>JACTOM010000855.1:4715133-5315133 GCA_015832385.1 Elymnias hypermnestra
CCTTTGGCCAGCAGCAGCTCTCAACTCTTCGGAACTCAGATGTCGAGGGCTAATCCTCCCCACTTCTACCTCAGAAGTAACAACATCCTCCGAATCTGTATTTATTTTCGGAGTGTGACGTTTCTTCGACCTTTCGCTAAGGAAGCGATTGAAAAGAGCCTCCTCAGCCTCCTCCCTACGCTTCCGTTGCATTGCCCTAGCTTGGGCGATTCCCGTCCCTCTTCCCCTCCGAGACACATTTCCCCCCTTGCACATAGAGCTAGCCCTGCTGGAAGGCACTGAAGCATCGGTTTCGGACATAGGACTCCGGGATCGGCTCCCAGCCTCTTCCCCCATTTCTGCCATGCTAGCTATTTCCCTCTTTCGGGAATTAGAAGACCCTCTCAATAACCTGCCACAGTCAGTCATGTCGGGGCAGGCATAACCATATAACAATTGTGATTTGTATATTTAAAATATATTCAATAACAAGCAACAACAACAATGACAAAATTAACAATCAAACCTACTTAGCAAAGAAACGGTAAACAGACAAACAAACCAGTATCAAGAACAACAGACAAATAACAACAACAACAGTTAAAACAATCGCAAAAATAACAATCAAACGTACCTAGCAACCATACGGTAAACAGACAAACAAACCAGTATCAACAACGACAGAGAAATAACAATTCAACAACAGTTAAAACAATCCAAACCAAGCGAAAGACTACAACGCACAGAGTTGTAACAAATTCAAGGCCTCGCTTATCGTATCGGTATTGAATGACTCAACACCGAACCTGCGCAATCGCCGACCAGTCCACTCGCGACAAATGCCGGAGCGAAACTACGGTCAGCATTAGTTTTAACCTTTATAAAACTCAATATTTACATACTATAAAAGATATAGTTTGTAAATGTGAAGTTTGAATTTTTTTAATAATACCCCCGCAACCTTGTTTTTTTTGACGCTGGGGAATGCCTTTACGCACCCCGTTTAGACAAAATCTAAACGGTAGTGTGGGACTCGCTGGAATAAGCCAGAATACACCACTAAAACCCAGCGATGCCCTCCCCATCCTTTAGTGGAGCACTTTCCCTATCCTTTAGTGGATAGGTTGACGCAATCTACCCTGGTACTCCGGGATGCTCCCGCTGGGAAACTTGGAAAGGAGGTAGAAGAAACGCAAATCTACGCCTGCAACCTCCCAACCTCCTGCACCGGAGAAGAGGAGCGTCTATTGAGTCCTCCCTCTGCCTCTTGTGTTCCTCCTTCAGCGAAATAACAGATTCACAGAAGAGAGCCACTGCCCTCCATTCAACAACCACCCACGCCGGGCACTCTACCAGAGTCTGCTGCACCGAATCAATAGGTGCATCACACTTATGGCAGGCGGGCGTTTCCTCTCGGCGAACAATCTGATGCAGGTACTTGCCGGAACAACCATGTCCGGCCAGCACCTGCACAAGCCTGAGAGAAAGAGATCCGTGGCCTCTACACAACTAATTCTCCAGGTGTAAACGGATCGCCTTCACAGTAACCAGACCCGCCGTTGGAGATTCCCGGTCCTCACGCCACCATTGGATCGGTGCTCTCTCGGCTAAAGTTCTATTCGTCCCAACATCGTCGGCATCCGTTGGTACCCGTTTGATAAGTATCAACCGCTCAACACCTCCGCAACCCCCTTTGCGGGTGCAATTTCGCTCTTAGCCAACCTTTACTCGGCAAAAGTAATATATGAAAGATCTCATGACCGTAAAAAATAACATTGAATAATGATTTTGAGAAATTAGTTTTATAATGCCTAAAAAAAATCTTAATTTTTATATTAAAATATTTTATTTTTTATGCATATTAACAAATATCGAATCAAATCCCCTACATTTTTTGCAGTAAAACGTTTTAGGAATACATTTTCGTGTAAGTATATCCAGTTATATCATTGGCATTCAATTGAAGGAGTAAATAAAGCCACTAAGGCAACAAAGGGACGTTTCGAATGTTAGATAATGAGCGTGGCTACCGACGAGGAACGTAATGTACCAGGGAGTCTGATATTTCCACGCCATTTCACACATTGTTGATACCCTACGCCGCGTCACGGCCGCTCAGCGGGGATGGAGTGGTACAGACACGCAAAACAAATATATATCTTCATGGCGACTGAATTAATTGCATAATTAAATACAATTTAACAATAAACAAATCAATATTTACTCCTCAAAAGGCAAGGGGCGTTATTACAATCCCTTAAACATCATACAAGTTCTCATATATTTTCGGATCAGACTTAAATGTTGAAACCATATTGATGTTGAAGTAACTTTATGTATTTTTCCCATCGGAGATGTTTAAAGACGATTGATTGCGTGAAGCGTAATTTTGAAATCACCGGCTTTTAAATATGAGGTACATTTATAAGTATAGATTTGTGTATAACAATGAAATAGGCCGCGAAGAGCCCTCTTCATAGTGTCTTTGTTATTTTAAAAATAAACTGTTCACGATGCAAAATGGAAAAGTATGAGTTTTTAAACGTTAGTTTATAACTTAATAGATTAAATGACATCGGTAATTGCCATACACCCATAATTAATATCGATGCACCAAAAAGTTGTTTCAAGATAACGTAATTTGTCTATCTAAAATGTGGTTATTTCGGGTAAAAATATAAAATATCAAAATTAGCCCGACTAGTTTCAACCCCTTTCTCAAACAAGGTCTTAGTCTCACGCTCGTTACGATCTTTTATTTATGACTATGATAATAATTTTGTTTTATTGGCAACGGACAACTTATCACATTTATTTTGTTTCTATAAAAATCCCTATACATTTTAATAACTCTTAAAATATATATATATCGTTATAGTATATAAAAACAATTTATTATGTCGCAATAACTGAAGAGATTATAAAATATTCAAAGGATGTTGCTCGAAAGATTTATTCTGTACAATTATTTTCAAGCACTGACACAGCGGGAGGGAATGTGTGTGTGAAAAATAGCCAATTATGCAAGTATGCACCAACTTGATGTATTCTGTTGGGAAAATTTGATTTTGAATATAAAAATTACTTTACCCATCCATTAACATAAAATTAGCCAATTTGAAACACTTCAATATAGTGTTAATGTAGTTTCGTATTATACGATATAGTCTGTAAACGTATAATATTATATATGTTGTTAAAAACAATTGTGTTCGTATCTTTTCTTTTTAATCGCAGAAAACCTCAATGTTAGGTAAGTTAAATTTTGTTAACACGCTTTTTTATTATAGCTTAGGACACAGCAAGAGAGGAGAGACCCCCACAAAACCCACAAAAACGCGAAACCCTATTTTTCGGAAGTACCGACTGATTCCGACTGAAAGTTCACGAAGGCTGGAGGACATGCACAAACACTCACCATCTGATACCCCGCGTTCTTCAGCAGTAAGATAGTTAACATGATTATGAATTTTAAAGTTTAAAACTGTTTTTTATCGTCCCAGTCTTTTCAAAAATATAATAAGTCTTATCTCTAAATTTAATATAGATAATATAATAGAAGGCATTATTTAGACAACATCCAAATGTAGATATGCAAATAACGTCTTATGCCAAATTGAAATTTTAAAACAATAGATTTTTGAATAGCAAAATATGCCTCAAACCCTAATTAGAAAATGTAAGATTAAAAACTGTATTGATACGTCTATACCAACTATAGTTTATTTGCGTTAAGAATCATTTTAGCCCCGCCCCCTAACCCATCACATCTTTTCCAAAATCTTCAAGTGGTCACTGTGAACTTGACCTTGTAAAATGACTCACTGCATTCTTAACGTGAACAAACTGTAATAGGGTAATCATAAATGTCTCCTACCTGAGGATGTAAGTAGAGTAGATTTTCAAGTCAAGGCCATTATTGACCGGATAGCCAAATAATATAATGACCGATATTTAGGACTTGTATTTTCTTCCAATATTCATCAACGAAACCTTCCAAGTACCCACACTCAATAATAAAAGCAGCGATCGCACCAATTGGTAGGGTCATTTCAAGTAAGTCAATGCACTATCTTAATAATAACATTACACTGATACTTCCATAATACTCAATCGACAATATAATTGAAACAACATTGTTACTTTCGCAATAGTTAATTGACAATCTCAAATAATATAATTCTAACATTATAAATCTGTTTAACATGAAACAAATTTGAATCTATATTTTAAATACATTCATTATGATTTACATTTTTGAAATTCAAACTGCAGAACAATAAATATTGACACAGAATAATCTGGGCGAAGCGAATCTCGAACGTAGCTATCGCGGCGATATCTATGCAGTAAACATGTCAACGGCCGTTCCACGCACACCGCTTATCGTTTGCCGGCAAACAGATTTGAAGCTTCCACTTGGAAAAATAGCTTTTTTTAAAAGCTTATATGAGCTTGATGGTTAACTCATATGATAGTAAGTGATTTTAAAATATATGAGGGTAACGCACTGACATACAAATCATCGCATTAGAAAGCAAACTTTGAACTAGCTGGCATGTATTTGGTAGTAGGATGGTATCTACCTATTGCAGAACACCAAACTTAGAGAAACTACAAAGTAATTTTTCTTTAATTTTTCTGATGCGACTTAAAGCCAGGACTTTACAAAGTTAGTTTTTGTACCATTGCGCCAACAAGCCCGTAAATAAGGTGAATAATTAAAAAGACTACTACTAAACTGCCTCATTGGTCTAGTGGTTAGCAGGTTCGACTACAGACATGAGGTCCTGGGTTCGAGTCCCAGGTCGGGCCAATTCGAAATCGATATTGAGTTTCCTATTAAGATTTTCTCAATATTTGCCCGAAGTTGGGAAGTTGGCGGTGTGATCCACCCCCGTGCCTCGGAGAGCACGTTAAGCCGTCGGTCCTGCGCCTGATCTCTCTCCGGTCGTGTCGGATTCCCGTCACATCGGACTATGAGAGTGAAGGAATAGAGAGTGCACTTGTGTACTATGCCTGCCAATCCGCAGTGGAGCAGCGTGGTGGGTCTATGCTCTAAAATCCCCCTCTCTCATCTGAGGGAGGAGGCCTGTGCCCAGCAGTGGGACGTTAATGGGCTGCTACTTACTTACTTTTTATTAAAAAGAAGTACACTTTATTGTAATAATAAAGAGAGTATATATAAAATACAAAATATTCATATATATACAAATTAACACATTAATTATAAAGTATATGTTATGATCTATCATCTCTAACAATGCTACTTTAGCTGGTTGGAGCGCGACTAGAAAAATCACCAGCTAATCACCATGAATGATGCATCGCTCAACTCCTAGTCAAAACTGACCATTGGCGCGCAGTTCTCTAAATCCGTTCCCATTCCAAAATTGGCATTTTATATTAAAAGCCTGTTTACGCCAAAGTGGCCGAAGTGGTTTCAAAAGTATGTACTATGTGTCGCTTCACTACTTCGTAGTTAATGTTAGAATTTATTTAAGGATTTTGCTTCAATATATACATATATATATATTATATAACTAGCTGAATCCGCGACTACGTCTGCGTGGAATGTTATATGGTAGCATTTTCATTAATTTAGGAAAATTGTTTTACAAATAAGAATCATACCTTTCCTTTACCTCATCACCCTTTGAGGGTGGGATTTCTTAAAATTTACTTTTGATAGATTCCGTTACGAGAAAAAGAAATTCTGACCAAGTTTTATATACCATAAATGATATAGTTTGTAAATGTAAAGTTTGAATATTTTTAATGTGAAAAATTTGGTTTTTTAATTTACACCCCCCAAACCCGCCTTGAGGGTGAAATGTCGTAAAATCCGTTCTTAGCTGACCTCTACTCGGCAAAAGGAATATTCCTGCCAAATTCCAAGTCTCTACGCCTTATGGTTCCAGAGATATCATGATGAGTCAATAGATACCTGGATATCACTTTTATATATATAGATTAGTAATTTACCATCTCGTGACAGTATGAAATATAATGTTTTTTCTTATAAATAAGAAATAATTTACATAAAGTTTACAGTATGCTAAAGGCGTAAGATAAATTAACTTGTTTTTACTAAATGCTTGTTGGGCCGATCTTAGTCTCAATTATAGCTGACGCTAATCCCATTAAAATTGTAATACTAATAAACGCTATGACTGAGCCAAAGGGAAACGCTATTTGGTTTAGTGCCTAGGTATACCTATATTATGTTATTATTTTGGCGCAAATAGTTACATGTTATAGTTCATTTTTATATCGGCCAATCTGCAATTTCAGTTTTCCATTTAAGAGTTTCATATTGTGATAGTATCTTTATTTACATCCGAGATAAAAGATAAATGGCTACGCATAAAGCTCTCAGGGCGGTGCGAATGCCGGGATCTATCGCCGGCAACGATCTAGTTAGGCAATAAAAATGTCAGCGTTTGCTCCACACTAGCCGCGCACTGCCTATCTCGCGCTGACAAAAAACTTCGAGACGCCAATAGAAATAAAACGGAAAAGTGACAACTCACAGCCAATTTCTGACAATCTTTTTCATATCAAATCAATTTCTGAAGTATAAGTACCTATGGTACAGTAAAGAAAGATTTTCTTAAAGGTTTACGACTTACGTTACACGTTATGCAAGGTACGATTGTAAGAGTATGTATAAATGTCTGTTGGATCTGTACTTTACTCAGTCACACTATACTTAGAAAAAAAAACTAAATACTCATATATAAGATAAATTTCAAATAGATTATATTATAGAATTGAATTCAATATAAAATCAAAAGATTTTACCGAAATAGGCTCTCGCAGAACACTTAAATGGTCGTTTCTATTTATTTTATTATTGTTTCCAATGTACGACTGAATGTCTTATTATATTTAAAGTTTCCCTGCAACCTGTTCAATGAGGAACCCATAAAAGACACTGTTAGTTGTCTTTTTTTATATTAATCATTATCATTACAATGTAATTTGTATAATATATTTAGTTTGTTCACATTAAAGTAATTCATTCGCACCCCAGCTTTAAGTATTGCGTCAGAAACCTTTTAAATTATAATTATTCCATTAACATAGTTCAAATAAAGTTTTGTATTTATTTAGTGACTAGAATTTATAACAGGTTTATTTTTATTTGTTTTATATATTCTATTTTTATTAAATATTGTATATACCTTTTTTGTATTAGTTTTTTCAAATTTCTGTTAGCAATAACTTATCTAAATTTCCATGTTACCAAATGCTTAGGTGGTTAGGAAGGATGCTACAAATATGAATTGTATTTGTAAAGAATGAAATATGTATCTTGTAGTACTTTTGTAATATAAATAACGATAGAATACACTTAGCACTTTTGCCGATGAAGAAATAATTTACAATAAAAAAAAAGATTATTAAGTTACATGGAAACTAGTGAGTAGATAGACATGTTGTGTCCTAATTTATTTTTATATATTAACGTAATATACGAGCGTCTGTTCGAATTAATTTCGAATTAAATTTACATAGCTTCTATTTTGGGGCCAAGGAACAGATAAATGGTTATTTACGTCACGTGCTCTCCGATAAGTAAGTAAACGTTTATGTTTTATTAGAAACTATACAACATTATATAAGTATGATTCATCATTATGCCAAAAGAGTGTTGTTATTATACTTTATAAGCCACTGCACTGCATTTGTATGCACAAATGAAAGTAACGATGAATTTGATTAAAAATGTAAAGTAGTTTCATCTACAAAAAAAAATGTAGTTCGCACCGTTAACCTCACAAATTTATTGCTTGCACCAATTTCCTAATAATATTCGCAACCCTTCTGTGAGAAGAAGTTGCCTACCCTTGGTCTAGTGGGTAGTTTTTCCGTTACAGATTACGCTTGCATAATGGTAAGAGTACTTCCTATACTAGAAGAAATCCAGATATTTATTCTGGGTCAAGACAAATGTAGGAACTTCCTTTCTAATTTATCTAAATATGAATTGGTGAGAGGCTTCGGTCCTGGCTTTCCACTCTACCATCAGAGGTGCGCCCCCAAGCAAGTAGTAGTTACCATTAAGGTGTAAATTACTCTTTTTCTTAGAAGCGCGCCACTATCTTAGACTCTATCACTCTATCATTCTATCATTCATACGTCCTTTTAGGTGAGATCAGTCAATATATATAATAACATTTCAGCATTGAAAAAATTGTATTGTAGCAACAATATGCTATCGTAAAGTAACAACATTCTATTGAGTAAAATAAGAATAAAGAACGCAATACATTATATGATACTACCCGCGATTTTGCCTTCGTGGAATGTTCTCCCCCCCCCCCCCGTCCGGATGGAATTTCGTAAAATCCGTTCTTACATGACCTCTACTCGGCAAAAGGAATATTTTTACCAAATCTCAAGTAGATACTTTATGGTTCCAGAGCTATCGTGATGAGTGGTTATTGTCCGGTTTTTCAATAAAAAATTATCCATTTTTGCGTTCTGAAACAAAACGAACTGCTACTGTTACAAATTCCATTAATGTATTATGTAGATTTAGTAAGGTAAAAAAGGTAAGTAGCAGCCCATTAACGTCCCACTGCTGGGCACAGGCCTCCTCACTCATAGAAGAGAGGGTTGTCGTATAGACCCCCCTGTTGATGTAGTAAGAATCCATTACTCCTTTTCTCTAAACGTAATCAAAAATCAATTCATTTTAGCATATAATGTAGATCTTTAAACACATATTAACTTCCTCATTAAATCATTGCAAGATTTCTGAATTTAAATATTCCAGTAGATTATTCAAATATATTTTAAATAATGTCACAAATATCTTAGCATCAATAAATATTTCGAATTATTAATTATATTTTTAGAATTATAAGAAATATGTGGCATTAAATTACATATATATATGCTGGAAAACTGGTTCTTAGGCACTATTGTGGTACATAAATTATGGAGTCTGTTAAAACAACATTATTTTTTAATCACACTCTCATGAGTCAATGTGTTTACACACAGTCATGTATTTTATGTGTAAATGTAGGTAAAAATGTATTAAAGAATATTTTTATTTTATGAGCAAAGAATTTTCGATTTTTTTTAATCAAATTAGTTATTTCTGTAACAAGAAATAGTCCAAGTAATCTTCTATATAAAATTTCAAAGTACTATGGCAATAATTAATATTGCTGAAGGGTTAGCGTTTGAATGCGATCACACCTGATGGTAAGTAATGGATACAGTCTAAGATGGGAAAGTGCTAATTAGGTAAGAGGCAACTCGCCTCTTTCGTTTTCTGCACAGCATCGAACCAGAACACAAATCTTTTACCGAAGACTCCCAATAGACCAGAGTCAGACAAATAAAACAAATCCAATTTTATTTTATTGTAATTAACAGATACTAATAAATATACGTACAGTTAGAGATATACAAAATAAGGCCACTTAAGATTACACAAAGATAATAGCAAAAATAAGAATAAGATATAAAAAGTTGATAATATAACAGTTGAAGGTAATCAAAATTAATAATTTGTAATTAAAAATTCACAATTGAAATTCGTGCAAGTGATGTGTGTGCGTGTGCGTGAGTGCGCAATTGCGTGTGAGGGGGGAGGGGGGGTGTGGAAGGGAGATCTGTGTGGAAGTGGGTGTGTGTGCGTGTGCGTGAGTGCGCAATTGCGTGTGAGAGGGGAGGGGAGTGTGGAAGGGAGATCTGTGTGGAAGTGTGTGTGTGTATGTTAAAATGTATTTAATGCTTGTGCTTGCCAGTTTCCTAAATATTTCCTAAATTTCCTCTTT
Source organism: Elymnias hypermnestra (assembly GCA_015832385.1). Taxonomy (NCBI): domain Eukaryota; kingdom Metazoa; phylum Arthropoda; class Insecta; order Lepidoptera; family Nymphalidae; genus Elymnias; species Elymnias hypermnestra. The sequence goes on from JACTOM010000855.1 coordinate 4,724,913, forward strand.
ATAATATTGGGTTAGATAATTGTTTAAACCTACCCAAATGTTTGTTTTTCTGGTCCTATGGGAACTATAACTACCACCTAGAAACTAAGTGTAATCATTTATAATAAATCCATCTACATTTGTAATACCACTGACATACAATTATTGAATTTTGAAAGTGAAATTTCTGTGCGAATCGACATTTCGAAAAACAATAACTTCTATTTTTTAGTTTAGCTACAATTTTATTTATTAATTTAACAAAAAAAATACCCTATTTACCAGGTCCAAGACGTATTATTAGTAGTATTGAAATATTTTATCTTTAAAGAGCCATTAATCATTCTAATTCCACTTGCTTAATCAAATTACGCCTTCAAGAGTACATTCGAATTAAAATGCATGAACTAATTACTTGAGGGCGTACGCGAAATGAAATAAACTAATTACAACCGCCGACCAATTACAACCACTGATTTATCAGTATTGTGTGATCAAATAATTAAAAATATTCTGAATGGTACGACTAGTGTAACCATTTTTTTGTTACTGAAATATTTATGCGCATATAACAACACATTAAAAATACCTTTGAAACGGAATTATCTATATTTTCTTAATATTAACTAACGCTCCCATTAACCGAAAACTCACCGATACACTACTTTGTTATTTACATGTGTTTAATAATTACATATTACTTAATGGTAATAGAAATAACTACGATATCTTTGTAAAAATTTCATCCTATATCGGTTATTAATCAAAAAGCAATTCTTGTTTTCTTAACGTGTTGCTTTTGCAAGGAGAAGTGGATCTAGGCACAGACAAATTGTTTTATTCAAGTCAAAATGAAAGCCAAAATATCTTTATTCAAATAGGCCTATTAAAGCACTTTTAAATCGTCAAATATCGTTTTTTTATATATTATTTAAATGGATGACGGATGATCACATTAAACTTACAATTAAACGACTTACAATCTAAAATTACCAGGGTTCCTTCGTGCCCTGATCTAAGAAGAGCCCACAACAAACTCAGTCAAGTGTACATTATTTTATCATCATCATTACAATATATATTAATAATAAGTATTCTTTCAGATATTTTCGTCCGATATCCTTCAGTGCCTGAAGACCAAAGTCTTCGAACAGTACGTGTTGCCAATGATGACCTACGGTTCTGAGACGCGTTCGCTGACTATGGGCCTCATGCGGAAGCTCAGAGTCACTCAGCGTGCGAAGAAGAGGGCTGTACTTGGAGCTATGTGATCGAATCAGAAATTGAGAGATCCATAGTAGAACCAAAGTTACCATTGTAGTCCTCCGAATCGTGAATCTGAAGTGGCAATGGGCGGGGCACATAGTCTGAAGGACCGATGGACGTTGGGGGCCGAAGGTGATGGAGTGGCGACCCCGCACCGCACGGCAGTGTAGGCAAACCCCCCACGAGGTGGACAGATGATATAAAGAGGGTCGCCGGTAGCAGCTAGAGCCAGGCGGCGCAAGATTGGGTCTTGTGGACGTCATTACGTGAGACTTAGGTCCAGCATGTGGGCATCCATCGGTTGAAGCGACGACGACGGCGAATCATGCTTTCAAATTATAGAATGAGTGCTATGATTCCTTTATTAGCTTTCTTTAGAAAGATTTAAATTTACTCAGAGATATCTTTGTAATTTCTTCTGGGAGTTTGTTATAGAAACGTATACAGTTACTCTTGACTAATTTGTCAATTTTATGTAGCCTACTAGAAATACGTATATTTAAATACAAGTATATTTATTACAAGATCGATTGGGGAACCTACTACACAATGGCAATAAATATATAACATTATATCATATACAAGATGTCCCCGGCGATATTAACATTGTAGTTCCCGATCTTAACGAAGTTTCGCTTTGCTTAAGTATAAAGTCATACACATCAGTTGGACGGGCTTGTATATAACGTATGTGTAGTAAATAAAATAAAAAAAAACTTTTAGACGATGTAACCCTGAAAATTTGCGATGCGAATTGCACGTTTTGTCCCATACAATGACGTGAAGTGGCAACACTAGGTATGCGGTTGTTGTTGTAAATTGTAAATGTCCGTATTCAATTTGCGAAATGCAACGAAACGCGTCAGGCCAATGCGTACTGTGCAATAGCTTTTGAATTTACAACTAGCTCGTGTATTTCATAAATTGGTGTAGCGCTATTTACTATCCGGAAACGTTGATAAAGTATTGTTACGCTGCCACTGCACATGTCCCCAATTCTTTATTAATGTTTATATATATATAGCTTCATATGAATAGAGCTTTGACGGCTTCCCTGGCGCAGTCAGAGCTTCGTAATCAGAGGTTGTAAGTTCGCATCTGGAGGACAAATTTAGATAATTGCGATTTCTAATTTCTCTTAATGTAAACTGGTGTGACGTTACAGCCTTAGCTAATTACCATTCTACCAGCAAAAGCAAATACCAAGCTCGAGGACCCCATCGTCACAGCTTGACAACGCTGATTGGGTGTGACCTCTTACTCCCCAGCATTGTGTGCAATATACTTGGTGATGAGTGAGGCTAGGGAGCAGGGCTACCTTCTGCGAAGCTGTCATCCTGCAGAAGGAGGAACTAAACAGGTAAAGGGAGTATATGGCAGACGCAGCTCCCTCTCGCCGAAGTAGGGGCAAGAGGTGCCAGAAAGTGCAATTTTGCTCGCCTGCTCTGCCTCAACTAAACCTTTAAAGCGAATTCGTCCGGGGTGCCAGAGCTGAGTGCGTCAGTGGACATGTTGACCCTAGCATCTGGATGAAGAGGGCTCCGCTGGGTTTTAGTAGGCATTCTGGTACCAGCGAGTCCCACATTTCAGGGTGGAAGTTTATACTTCATCCGGCATGCATAAAGCATTTCTCTGCGAGTAAAAAAATTGTCGCCAAGCAAAAACTTTGCGTTGCAGTTCGATACTATTGGAAACAATAAGAGGTAATGAACCTCTTACCAGGCAAACGTGTATCCATCATAGACTATATCTGTCATGTCCTGTCAGAAATAAAAAAGCTCACATTTTCTTGTCCTATGAATCAACCGCGTGTTATCACGGGCAAGTACAATTTGAAAACACAAGGCAGGCAAAGTACGACTTGAAAACGCTAAAAACTACATCATTTAATTTGTTCTTATCTCTAGGTATGTTTTGAAATGCTCCATTCAATACTTCTTGTAATTGACACCATCATCTCCCAAGATAATCTAGTGTGTATTCATTTGCTATCACGGCTCTTTCCCATCATCGCCAAACGTGTATTAATACAAAATTTGTTTTGTTCTTATTAAACACCTATAATTTCTTTATGTTGTACCTGTAAGAGATAAGTTTCAATCTTATCTATAAAAGGTCTACAATACACTGTAGCTGGTAACTGTGGTGCTGGTGATAGTGGATGATAGTTTTGGTTAAAAGTAACCAGGTTTGTCTATCTACAAGTGTAGATAAAAAAGAAGTTGACCTTAAGTTAATTGGAGTCTCAACTTAGCGCAAATGCCTGTTATATAAAATTGTGTAAGGAAACATCTATCATGATAACCAGTAAAGGTTATAAATACACGGCTACCATAAATTTTCACCTCTGTACATGTTTACGAGTCGTATACTAATTGACGTCACGATGAGCGACGATGCTGTGCCCAACGAACCCGCTACGAACGTATTTATGTCTTGTGCATCCTATATTTTTACTAAAGGCATTAATGCGTGATGCGCGAAATGATATATGTGCAGAGATCGAGACGAAATGAGTAAGAGTTTTAGTGCATCCTTTAACATATGTGCTTATAAGTTGGCTTTGTTTATTTTAAAATAATATTCACAAGTTTTACTTATTCTCTTAAACGGCTGGACCGATTTTGTATCCGTTTATCTTCAGCTGGATTCGGGAATGGTTTAACAATTCGATCTAATAAATAACGAATTTAGCCACTTATCCACGGGACCATAAACTGCGCTGGTGACACCGCTGGAAACAGGTAGTGATTATATATAATTCAATAATATGTAATTTATTTACAAAATCGTTTCAGCTAATGTACGTTATAGATTTTGAAACTATATTCATGATTGAAATGTAGCAAAGCTTTAATTTAGCAGTTAGCTGTTTAATTTAGCAAAGTAGACAGTTACTAAGTACAAATTTTCCTAGGTATAGTCTTGAATTGTTAAAAAATATACCATATAGATATTTTTCTCAATATAAAATACATATATTAGTCTGTCGTCGTAGTCGTAACTTCTAAAGTCTTGCAATGGGAATTCATTTGCGTTTAAATATGGTACAAAGGTTAATAAAAATTCTCAAAATGAAAAAAAAACTGGATAGGCGACACTTTATTCGGCGAGCATACGTGTATCACATTATTATTATAATTTTCTGTAAAAAAATGTTAAAATACACCTTTAAAACGTGTTACTTTTATCTACTATATATTTGTACCACCTTACCAAGAAAATATATAATGACACTAAGAAATCGCTTTCATTTAAGTTATTTAATTACATTTACATATTTTTTTCTTTTTTATATCTTTACATAATATAATCTGATAGGTACATACCTAAGTAAGCATGTAAGCGACCCGTTTTGAATCTTTTATAACCGTGTACTATTACAAAATGAACCTAATTTTTGTGTAATAATCATAATTTCGTCATTATATCTTAAAAGTTTTATTCTTGAGTTATATAAATACCTAATATGCATTTTTTATAAAAAAGAACTGGCTTCATGGCGATAAAATTAATATTTATCACAAAATTTATGGACATAGTTTAAAGATTAGATGTATTGTACGCTGAAGTATAGATTATACTTAATAACATCGTTATTAAAACAAAAATTAAATCCAAGAACAAATATTTTGGCTTCTAGTATTGAATGTAAATAAGGCACAAAGGATTTTTAAAGTATTATGAACTGAGGTCGCGATGAAATGAAGTTCTGATCAGTCTGTAGAGAGGTCAATGATCCTTCAATATTCAGTTTCGTTGCTTGTAATTAGAATAATAGCCGGTGTTAAAAACGAGGAACAGTTAATTTCTATTTCTTTACTGATTTTTATTGTTCATTGAATAAACAGATACCTCATATGGACAAAATAAATAAAAAAAATTCCGTGCATCCAACAAGACATTTATAGTAAAAGAAACTTTTAAACCCCTTACGTGACCTTTCAATAGATGCCAGTATGATTTTTCGCTAAGGTATCGGTAACTGAAAAGCATTGTACGACTTTACGATGTAATTGAAACATCTAATGCAAGCCATGGAAACCGCCATATTGCCCTTGGCTACTCTGCCGAGCGTCTCGCACATTATCACCGTTACGAGTAAAGAAAAAAGATTCACTTTGAAAATACCGTTATATGAAAGTTGTCGTTAATATAGCAATATTTATCATTCTTAAGGTTAAGGTTGCCCATCTATGACTAATTAAAACCTATTCAATGCTTAAAATAATTACAATATATGTAAATATCAATGAGGATTGTTTTGTTCTATAGTACTTCAATGATTTGAAACTTAGGTATGTGAGGACGCTCTTGGAATATTTTCAATTTGTTCGTTGTATTACTAATCACATCGTGAACATTACAATATATTTCATACAATAAGTTGAAATATAAATCACTTTGATATTCACTATATTTCTGAAAACAAAATTGTTAACGCAGTAAAAATAGAATTCTAAACATTAGCTGCTTGTAAATATTTATAAAAAGGATTGATTGCTTCCGTTGCCTAAAAATGTTACGTGACTGGTTCGGTACCGATTTGTTCCTGTCCTTCATTTTTGTGCGCAATTCGTGCAATATTGGATAAATTATAAAAAAATGTACACCGTAGATTTAAAGTGCTTAATATTTCAATGTTTATGAACCTATATATACACACACCGGCATATTAAGCGGAACACAAAAATACGTCCATTATTTAAAAATATGGTTTTATGTTAAAATCTACTTACTACACATCTTTTTTTGACAGCCTCATTGGTCTAGTGGTTAGCATGTTCGACTACAGACATGAGGTCCTGGGTTTGAGTCCCGGGTAGGGCCAATTCAAAAATCAATATTGAGTTTTCTATTTCAGATTTTCTCAATATTTGCCCGAAGTTGGAAAGTTGGCGGTGTGACCCACCCCCGTGCCTCGGAGAGCACGTTAAGTCGTCGGTCCTGCGCCTGATCTNAAAAACCCTCGCTCTTCGGAGTGAGGAGGCCTGTGCCCAGTAATGGGACGTTAATGGGCTGCTACTTACTTACTTACTTGCAACTTTTGTTGTTTAAAGTTTCATTTGATTTAATTAAAATGAGATCACATTAATAACACATTTTGTGCTTAAAGGCCATTTGTGAAATATGATACATTTTTGAACTTTTTATGTAGCCGGGAAGAGTGAAAATTAATATTCAAATAACAATTAATTAAATTAGAAAAATGGAAATTAATATAGCGTATTTCCTCCACGTGCTCTTATTAAAGTTTCAATCCATCTAGGCATACTGGGAATGATGTTTTCGATGGTCTCCTGGTATAGTCTCCGCAATTCCTCAACTACGGCGATCCGCAGTTGCCCACGTTGACAGGAGCAGGAATTCTGGACTTAACTTTTCTTTTCAGCAAGTCCCAAACGTGCTCTATTAGGTACATATCCGGTGATCTCGCCAGCCACTCCATAACAGTGATATTCATATCCTTAAGATATGCTTGAATTACCCAAGCCGTATGCGGCCGAGCATTATCCTGGATAAAAACCAAAATCGTCACCGATATATGGGGCAAACGGTACGACGTTTTCTTCTAAAACTTTTATATCTTAATCAATACGTTTATTTTATTTCTTGTACTCATTTAGAATTGGAAACTTTGTTGACCTATAAACTAAAGTTGAAATTTTACTATTATATGTAGAAAAAATAATGAATTTTATATAAAATGCTATATAAAAATCCTATTACAATATTTCTCCGTCGACAATATATTCAGAAAGAAAAGAAAAATTATGTGGTGTTTTTATAAACTGCCAAACATTTATTCATTTTTGTATCCAAACTTTAAGTAAAAGGTGTCGTAAATAATCACTTTTAAGGCGACAACATAAACTTAACTCCAATGAGGGTCAGTAAATAAGAGAGAGTATCAGTTGTTTCACGTTAAACTGCTATGAGCGAACATTGACCAAGAGGCAACAATAAAACCATTTTTGCACGTACAAAAATAATTACCAGGCCTCCTTGACAATGCCAATTAATTTTTATCATTCACGAGCACGTCACATTCATTGCACGGTCGTAGTTAAAGGTGCGAGGAATTCGTACGATGAAATTGATCTTGCGTTTCTGCGCTGTTTATAGGCGTACAAGTATGAAACGCACGCCTTTTCAATGCCGAGCGTAACTTATTACGTAAATCGATGAAAATTAACAATTTCACGGACATGCTAAAATTATTTCGTAAGCCATAAACATTCCTGAACCTTCAAGACTTGGATATTAACCGCATTTTAATTATTTGATGGCGTAATTGAGGCGAGTTTTTCACGATTCGATCTATACGTTTGCGATTTCCTTGCAATTGTTAGCAATTTTCAGGAGAGCATTATCTTAGAATGGCGTCTGCGAAGTTGGTGCTGCGGTGTAACTTGTAAACCACGACGATGAGCTGAAAGGACAAGTTTTGGGAATTTCTAGTTTCATACTTTTAGAAATTAGCAACACACATTGAAATTTATATCTTAAGCACCCAATTCATAACATAAAATTAATTATCTATCATATTTTCGGAATATGTTATGCGGTTAGCTATGAGAACTGTTCTAGCATAATCTATTAAAGTGTGGAAGCTTTTCTGAACGAAAGAGAAGAGCCGGAAGGCATTATGGTGGAAAAGTGGCGTCTGTGACAAAGAATATCGACTTATTCTTTAGACTTTAGACTGTGTGATGAAACTCACATCCAGGTTGCCACATCAAGGTTGTTGGTTTGCTGTCAAAGATGGTAGGAAATAGTTGTAGGTTACTTGATATTTGGTGGTAATTTGTATTTACCTACTTGATATGTACGTTGATACCACTTCTTGTGTTTAATCTACGTCGATAAAAAGATAGGTGAGACAATTCACAGGCAAATAAATGTTTAATAAAGCCATATTCAAGCTGTAGTCATAACATATATTTAATTAACTAGTTGCTTGTAGCTGTTTATTTGGTAGTGTGAGATAATTTAGTGCAAGTATATTGAATTATGCGAAAGTAGGTGGGTCAAATCATTAAATCATACATACTAATACTAAAAAGTGTTTACATATAATAATTTTTTTTTATTAAAATGAACTTTTTATAACAGCAAGGGCTCGGGAGGTCTTTGAACAACAGACGGCCGACCTTTCTAAAATGAAGGGCAAAATGAAGATTTAATGAAATTCACTATAATAGAGAGGAATAAATATGAAAAAATAAGTGAAAAGGTGACTTTACATTTACAAGCCCATACGAAATATAAACGCAGACAAGCAAGTACGTATTTCGAATTTCGGAAAACGCTCTCAGTGGCCGCAATAAACAACGTGGGTGTTTCAAACTTATTTGCATTTACACGGGCCGAGTAATTGCACTGCGCTTCGGGGAAAACTTTAATTAAACTAAGTGCCTTAAACACAAGTATATAAGACTTAAGGACTTAATAAGGAAACTTTAAATAGTAAATTATAGAGAACTTTATACATAGCCCTGAGATTGCTGAGGTAAATTAGTTTAGGAATATATACCTTTTAATTTTAAATATTGAGAGATACACTCTATATTGTTATATTTTTTCTAATATTTAAAACCTATGGTGCTTTTTGCAATCATTTATACATGTTCACTGTTTTACAAAACTATTTTATCTTGTCAAATAGTAATAAACTGAAATTACTGAGTTTGTCAGAAGGTGAACTTTAGTTATGGATTCTTTTTACATTCTGACTAATACGAAACCAGAATTCATGTTAGCGTGAAAGTTCGTCCATGAATCAACTAGGATGAAATGTCAGATAATACATAATTAAATTTTTATAGTCATTTTATAATCCGTTTCAGATGCCCATAAAGCTAAGGTAAGCTGACGTATGAATTTATAGCAACTACGCAAATTGAAAATTATGATGTTGTTCTATGCCAGTCTGTATACTAAGAATATAAATACAGTGAAATACGTTTTAAATATGTTATAAAATAATGAAAAATTCTATACTACGCTTTGTTTTATTAAATCAATACATTATGTTTAGTACACTTCTATCACATTACTAACAATTAGACGTTCAAAAGAAACATTTTAAAAGTTTTATTAAATTTTTCCAATAATAAATCGTATGCTAATTAAAACCAATTTTTTTTAATTTCATAAATATTAACTTATTTAAAATGGTTCAAATAACATTACCTAACGACCAAAACTCGTCAAAAAATACCGTTCAGTCAGTGTCATGATTGACATTTTACGCTTTTTACTTAATGTGTTTGAAGTGAAACTTCTTTAGGCGAATGAGAGTAATATTTTTTTACGAAATGCGTGATTAGCAAGACAAAGATGTGCAGTGTTCTTTATACTATTTCGTTTGAAGGTTAGGTAACTTTAATATTTACGAATAACATGTGGCATTTTAATTTCACTTAATTATTGAATATACTTAAATATAATATATTATTTTTCATAAAATATCAATTAAAAATATTTCATAGATTCTTTTTTCTAAATTTTAAATTCAAAAACAAAATTTAATTATTAATTTGTAATACTGACAATCTATTCTATTCTATATTTTAATGACAATTAAATTCCTAACATATCCTTCTTTTTACCTCCCTAAGTCTCGGAAATGTATTAGATTTGTGTAAACATAAACAAGACTTAAAAATTAGTTTGCCAAAGAAGTTTCACTTCTGGCATGTGTACTTTGTACGCACGCACTTTTAATTTTTTTAGCAAGCAACGTTTGAATATGTATTTTCAAGTAATTACAGGATTCTTTCAAATACGACTATAATAGTGACTTAAAAAAATGTATATGCGTGGAAATAACAATTCTTTATATTATGTTGACATATCACAGCACCGTAACTTAACAAAATACAGGGCTAACGTTATGCGATAGAACGTTGGCTTCAGAACAGTTGTAGCAAATGGGCTAAGTACGATTCAAGTAATATCTCTCAGGGTTCTGTCACATTTTCGAAGGCCTCACTGGCGTAAAGATCCGAGTCCAACACCTAATATGTCAGCAATATGTAAACATCCTACACATTTGTATTTAGGTACAGCGAAATACTTACGCTCTAACGGGCCTGAAAACATTTATATAAAAATCAATATATCTGATGATATCACGTGTACAGTTATCACAGCTAGATTTATCGATTGCAAGTACATCTACTTTTTATATGCTTTACAAATATTAAAAAATCTAAAACATTCTTGAATCCACCTTAACACACAAGACGTTACTTCCTACGAAAGAAACACATTTGTAAGAGGATTTAATTAAAACAATTGATCAAAAATATATGTCTGAACTTTTATTAGCATCACTGGAGGCATGTTTTAGGACATTTCTTTTGATATTCTTAGGTCTCCAGACTATTTATTTCAAGAGTAGAAAGGGAAGAGTTTTTCAATATTATCCATTTACATTTAACAGCGGTTTGTCCCATGGTAAAATGTAGAGACAGTTCTGTAATTTAAATCATATTTTCAGCGGTACCCTAACAACGAATCCAAATGGAAAATTTTCTCACGTTCCCACATGCTACTAGTTTTCAAGGTTAGATCGGCGAGATAAAAGGGATTCTATTATATTTTTAAAGTATTCTACTAAACATCAGGTGACCACTTAGGTCATGAGGCCGAAGACGTGGTAACCATTACAACAGCCGGTTTAATAGGAAATCGTAAAAATCTTTGGTTTACTTTAAAAAAGAAAAACACTTAGTAACTACGCTCTTTTCCCGTCTTTGTTAATATGTATGAAGTTCTGTAGAATCCATTAAGAGATAAATAATATTCTCTTACCATGTTATCGCATTCTATCTAAAATAATATTGTCATACACAATCAGTTGGGCTAATATTCAAATATCAATCTAATTTTATTACAAAAAGTATGGGATGAACACTTGATTAGATTACAAATTACACTCATCAGTCAATAAAAATATATTAAGTTATAGGACCTGGAATGAAACTGAATAAAATTATCTGTTTATGATATAGGCAACCCTTTAAAACTTACATATCAATAAATAAAATTTAATTTATTAACTTAATAGTATTACTTTTATAAAATTTCCAGATCATATTTAAATAGAAGGCCAAGAACAGGAAGCTTAATCAAGAGTGCAATGCAACGGAACACGTGCCTACATAAAGCCCATATAAATTCCACAAGTTTCATTTAACCACATGTGCTTGGTGTAAGTTATGAACTTCACATTGTTGAAGGAAAAAAATCTTCCAATTTTGAGTTATAAATAAAAGGCTTTTGGCAAATAAAAGATAAGGTTATTAAAACAAATAACTTTGATTTAAATTCCATAACAAGCTTTATACAGACATACAGTAATGTAGACAACTAGTCATAACTACTCACAATTAAAAAGACTGACTGTCAAACTTTAAAGAAGGCGTTCGATGATAAATGAACTAGATTTACGAAATTAGTACGTGTAAGTTGTAAGAATAATGACGACGATTTCATTGCTGGCGGCAGTGGGAGTACTTCCTTTGCTAGCTGAGGTCCCGAGTTAGATCCCCGATAGGGCAACTTTAGAAAAAAGCATTTTTTTATTTGTCTGAGTCTGGCCTAGTGGGAGGCTTCGAACGTGGCAGGTTACCGCTCCACCATCAAAGAGATTTGTGTTCCGCTACGATGGTGTGTACAAACCATAATAGGGAAAATGCCTTCCATCTTACATTGTATCATCAAGTGTGAATAAAAGAAACACACCAAAGCATGGGGTTTTTTTTATAGTTGTTGGAATCCGTTTAAAATTTATAGACCGAACTCTATAGGCAAAGAATCGCATATAAAAGTGATTTTCCAACATTCGAAAGCCTATATATTTATTAAGTGCTCGTTTTTAGATCGAGAGTTATTTAACCATGATTACTTGCTCTTATAAAGTGAACATCTTTAAGAGAACAACTATCAATATGAAATCAATTTTAACACTAAGGATGAAAAATACACACAGGAATGGTACAATAATCATAAATTGTGTAATTTCATATATATATACTCGCTTCCACTTGCATTTTGAGTCTTCTAGTAGAGAGGTGATGTTGCATACAGGCACGTCTGCACATCATGAGCGTTCAAGGCAAACAGATCAAAGCACAAACAGTACATTAATTTAATGCGTTTAAACTGGGCACAAAGGAGGTCAAATGATATTTTTACGACGTGCGAAATTTCTTTGTCCTTAGAACTTTATCGCCTCCGCTCGTCCTTGTATGGTTATATTATATAAATAAAATTGAAATTTGTGATTGATATTATAATAATAAAGACTTATAAAACATAAATTCATTAAAACTATTATCAAGTGTAGCCTTAATTTATATAGTAGCCATATTTCTTTGGAATGACAAGATTTGAAGGCAAATTAAGGTAAAAAATATATTAAGCTGGTAGTAAATCTAAGAAGTACTTTAACTACACTGAATATCACAAGGGGGTTTTACTTGACATAAGTAATTAGTCATATACGTATATAGTTATTTGTTTGTAAAAACTTGCATATCTAATTGTAACTATAATTTTTTTTTTCAGGAAACCTGCATGTAACGAAAGCAATTTTGAGTAAATTTGGCCTACCAACACTCATAAGTGCAGGTCTGAAACCCTCTGCCTCATCAGTGAGATCTGTGTCCAGCTATGAGACATTACGTTCTTACTTATAATAACGGCTAAAATCGAACCATGTACCTTTAGCACTAAAGCAAGTAACTCGCTAGATTACCCTTAAAACGATTATATTGTCGATTATCGTTAGTTGTACCAGATGCAGCGTAATAATTACTGTTCTTAGCGATTTGTATTAACCGTAAGATAATATCGCTGTCCGTTTGTTGATCTTATTCATATATCAACACCATTTATTGAATCAAGCTAAACATCGATGGTAATGCATGTTTGTTTAAACAAAACTATAAACATCTGTTATATTGTAATCGATATCGTAATTTACATCTTATAATATTATTATATTTGTCTGTCTTGTTAGGTATCTTAAGGTTTACTAACTAACCACAGCTGGTTTTACTTTTATCAAGTTCTGGGATATTAATGACAGTCCTATTTGAATGCTTTTCTTGTTGAAGTACTTTTAATGAAATATATGGTATCAAATATATCAGGCACCGTCCTATCGCGATTAAAAGATGGAGGGGAAGGAGGTTAGGGGAAAGAAAATAAATAAAAGTTCTATTCTCAGCCTTCAAATTTCTCAAAATTTCATAAAAATCAGTCAAACTGTTTCTGAGGAATTCGATAACAAACATCGGGACACGAAATATTTATATATTAGATAATATTACTAAGATAAATTTAAAAAAACGTAACTAACCATTTGTATGACAATAGAATTTCCAATCATTTTTAATCATTCAAAATAGACCGTAAAAATGTAAAAGTAAAAATTTCAATAAAAAGGTAAATAGAAACCTGGGTTTATGTTCTCTTGAACAGGAAAACTGTGTACGAGTAACAAAGAAAAAGAAATTATTTTTCGTTTGAATTGTACTTTAATATGTTTATAACAAATTTGTTATCAATAAGTAAAGAAAAGAGAAACAATAAGGCCGGTACCATCAAGTATCGATTTATAATTGAAACTTTAGTAGCTGTAGCGCGGTATCGTAAACTTTCCGCCGCGTGGTGTTTGTTGCAATCGGTATAAAATATTTCTTTCTACATTTAAAGTCCACAGGCCATTAAATCCACTTTTTTCACAGGTTATTAAGAGGAAATCGCTTTCACATTGATATAATTCGATCCTTTAAGCAAGTATCAATGTCAAAGCATCTCTAAATTAATATATAACTGAAAATGAATTAGCACAAGTTTCAAAATATCACTTGAGAAAAATATGAGCAGGTTTTTCGTAAGTTTTCGGTCTTAATTGGCAGGTGATGATTTATATCTTAGAATATTTTTGGTTATTTCAATTTAAGTTTCTATGTGTCGTATTTTTTTATAAATATCCTAATAAATAAAGTAATATCTAGATCGATATGTTGCGTAATGTCAGAGCGGGTCGCTAGGCCCATAAGAGTAAAACTCGTTAAAAGTATATGCAAGATCAAGTTATGGACTAAAAATCATTTCATAACTAGCTGACCCAACAAACTTTGTACTGTCTCAGAATAAATAAACAATAATGAATAAGTAAAAAAAACCTGAATTATAACTGCAGAATACATCAATTGTAGTAAAAATGTGGTCAAGACTTAACTGGAACAAAATGCGTTCGTAATATAAAAACGCTACTTTTCCGCCAAAAATCCCGCCAAAGTCTCTAAAAATAATATCCTTGCGATCAGAAATTTTTATTTCTCAATGTAAAATGTCAAAAAAAAAAATAAAGAATTTATTTACATTTAATTGATTTCAAAACGTCAAATGTTTGACATGCATAATTTGTAAGGTGTAACGAAACTGTTGTATTTAACAAATTTAAAGCTTTGCTTGAGCTACGCAAATTCAAAACCAAAATTAGCGAAATAAATCTAGCTGTTCTCTATTATTTAGATTATTCAAAACAGGTCCGTTACTCCAATATGGATTAGTTGGCAGCGCAAGCTCCAGAATTTCTCCAGGATTATGCCTATTCCTCTATAACAGCACAATAATAATACACATAGTTTATTATTACATATATATGTTCATAAAAGGTCCTTCCTAGGGTTCATATCGCGTGACTCTTTCAACAAGAATTCACTTGTCTAGCTATAATGAGTTGTCTTTTATTGACATTGTTGCTCAGTATTCATTTTACCTGTTAAAATAATATTATAGGTTTGAAAAACGCACCATTGTGCTCAAGTATGAACAATAAAAACACAAGGTACATAAGAAGTCCTATCTACAAACATAAACAACTTCAAGTGTGAAGGGAATATCAAATTACAATAACATTAATATCGTAAAGTGAGTTTGCTGCACCTGCCCCGAGGCAAATTATTTCTTTTCAAGTTAACTATTTCATGCGTACAAATGAATTAAAAGACTTGAGTGTACGTTAATAGTTCATTAAACAATTTAAAATATTTTTAAAAATATTATAAATGTATACAGCTTGAATTAAGCAACGAAATTCTTTTCTATAGACGAATATCTACAATTAGACATCAATATAAGTGAAAACAATATCTCATACGACAGATTTCTTCTAGGCATCGTAAGGCAACAAAAATCTACTTCAACTCGTCTTTATTGGTAGGTTCGTATTGTTAAATACATTCAACCGAAACTTTTTGGAAAATACGATGTCCTAAATTAATCCAACTAAGAATATAACTTAAAATGAGGGTAATAGAATATATATTTCACCGTTGCACTATCGAAACTCTAAAAAATACAACAAACTTATCTGTTACCTAATATAGAACTATTTTCAAGTCGCGTCACATAAACGGATTGCAATTTTAATAAAAAGGGTTTCGTGGACTGCATCTTTTTTCTAGAATATTTTGGATATCCTTTCATTAATGGTAAACACGTCATATCAAACACCACTTGGTATACCTTGGATCATCATGGAAAAAGTGCAAAGAGCGCAACAAATTTAACGCTATGTTACAAATAATAATGCATTTTATAGGGGCAAGAAAGCTAAATGTCAGCATAAGTCATTATGACATACTGTACCATGGCGAAGCAAAAAGTAACTCGTATATACCGTTGCTTTAATAGAATACACGGGAGTTGTTTGATAATTACACAAAACATTTAAATCAACCAATGACGTAATGACATTATGTTTAGCAGCAACGTTTTTGTGTATATGGTTATGTATGGGTTTCTAAAACTAGAAAATTTTGGATTCAGTTGCGTCCATTGCGGTAAAATTTTGGACAGTCAGAGCTACAAAAACACTATTCTACCGGAGTATAGTTAGAAGCTAATTGCATTAATAAAAACTTTAAACTCTGATGTCTTAATCATTACAAGTACATAAATTACCTCTTAGTAAACGTGGCCCATGCTTAAAACATCAGATTTTTTAGTTATAATGAATGAAATTAACTTCAAATCGCTTTTCTGAAAAGTTTTATTTTATTAGGTTTACTAACGATGTCTTACACTAATACATACACGTATTTATAGCCTAGTTTGTTTTAAATGTAGCTATCACTTAAAAGTAACTACATGAAATAAAAAAAAAACTGTAGTAAAAAAAGGAAACATAGCACAAAAATACTTTACAGTTAAAATTACGTATAGTTAGCAATATAGTACTGCAAAACCAGTAAAGTTAATCAAAATTAACATCAATTAAGTTACTTACATTGTAAGTGTTTTTCGAAAAGGGGGACAAAGTGGTGTATTGGGCTTACGCGGACAGTTATTTGGTACACGGAACTTAAGATTACTTAACAATTGAGGGCGTTCTATTTTATCATTTAAAAGTTTATATGTGAACAGCTGCAGAAGAGTTCCTTTTGTAGAGTCGACTTTCTTAATAAGGACTAGCGAAAACTGCGTAAATGTGTAATAATTTCAATCTTTGTTTTATATAATTGATAGGTCTTATGCTACGGAATATATAGCTATATATAACGTATTGATTCCATACCTAAACTCAGGCTTGGCCGGCTTATACGAATATTATTCATACACTCACCACGCAAAAGGCTCTGCATGACGCCAGGATAAGCTCACGGATGAATACATTTAAATAGTAAATGCGACACTATGGGAGATTTAATATGGAATAATGTAGCGGGTACATAAGTTCCATTACTCACGGTTATAATTCGTCCTGGGGTATAAATATGGCGGGTACGGACAAGGCTTAGAGTTGCGCTAGCAATAACTCGCATACACAAAGGGTTTGTTAGTAGAAGTTATGAAGTAGTACCTCGTGCCCACGCAGGATAGGTAGACCTTACAATAGAAGACGCCTAGCTGGGAGATTAACTATTTTACTACAAAGAAAAATTATGGTGTTTTCTAAACTATTACCTACTGTTTTAAAGCGACTTGATGCCGATATACCGATCATAAAAGTTCTTTTTTTCACATTTAAGGGAATATGCCTCACAATTTTTTTTAAACCAATAATAATGTAATTAAAAAATTCTATTAAAAATTTATTATATTTATAAAACGCCACCATGTCAGTCCGTATACAGGACCATAGCACAGAGTCTATCCAACTGCAGCGTCGAGTGCGACAGGGAGATGTAATCTCCCCGAAGCTCTTTACTGCGGCGTTGGAAGACCTCTTTAAGCTTATGGAGTGGAACGGACTGGGCATCAACATCAACGGCGAGTACATCACTCATCTACGGTTTGCCGACGACGTGGTCATTATGGCAGAGACTCTGGAAGATCTCAATGCAATGCTCGATGACCTCAGCAGAGCTTCTCGACAGGTGGGCCTAAAAATGAACATGGATAAGACGAAAGTTATGTCCAATATCCATGTTCCGCTCCACCCAGTCATCGTTGAGAACTCAGCACTCGAAATTGTAGACGAATATACATACCTGGGACACATTGTCCAGCTAGGTAGGTCCAATTTCGAGAAAGAGGTCAACCGCCGAATCCAACTCGGTTGGGCAGCGTTCGGGAAACTACGCCAGATATTTTCGTCCGATACTCCTCAGTGCTTGAAGACAAAGCTCTTCGAACAGTGCGTGTTGCCAGTGATGACCTACGGCTCCGAAACGTGGTCGCTGACTATGGGCCTCATACGAAAGCTCAGAGTCGCTCAGCGTGCGATGGAGAGGGCTATGCTCGGAATTTCTCTACGTGATCAAATCAGAAATGAGGAGATCCGTAGCAGAACCAAAGTCATCGACATAGCCCTACGAATCGCGAACCTGAAGTGGCAATGGGCGGGGCACATAGTCCGACGGACCGATGGACGTTGGGGCCCGAAGGTGCTGGAGTGGCGGTATAAATGGGATCTATCAATTAATATAATTCCATTGTAATATTTTATTTAAAAACCTGTAAGTTATTCGCAAACTTTAATAAGTGGAATATGAAGACTATGTAATATGTATAAACATGTATACCACATTCTGCGAAACAATGTTAATATATTTTTGAAAAAAATAATTTTTTTTTGGATCTCAACTTTTTCTTGGTAGTTTACCAAGATTTTGATGATTTCGTAGTATTTAAAAGCTGGTGCTTCTTATATGGTGCCAATTGGACACAATAAAGATTTGACCAATAGCTTTATTTTTAATAATTCGTATTTGTTTGACTTCGATTACAATGATTTATTTGATTCTAATATTTTCCGACTTCCAAAAAGAAGGATGTTTTCAATTCTATAGCAGTTTTGGCGAGTTTTTACACAGAATTTATTTCAAGGCGTACGTAATTTCAAAAAAGGAGAACTTAATTCCTTAAATTTCTGCTGTGGCCCATAGAAGATATTAGTTTAAAATTCAGTCAAATTGAAACAGTGGTTATTAAAAGAGTGAGTTTTATGATCTTATATTTAATGAAATTTCGGCATCTCAATTACGTTATTGAATATTGATAACTAGAGTAATAAAAGTCAAATATTCTAGTCTTAAACAGCGTCATTTCATTCATTTCATAGCAAAAATAATATAATATAGTTGAATAAAAGGTATAATAAATTTAAAGTATTATATATTTAATAATAAATCTAACTATCAAACTGTATTTGAAGAATTGAAGCCACGTGGACGAAATGGTTTGTAAATGTTGTATGTGTTAGATACACACATACTGTAAACATTTAAAACATGCTCGAATGATAAGATGCACTTAAACTGCACTTTAATAGTAACATTTACCTTAATTATAGATTTGATAAACACTGCTATGATAAAGACTATAAATCATGACGTGTAATACAACATAATATATGCCACTGAATTGCTTGATAACCCGTGTATTTGTATTGTTGAGCGAAAGCTTTTATTAAATATTGGTATGTAGTTAAAATCCTAATTTATAACTCCATTATATGATTATGATACTGATGAATTTGAAATACTTGGACAATGGACGTATCTACCGGACTCTTGATGTGATATAGACGTAGGCTTTATAAAAGAGGTCGTTTCACGTGGACAGTGCTCTTCGAGTACTTTCCCTTTTGCTAGCAAAGATCGAGGATTCCATTTCCGACAGAGTAAATTTAGGAAATTGCATTTTCCAATTCGTCTGAGTCAAATAGTAGGTGGCTCAGGCTTTGGTGAGTTCACACCCTACCAATAAAGACGTTTCTCCAAGAAAGAGATCTCTTTCCAGTACGATGCTTTGAAAATCCATAAGAGGTAAATTACCTGTGACCAGATTAGCGTATTTGCTCAGATCTTAGTTTGTCCAATCACTTACCATCTGGCATGGCCACAATGAAGCGCCAAAGAAACTGTGGCGTTCTCAGCCGAGTTCAATCTAACAAAGGTATTTAAGAAATAATTTGTTTGCTAACCTTTGTATCTAGATATTTTTGCACTACCTCGTATCTTTATATGTTGTAATATATGTAGGAATATCTTTATCTTATGTTAAGATGCACAGATTGCTGAAAGCAATAAGGCTGCCTTTGGACGCATTTAGTTTTAGTTGTATTGTATTAAATGTTTGTCTGTTTTATCTTTTGTTAGAGATAAGCTTTAATGACATTATACGTTAATAGATTTTTTATTATATCTTTAATCGTATCAACATTATTTATAATTACGTACAGACCTTTCCCATATTATGCAAATAAATTCTATAGGCACGCGCCTCGCGGCAGCATTTACAGCTTGGGTTTATATTTAGCGAACTATTAAAGCCTTATACGGTCTTGCCGGAGGATCTCACAGGTTTTTAATCTGCCAACATCACAGTCACGAACGGTAGCGCTTGTATAGTTTATTATCTTTCATAACTAGATATTAAAGAAAAAATATTGTTGCGTTTGCCTATAACGGCGAAGGCTTAGCGATTTTAACCACTAGAATACGAATTCCGGACTCGCTAACGTAATAGTGCGAGTACTTGTTTTATTACCAGAATACCGGGGCTCGATTTTCAGTAGGGCAAAGAACGGAAATCGTAATTTCTAATTCGTTTAGATTTAGATGACTGGAAAGTTTCGTGGATAGTTCCAGTCCTTCTCGAAACACGTGCTGTTAAGCAAAAAATGTATGTAATTTCGGTACGTTGCTATGTAAAAATCATTGAAACTATAACCTCTATAGGAGTATTCCATCTTATCAAGTTAACTAGCTTCGGTCTGAAATTATATCATCACTTACCGTATGGTCACATTACATTCAAGCCCTAACTAGCAATTAAAACATTGTGTAATACATTAGCGGAAAAAATTAAAGGATTGATCCTTTATCTTTTTCCTAAATCCTTTGAAAATATCTAAAATCTTTATATAAAAATGGTCGCGTTAGAGCAAAATAAAAGGAAATTTGGAGTTTGAAGTTTTTAATTTTAGGATTTAATTGAGTTCACAAGATCCTAAAATTAGGAAGTTCAAGTTTCAAATTTCTTGTTATGCGACATTTGTATAAAAGTATAAATCTTTTATACAAATGTCGCCAATAGTTAAAATTTTCGACTTTTTTTTGATCCTTTCATTTTTTCCACTACTATATATTTGTTTGGGTACATATTTGCACTTAAATAATATCTATAGTATTTCATCGTAATTTTATGCAAAACATTATTAAATATGTGTGATAACTTAGCATGCAATTAAGTAGTGTAGTGAATATAAAACAAGAGGGCCGCCTGGGTCTAACTGCATATTATTAATAGTCTATTGCTATTGTTGTACAACTTAATTTTCCTCAATAATATTGCCAATAATGAATATTAATATACACACAGACACATATAATAGTAAATAAATAATATAGGCAATTTAAGTCACAAATAAACATCGAAAGTAAGAACTTCCATAAAAAATGATGAATTAATTTGCTAAAGAAATTGAACTTGCTTGTTTAACATTTTTTATGTCAGGGTTTTATTTTATTTTATAAATAATAAAGTCATTAATCTGACGTATATCGTATCTATATATCCCTATATATTTATAATCGCTCTATAAATTATTAGCAAGTGTTTGATAATAGACGTTATTGGTATCGCACTACTAATTTCTGTTTCATTTGAAAAAGGTCCCGAGATCTATTTAATTTTAACTACATATATAAGCGTTTACAATTTATAAAATTATAAGGACTTGTTGTAAATTTAATCAATTTTATGTGTATCAGAAGTCTTCAGTTGACACTCTGAGGGTTTTTAGTCTAGCCAAGCTTAGTAGAGTATGTATCCAAATTTCTTTCGATTGTTACCATTACTTACCATAAGAGATAGCACCTGTACCAAATAAAATGTACCCGATACATAATACACTGAGTATAACTTAAATATTAATGATATACCTACTTTCTTTAAGAAGCTTTCTAAGCGAAGTTTTTAACGTTTTTATTAATAGTTTTTCAAAACAAATGCATCTGCTCTTGCGCCGAGATATTTACGACTTTTTGCTATATGCCAGCCTGGCCTATAAATTCATAAAGAAACAATTTATTGTGGTACCGCTATATTTAAAAGCTATTCATTATTATATTTTTTAAAGAATTACACCGTAAAAAAAAAGAGCCGGTTCACCTGCATGTGTCATTATGCACAATCAATGATAGGCTAGACTTTTCTTCTCAAACGCTTTGTGCTTACAATTTCCTCATTCATCAAAAGTAATACAGTTATAAGACATCGTTACACTATGCTCATGTTCTTTATGAATGTGTTTATTTCTGGGCAACAAGCTTAGTTATGATGGACAGTGAGTGAACACAGTTAGGCTCAAGAAACACTTGGATAAAACCTGTTTGTAACGAAAAAATGGAGTCAAATTACAAAGAAAAGTTTGATAAGTATACACACTTCCTAAAATGCGGCTAACAGAGATTTATTAAATTATATCTATGTTTTGAGTCATTATTTAATTGTAAGACAGTGTATTTGCTATTCACTAACTTTGAAAGAATGTTGATTGAAAAATCATTCTATAAGTTGCAAGATTACTTAGACTCGTAACACAAAATACTCGACTGAGTTTGTTGTGGGCTTATCTCAGTACAGGGCGCGAAGGCACCTTCGTTACTTTAGATTTTAAGTCGTTCTATAATATCATCATGAGTCGTACATTGGAATTAGTGTGTGGAAAAAAAAATACTTGACGATTCAAAAGTGCTGTAATAGGCCCACTTTAATAACGGTATTTTGAATTTGCGTAACATTATTTTCTTCTAGAATTTTATATTTATATGAAATGTAACTAATAATTATATATTGGCTCATTTCTCTGAAACTCTTAAAGCTGGTTATTGTAGCCGCTTAACTTCAAATAAACACAGATTCCATAGAATTGCTTACTATATATAAATCATATGTAAATAACATTCCAAGGGCTGTGTTCAATCCATAAATAAGTAATTAAGATGACTGCATTTTCCTTATCCGCTTTGTATAAAATTTAAATAAAATGCGTGTTTTGCGTTGCACGATCTTACGCTAGGGAAAGGTTGACCGACTTTTCCATCGAATGATGTCATTGTTTGGTGATGTCCTCGTTCCTTTAATGGGTTACTACATAAATCAAAGTACTTTCTGGGGTATTTTAAGTTTTATGTTCAAGTTTCTTTATATTAATTAACACAGTCTCAATTAAGCGTCCTTTAAGAAAAATGTTATTTCAAAACAAGTGTTTTCTTTTAAATTATGATTTCATTCGCGTGCTTAAATTTGATTTTATCTGATTATGTATAATAACACTGACAATGACGACAAAGGAGGCCCGCTTAGAGGCCGATAAAAATTGATTGGAAGTCTATTGTCTTAATATATGTTAGGAAAGATACAACTTTTTTTTTCACTCTAATGATTGATATGTATGCAAATTCCAAATTAATTTCTGGAACCAAGTTTTTCCGAGCAAAGCCGTGTGAAACAGAAATAGTCATCTAATTTTACTTATTTGACAACCATTTCCCTTGAAATTTACTAATTACAATTGCTATAACTATAAAAACCATTTACATTATTTTTAGAATCTGACATAGAACAGTTAAAGTTTGCACTTCAACAAGCAATGAAACTTCAATTAAAGTCACGATTTCAATAGATTATAATTTAAATGAGTATGAAAATTAGTTATGTTTTGCCTAGTTGCTAGACGTCTTAATTAGAACAATGAATAATGCAAACGCGAACGCGTTTTATAGCAAATTAGCATATCAAATGCCCTGAATCGGCATGTAACATGGATTTACTGCCTACCTATTAGCTTCGGTAGATAATTGGTGGGTAGATTTTTTGCGACCTTCGGTAGAAGAAATCAATATAGTAAGTCGGGAAAAATTTCAATTTACTACGTATTATCGATAAAAAAGGGGTTATTTTTGTAAGTGTACACGTACACGTGGACGATTCAGTTAGTTACTATTTTTTTCATACACACTGTATCTTTGCCTTAATACTCACAATGCTGGTTTTAAGAACCACGAAGCCTTTCACCATTTAAACACTTATCGAATATTAACACAATATCAAATTTCAGTTGAGGACACCAGAGAGAATTCAGCAACAACCCCTATTCAAATTGGCAAAAATTTTGTTTCATTTCCAAACGGCGGGCTTTCCCGTAAAATAAGCTTTTTTGTAATATGTCGCTATTCTTCCAAAACAGCCATCTATGTTACCTTCTCGCTATCCTAGCTAACCAGCAAAACCTACATAAGAAAGATAGAATGTAGTGTTTACAGATTTCTAGAAAGGATGAATTAGTCTAATCCTATAAAAAAATTTCAGGCCTGAGGCAACTTCGGCGAATTCAGTATGCAAATCTGAATAGAGTCTTCAGTATCGTGACTTCCATAATAAGTTATTCGAGCATAGGATCTTTAAAGAAAGGGGGATATTTTGTAGCTTTAAAAGAAAAAGCAAAAACACTTATTCATGACAGTGCGTGCCGTCTTGTTAACTGTCGCCATAAGAACATAAATCTTAAAGGTAAATGCCGTTAAAATTTGCAATCTTGTGATCTATCTATATATATATATATATATATATATATATATATATATATATTTATATATAAAAGAGATATCCAGACATGAAATTTGGTAGGAATATTCCTTTTTCTAAGTGGAGATCAGCTAAGAACAAATTTTACGAAATTTTACTCGGAAGGGGGGTTGCGAGGGTGTTAATTAAAAATTTCAAGTTTTTCACACGAAGAAACTATATTTTTTATGGTATGTAATACTTGGTCCGAATTTTTTCTTATTTATTGGAACCAATCAAAAGTAAATTTTAGGAAATTCCACCCTCAAATGTCAGCGCGGGTATTAAAATTCTACCAAAAAATCATTCCACGCAGAAGTAGTCGCGGGTTCAGCTAGTGTTTAATAAGACACATAAATTTCTCTATTATTGAAATGAATAGTAAGACCAATGATAAATCTTTTCTTTTTATTATTAGAATATTATTAATGGCAATTATTTAAACAATTTACAAATGTGGAGCGAGCAAATAAAGTGATATTAGGAAGACGATTAATGGACAATATCTTTGGAGAGAGTAGCAAACCAATCCCAATATGTTTTAAATGCAAAAGTAACTATGACAGACCCTCTGTCTTGTCTTTATGCAAAATAAATCCACAGGTTCTAATCCTTTATCTATCTACATGATGCTAAGACAGATTAGTTTAAAGTCGGTAGAAACCTATACAAGACGTAGAATTTTTAATTTAATTTCAAATGCATAAGTACTATTTCTACGCACATTACGAGTAGTTTACGGAGCTTCAAGTATTTTTTTTATGTGGGATATACGGAAGGATCTCTATCAATACTTCTTTTTGTAAAGTTGACGAATATTTAATCGCAAATTACTAATAATCGACTCACTACCGAACAAGCTAACTACCATTGAGGTAGTATATGATATCGCTGCCGAGTTATATAAAATTAAGCACATAATTACAAAATTGCCTTTGAAGTTCGATCCACCTGCACCTTAACAACATCTATTAAATAACAGTAAAGGTAAGCCTTACTCCATTATTACCAAAAATGTCCAAAGCGTATGAAGCAACATCACATAGTCTTAAAACCACTATAATTTGCATAAGTAACATTCAATCACATCGTTGTAAATAGTGTTTAATGAGAGACCGTCTCATGGACATCCTGTGTATGGAGCTATCAGCGCCTCACTCAAATTGGTTTTATTGGGGTCGAAACTGTTTCGAAATAATAAATAGTGCCGTGTAAAATCCATATGGCGAGGCAAGTTCCCCGTTATGTCTGCAAAACTTGATGCGGTTGTTTTAAAAGAGGTGAAAATATTCGTGAAATTTCGATGGCGTGCTTGCCATTGATTCATTGTGTAAGTTATGCTCAAGGCCTGAACATGACATGCCGAGAACGATTTATGTTTACTGAGTAATGTTGAAAATTAAAAATGATAAGGAGAAATTAAATAGGCCTGGTATTTTAGTAGCGAGTATTACTCAAAGTTATATAAGTAGATAAGTAGCAGCCCATTAACGTTCTGGTGGGGCTATAGTGGGGGCAATCCGTCCTCACCTAGAGGAGTGGCTATGCAGGAGACATGGGTCGCTCTCTTACAGGTTGGTGCAGGTGCTTACCGGCCACGGTTGCTTTGGTAAATAGCTGCACCAAATTGTTAGGTGTGAAAAAACACCCGCCTGCCAACAGTGTGGTACTCTAGTCGATACGGCGCACCACACGGTAGCAGTATGTCCGGCTTGCTTAGTGGAAGCAGAGCTTTTGGTGCCAATGACGGGTGGGGATTTCTCGCTGGCGAACATCATAAAATGTATGCTCGTCAGCAATACTAACTGGAGGGCAATTGCCTCCTTCTGCGAGTTGATCATTTTGCAGAAGAAGACACTAAGCAGGGAAAGGGAGGACGCCGCGGATTCCTCTGCTCGCCGACGAAGAAGGCCTGGAAGACGGGGGCGGGGTTTTTCCCGCCTCCTTCCTCTATTTTAAATTTTACACAGTTGTGAAGGCAAACAAATCCGGGGTGCCAGTTGAGTGGAATGTTTTCTCTGAGCCTCTGGATCCTCACTAAAGGATCAAGAAGGTTTCGCTGAGTTTTAGTGGGTATTCTGGTTTTGTCTAGTGAGTCCCACACTCCCAACCGATGACTGTTCGGTTGGGGTGCGTAAATGCATTTCCCAGCGTCAAAAAAAAAGCCCATTAACGTCCCACTGCTGGGCACAGGCCGCTCAATCCGAGGAGCGAGGGTTTTAAGAGCATAGACCCACAATGCTGCTCCACTTCGGATTGGCAGGCATAGTACACAAGTGCACTCTCTATTGCTTCACTCTCATAGACCGATGTGACGGGAATCCGACACGACCGGAGAGGGGTCAGGCGCAGGACCGACGGCTTAACGTACTCTCCGAGGCACGGGGGTGGAGAACACCGCCAACTTCCCAACTTCGGGCAAATATTGAGAAAATCTTATTAGAAAACTCAATATCGATTTTGAATTGGCCCGACCTGGGACTCGAACCCAGGACCTCATGTCTGTAGTCGAACATCCTAACCACTAGACCAATGAGGCAGTTATAATTATATATTCTTATTTATTTTATCAGTATATGGCCGTGAACATATTTGGTTGTAAAAATGCATACTAATCTTTTTATTTCTACGTACGATGGAAAAAGATATTGAGTTCTTAAGACTTTTGACGTAAAAGCACATCGAAACACCATATTTTTTACTTGGCTTTGCTTATACGTGTTTACTGGTAATTTTTATGATGAGATCTTTAGGTTTTTTAGATTTGCTTGTATGTTTTAAAAAGCTGAGAGCTTTTTTTGTTTAATTTATGAAGATATTAATCAATAAAGTTCATGAATCCAATTAAAAATCCATTCTCTTGAACGATATTTGAACACTTTCCAAACTTTAAGGTTTAACACAAAATCAATATTAATTATTTACTATAAAAACTGTCATCTAATTTTAAAAAGACGCTTTAGATACACTACATACACATATTAACATTTTTAAATACAAAATAGTCAATTTGTTCTAAATACAACATTATTATTATGCACACAATATTACTTTGAAATTAACGTACTTGTAGTACTGGTTACGTATCATTAATATTCCCACTTCAAATCTACCCAAAAACATTAGATAAATGAGGACCGGATATGTAAATTATGGAAATTGCATCGAGTAACTAATTTATTATAATATTTATTACTTTAAAGCAACAGATACATATTTTTTAATGTTGTTAAAGTTTTATATGAAGCCAGATTTTTCAAAATAGCTAAATATTTATTCATAACAATCTGTGGTACATCAGTTGCACTTTACACGATCAAGGATTTGGATGGAAAAGGACCGAAAACGTAGCAAAAAATAGCCCTTTTCTATTGCTGACAGGCGGACGCTTGACTGTAGTCTCACCTGATGATAAGTGATGATACAGTTTAAGATGGAAGCGCGCTTATTGGTAAGAAGTCATTTACTGCTTATGTTTTCTTCTCGGAACGCAAATTATTTGCTTGGTGGCTCGTCCTTACGTGTAGAGTGGTTACTAGCCAAAGTCTACCGTCAGTCCAGATTCAGTAAAATTATGAAATTCAAATTCAGAAAATTGCCTTGCTGGGAATCGAACTCAGGATCTCTGCCAGCAAAGTTACGTCTCACAAAGGCTCATCACACATCACATCACATCACAAAGGAATATACATATTCCTTACGCGACATAGACGCTCATTAGCAATGGGTTTCCCCATATTCTCACGAAATTGGGGAGTACGCGAGTGCCACCGTAGGGAATAGATAATTTATATAAATAATCATCAAGCGAAACCACAAAACACGAACATTCACTTCACAGCATTGTTCGTGAAATACTCGTATATACTTATTTACTGTTTTAGGTACAATAAACGCATATTTATATTATTTATCGTTTTTATTTCGTGGCATACCTTCACAAATTTCTTAATCTGGCGAATATACCGCATAATACATAAAAGTTGTTTAATTATTTTAATCATTTATTAAAACTACTATTAGTTTTGTGAATATTGCAAATGCAAAACCATACCGCAAATATGAAATATATTTCATAAATAATTTTTATAGCCCGATGATCGAAAATTAAACAAGCTGTATATCAAACAACCATATGACATTTCCACATTTAAAAAAAAATATTGAAAACAAAAGTAATTCGTTTTATAATTTCCCATAACAGACGGTACTCTCACGTTTAACCTAAATAACTATGGCATATAATTATCAGATTATTACCGATATGGTGGTATGCAACCCGTTGGCATCTCATTGATTTATGTATGAATTATCCGCTGTCAGACATTTTCACATGTAATCCGTAATAAGTTGGTCACAAGTAATTTAATAATAAATTATACGTCTTCAAAAGGTAACGGTTTTCAAACTTGAAACATTCAACCCTGCTGGTTTTTCAACTGGTTAATTACAAATTTAAAACAGATAGTGGCTCGAAGTGAATTTAAAAAAAAAGTGACAACGGAAATTGACCGGATTATATTATCTGTTTACTTTACACCTGTAACATTCTTATGCCGCATTTGTACTTACGTTGCCATTAATTCTCTTAAAATTTTATATAAAAACTAGACTGTGTCTGCGTCTTCATCTGCATTGAGTTCTGAATTGAAAACAGAAAAAAATTTGTTACTATTACCATCAATGTTAACAGAAAAAAATACTACTGCTGTAGCCCCACCTATATGAAATAAAAGGTGTCTTATATGATAATTCAGTAGTTATTTGTATTTCAAGTTCAGCCTTTTTTGCGTAATTCAATATTAAAAAACCATTCAAATAACTTGGCATATACACTTTTAATATTATTTGGAATCATCAAATTTAAGTTTATAACATAAACTAATTTTTATTAAGATGGACAAATCAGACAGACGGACTAAACAGGTTTGTATAGGGACAAGTAGATTATATCTCATCACTTAGAGGTAGGCCTTTTCCCTCTTTTAATATATATTAAGGTTTTATGTTTATAATATTACTAGCAGACCCGACAGACTTCGTTCTGTCAAAAAGATTTGGAATGTGGCAGCTTTCATTTTACAAATAGTCGTACTAAACAAAATACAATCGATTAAATGAAACTGAGAATCTTTTTGTTTTGAAACAAAAGATAGCGTAAATAAATGACATCTTTACATAACCTATGAAAGATGAATAATTTTTAAACAAAAGAATACAAACATAAATGAATTCCATATTTACTTAACCTAGAAATGAATTAACAAAACCGTTGCTATAGACAACGGTCTAATAATTCATGTCACAACCTTGTGGAAGTGCGTGGGTGGATGCGTGAGGGGATGTGTAGGAGTGCGTGAGTGGATGCGTGGAAGTGCGTAAGTGGATGTGTGGGAGTGCGTGGGTGAAAGCGTGGGAGGGTGTGTGGAAACGCGTTTATAAGCATTGAAGTGACGTTAGACATTTTGCCGGTCTTTGTGTGCTCGAATTTTCGTACCAGAAACAAATGACTGTCCACATAAATTAAAAAATAAAATGGTAAAGGGTTGATGGAATTAAAAAAATGAAAGCCTTAAACCTTCTATTCATTTTTTATTCAGTTAATTCCGCGTCGAATGGTCATGGTCTCATGCCGATCGGTCCAATACTTTTAAAGTTTATCGATAACAAAGAAAAACAGAGTTGCTTTTATATAAATAGATTCTTTATCATCAACATGCTTTTGAAGGTACAAGCGATGAGCAGTTATGATATGCTGTTCAGATAATCGGTATTCGGTAATCCCTGCAATTTATTTTTAATTATAGATAGATTTAAGCAATGGTAAATTGCAGCTTAATAAGCTTTAGCATATAAGTTTTTGTATTTTGAAATTTCTATGTGCAATAAAGGTTTTCTATCTATCTATCTAAATTGTTCAAAGAGATTATTCAAAATCCAAATTAATGTGCGACATATAGAAAACGGAAACGCAGCGGGTGAGTAGGCCTGTGCCTAGCAATGGATGTTAATAGGCTGCTTAGTTATGAGTCGCTAAAAGTATTGAATAGTATATAACAATCTACATAACCCAAACTTCTAAAATAACTACACCAGTATCTGACAATGCGCCAAATCACTTAAAAAGAAGAAAGTTTTCTTTATTTTACCACAGTTTGTCCTAATTTTATTTTTGAATCATTTGACGCATAAATAAATCGTAAAATCGTTCGCATATTTTGCTCTATTTGCAATTAGATAGAAGTAGCTACCCAACTATGGTACTTAAATAATTCAACAACATAAATTCATTTTAAAATAATATTAAATTTTTAATTAGTCTTGCTTATCAAGTCGAACGCTTCGCTTTATATCCATCTGGCATATATTTATAGGCTTGGAATTTCCTATATTATAACATTAAAAACTTGCCGCTGAAGGTCCCGTCAAATTTAAAGAAAATGTTAGAAGAGCTTTTCATATATTTCAATTCCCGTTTTAACCTTTTAGGGAGAACAGGTGTTTATTTATTTTCAATAGCGAATTTGTGTTTTAAATCGATAGAGAAAGAAATATTTTGTCGGACATATAATCATAGCTACCATCTTCCACTCCTTCAAGTATCGGTTTTAGTGACTCTTGACATCACAAAATTAAATAATTTACATTTCTATAAATTGTTATAAATATATTATATTATAAATATTCCTTAATTCTTGGTTTCTCTTTTTTTCGATTCTACTGCATTAACTAAAGTAAACTAATTATAATAACAGGTATGATTATATTGATATATGTATTTAAACATTCACTCGTATACATAAGTAATTTATTGATATGCTAAAATCGAATTAAAAAAACTTACCTAACCAGTATGTCTGGTGTTACCGGAAAGTCAATTTACAGAGTGATATGATACATCGACGTTCAGTGACTGGCTGAGACCAAAACCTCTCAAGATAAGCATGTTTTTGTAAGGAATAATTGTTTTGATATTATAATGTATAACATTTTTTTTCGTCGCAGGGAAATGCTTTTGCGCATCCCAGAGGAAGCAGAAATTTCTCCAATCGATAGTGTGGGACTTGCCGATTAACCATAATACCCACTAAAACCCAGCGCATCCATCGTCATCCTTGGATGAGAGCACTAGTGTGTCTTATTTCGCATTCCACTCTAATGACCCGGTTGATGCCGATAATAACACGCTATAGTTTACTGAGGGAAATATTGCATATCTGCGCCTATTGACATCCAGCCTCCATCGACAAAGAGATAGGGCATCAGCCGCATCTTTCCTTTGCCTCTCATTTGCCTCCTTCAGCGAGTTGACGATTTCGCAAAAAAAAAAGGTAGGCACTCGATCTTAATGATGGAAATCTCCAAACCCAACATCCGAATCCTTTCCATCTCCAGATTTGTTCCGGCTTCCGCAACAAGATCAACCCCCTCATATGTCTTCCCTCGAGCCATGAGGAGGGTTTTGTCTGCATAATAAACCAATCCGATCCCTGGCAGCTGCTGACATTGCAGAAGCCAGTCGAATCCAATGTTCCATAACACAGGACCCAGAACTGACCCCTGCCGCACCCCGAGGGCAAACCGATGCCGGAACAAGAAACCGTCGTTCTCTCACAGTATAACTTGATCCTGGAGGTACTCCACCAATACCTACTGAGATATGAAGGCACTTGATGACATCGCAGTACTTCCAAATTGTAATATATACCTAAAAATTATTTATGTACCACTACAGCAGAGTGTCGTTTTTAAGCAAGCAGTGATCAGCAAAAAAAGAGAATCGAGGTTGTTTTATCATTGCCAGCAGGTTGGCGTTTGACTGTAATCTCAAATAGAAAATCAGAAAGCTCTTTTGAATCGTCAAGTGCGCTAACCTTCCTACTCAGAAAACTAACGGTAAACAAAGCACACGTGTTGAAACCATAAGAGGTAAATTATCTCTTAAAAAGTTAACGCACCTGCACCTTAGACTGTATCAACAATTACCATCAGGTGAGAACATATTCAATAGCTAACTAGACTATTGTCAGCGATAAAAAAAAGGATAACCAAATGAACCATTACTCCAAGCAATCCTAATTGAACCAAACATCTAAATGTAAAATATGTATATAAATTTTATCCATAACTACAATGAGGTTTTTAGCACAAAATTCAAGAAAAGATTCATATCGAGCATATAAAATTCGAATGGCGCAATATTGCGCGCCGTTAGCTAATTTTTATCGTCTCTATAGCCATCGTATAAAATTATAATAAAATTATCGTACAAGCAATTTATGTCGCCGCTAACCACATTAATGCAAGGGAATTAGCCAATAAAAATAATTTCGTTTTGTAACATGTACAATAACTATAATGCCTACAAAAACATTAATTAGTGGTATTTTAGGTTTACAGAGCGTTCTCAATTAAGGAAAAATATTTTTACTATTGCTAAGTTTTAGTTAATATTTAAATTTTTTATAGAATTTTCAATTCATGATTGAGCTTTTTGGTAAAGGAAAACGTCGTGGGGGATTCCCCATACTTCTGGGATGTGCTGGATTCAGCACATCCCAGAAGTAATAGGGATCTGTGCAGCCTGCCAACCCCCAGTGGAGCAGCGTGATGGTATTGCTCTAAAACCCTATGAGTGAAGAGGGAGGTAATAGTCCATTTTGTATGGACGATATCCCCTCCTTAAGGTAAGGCATAAGGAGGCAACTTCGTCAAACATAGGAGGTAACAAACTTATTCATAAAATATATATATATGTGATACAAATGTATATATGATATTGACTTTCTCGTTACAGCTTTCATAAGACAATAAGAAATATAATATTTCCATGTGAATTCAATATCTGAATATTCAAAACAATACTAAAACTAAAACAGACAAAGGTCTACATTGGACAGAGACAATATTTTTAAAACGAGTAATTAACGGGAACGTCAAAATCTTTTGCTTTGTCTTATATCCAAAACGGCTGAATCGATTTCAACGACATTTCAACTAGCAGGCCACCGATAATAATGGGAATGTTTTATAGCATTATAAATCCAGGCAGGTATGTCTCGAAACGAATTTTTAAATTGGATTAAAATCTAAATCCGAATAATGGAATTTCTAGCGTTGTTTTTAATACGACTTCTATAAATAATTGGTGACATGCGAAATGCTTATAATAATGCGTCATTATCTGCTACTTATTAAAAATTTTCAATATTTTAGTTATGTGTTAATAATAACACCAAATAGGCATATAAAATGTTACCACAATTTAACCGGTACCTGCCCTTCAGGTAGGTAATAAATTCGTGTACAAAAAAACTTCGCAGACGTTAAGAAAAAATGGCCATATGATAAACTGGTTTGCGAACGCAAATCAACAAGCAATGCTATTCGTCATCTTGCTTCTCTTTCGAACACGTTAAGCTTCCTTTAATGCCAATAAGGACACATCATTATATAAATGCTGGATCAACATAAAATAACCTTTTAGTTCTTGATTAACAAATAAAACACAGTCAAGTGTATATCGGGCTGTAGTTTAGAGTTCCGTAGTTAGGTAAATAGATATCACGAGGCTTTTTAAATACTATTTACTAAGTCTCTCAAAAGATTTAAAGACTATTTTCGTAATTGCTCTATTTGGTGTGATTGTTAAAACGATAGAGAGACAAGATCGGCCTAATTCCATTTTTTATTACAACAACAATTTTTCATCAAGGTTTTTTTATGACGTTATCACGTAAAATTTATAGTCCGTAAGCTGACTATAAAGACAACAAGTTTTTTTAGCTGACTATGACTTTTTTTTCAAATTTATTTGGAGGAGAACAGATGATCGACATTTGACATTACAAATAAGAAGCACAATATTTTGGGTTTTTTAACAGAGGTATATTCTATGTTGTTATTCACACACCTACAACATTGTTGTTAAAATTTTAACTTTCAACTTATTATTTGAAATTTTTTTGCTGTTATTTTTTCGGCTTGATCAATATATATACACGTGCTAAATTGTAGTTTTATTTTAAAATATACAGTAAGAAATGTTACGCCGTGATGATCACATGGACATCGCGAAATTTTAAACCTAGGAACGCATCACGATTTTGATTTCATTACCATTTAGTATGAATACATCATGGTTTCGTCAAATAAGTATATATAATATAATATATAATAAACTCTTAATTTATACTACTTTTTTACAAATGTATCTTTATACCTAGTGGTATTACTCGATCATACTACAGTTCTTAACGTAACATTTAATTTATAGTGATAAATATACACTCACAAAAGAAATATAAAGGCGGGTACAAGCGTTCGTAGTTCTAGCACGCGGTCTTTATAAATCAGACTTCGGATTCCAAGAAGCATCTAAATCATGACACTACCAGATACAGTGCGCGTTATCAATTAGAACTACTTAGCAATTTTATAGTGGCGTTTCGTTTTAACCAGAAATTACTAAAATTTCCATTTGTTATAATGTTTTAGGGTTGATAATTGATCGATATTTGCCTTCGATAGGTGCAAATTTCATTGGTGGTAAGGATTGTTCGCTCGGAGCACGTAGCGCTTAATAAATAAAGGTAGAGAGTTAGTGCCCGCCGTGAGCACAGCCTGCTCCTTATCTGTCCGAGAGTATATACTACCCTAAGTAACATTATACCGCTCTTTGATCTCGAGGTGTTGGTTCCTTAATAGAAGGTGTTGTTCGGTCTGTATTTAATAGTAATACATCTACATTCGTATATCATTTTTACAGCACCTAAATATGCTTCTCTACAATAGGTACATAACAATAACAACAACAACATAATGATAATGCCCACGACCTTGGTATCTATCGGTGATTTACTAAATTAACCAGCAGTCTCTATTGGTGAGATGTTTCAGTAACTAATACCTTTCTAACAAAAGTGTAACCTGAGACAAATATCCACTTGAAGCAAATCGGGAAAGTAAAAAAACTTGAACGAATTTAGTAAACCGAACGTGCAAAGACGCGTCGATTGCTGTGTTACTTAGCTCAACCCACACAACAATATACACTACAGCATTCTAAAATCTGGCCAAATGATTACGGCAGATATTTATTGTCAGCAACTGCAAACCATTAAGGAAGAACTAGCTGCTAAACAACCGGGATTGGTCAATCGCTGCTGCTTCGCCATTACGTAAGACAACAAACAACCACTAAGTTAGATGAGCAACAATTGGAATGTCTGTGACATCCTCCGTACACCCCGGATCTTACTCCAACAGATTACCACTTCTTCCGGAATTTGGACAACTTCTTACAAGGAAAAAAATACAACTCCGATGCGGCAGTCTAGACCGTCTTTAAAGAGTTAACTGATGCTCGCCCCTATGGTTATTTTAGTAAAGGGTTCAATTAATTATCTATGAGATGGCAAAAGTTGATTTTACAAAACTAAAGTTGACTTTATATTCCTCCCGTACAAAACCCAAGGCCCAAATATGAATACTGTAACTATGCTGTGTTAAAAAACTGTGCGAAAAGGAAGTAAAACTTCGTCGGCTTATAATTGTATTACATTCTATGATATAATTTCCTTTTAAATTCATCTTTTATACACGTATTTGGTTGTGTATTTTTTATAGTATGGTGTGACTGAGTAAAGTAAAAACCTAACAGATACTTATAATTGATTTTTTTACCTATTGTCAGGATGTCGTTTTATCTAATAAGCTTCTCATAAAAAATTCAACGTATAAATTATTTGACGTCACTAATAAAAAAACTTCAACAATAAATATTTAAATTCTTAGATTTTGCTAACATTTCCTTTGTAAGTGTATACGAAAAACAGTTATCTATAATTAAGGACACTATTAAGTGTTGAAGTAATTTTGCTTATTCCAACGATATCTTTCCAGTTATTCTAAGACAATATTTTACAAAAATCTCTGAGAAAACTTATATCTACATTACTTTTAATGGATTCGTGACCATTCTTATTTTTGTATGTGCTATTTTCAGTTTTGGATAAATAAGTATAAGGTTGAAATTTTATTGTATTGAAGTTTGGCAAGCATCGGGGTGCCAGGCAGGGGCTGATTTATATTGGAGCAATGCAGTGGAGTAGTGTGCAGTTAGTATTGATTTCCATTCGCCCCACCCCTTGCATCTCACCTCACGCACAATGGCATCAAGCCAAGTGCCTATGACCAGTGAAATTGATATCACATAAAAAAATTATGAATTTTTAATTAAATGTAGGTAATTTAAGGATGCCTAGTAATAAATAAATTAGTTTTAAATATCGAGCCACGTTCAAATTAGACGTAACCAAACAGGTCTTAGCTTTTAAAAACTTTTTTATTGTTAGCAGGTTGTCGCTTGAGTGTAATCTCACTCATTCACTTGATAATAAGTGATGATACATGATAAGATAAAAGCGTGCTAAACTAGGAAAAGTTAGTTACCTCTTTTGACTCCAAGACAATTTCTTACTGAATTGCAAATGGCGTCAAGTCCTTGATGGTAGCTTGTAACTAGGCAGGACCGAAGCTTCTCACCAGTCTAGACTCCAGACAATTTAGAAAAGGCAATTTTCAAAATTTGCTCTGCCAACAGTCGAACTCAAGAACTCTGGTAGCTAAGCTAGTACTCGCACCATTAAGCCTATGAAGGTATTAAAGCTAGGCTAAGCTCTTCTGAAAAACTATCACGGTCCATAAATACGTATACATTAATATCACAATATAAACTATATGAAAAAACACCACGAATCAAGAGAGTTGTTGAGCTAAAAGCAGCGAATATGATTCAAGTGGGTTCCTCGATTAGAGGCTATTTACATGAGCTATATCAGGGTGATAAATGTTCGGCCTCGACCAACCGACACACTGCCGCTCGGTTCAATGACCGCCATTTCGGTTATAATACCAGGGACTGCGTACACTGATGTTGACATGGTGGCTTATCTACCCAAAACACAAAAAAATGTTTCTGTCTATGCCCATTTTAAACTTAGAAACCATTCTATCAACGCAACGTGCCCCAAAACTGGTGTCACAAAAAGGCGTTTATGTAAAAATATTTTTAAACCACAACACTCAAACTACAAAACTAACATTTTCGAAGTATAGATTTTCCACAGTCGCCACAAAATCTTGAATTAAGCCAGTAACACTGCGGGAAAATCTAGTAATTAAGGAATTCCTTTTTTCTAGTAATTGTCTAAACTCACAACACATTATTAAATTGTCCAATATTAAAACAGGTGATTGCGAATATGTTGATTTCATCAAATTATCTACTTTGA
The DNA here is from genome assembly GCA_015832385.1 of Elymnias hypermnestra. Lineage (NCBI taxonomy): Eukaryota > Metazoa > Arthropoda > Insecta > Lepidoptera > Nymphalidae > Elymnias > Elymnias hypermnestra. The sequence continues at coordinate 4,762,562 of JACTOM010000855.1, forward strand.
TAACAGAAGAGAGATAGTTAGACTAGTGAAATTGAAACCCAGTTTACAGAGTGTTTACCAATATCCCTTCTGATCGTTACCGTTCAAATAATCTGAAGGAAAACACACTCAAGTAGAGTAGCTATTTGATATCTCAGGAAATGAATATAAATATAGCCGAGTCCACCTTTAATTTATTAGATAAAAAGTTATTAAAGTTGAATTAATATTAAAAATTGTCCATTTTTGTACGTAACGTAATTTTTTTAAGATATTTGTTTTCTCATCTTAATTTATGATATTTATATAAAGTTTTCCTAATTTTTTAAATAACAATCTTGTGACTCAATTTTGTGTACATTTTAAGTGTAAATTGTCAAGAATTAAAAATTAACAGCTTTAATTTTCAGTGGCAGTGTACGCATATCTAAAGTTTATAAAGAGAAAAGTCCTTTTACACATGGAAGTTGCATCGAAATGTATTAACTATATAGTATTAACTAATAACAATAAAAAGGCTTTTTGGATTTTGAAGACAAGAATTAGAATTAATATAACGTAACGTAAGAATAAATGCTGTTTATTATTCAAGTAAATTATATCGAATATTGAGATGTGATAAACATGTAATAAATAAATAAAATATTCATGGTGAATATTTATAATATAACTGATATTTATTTCATACTTTTAATTGTCATCGAAAGACATTAATCTAAGTATTTGAAATCTCGTAGGTATAGGTATTGGATATAACTTTATTATTCGCTAGTTATACCAGAAAATATATTTATTATTTGCCTTAACATAGATATTAAATGTGTAAAAATATATATTACAGACTTATGAAAGAGTATTAAGAACCTTCACAGCTATCTTATGAATTTTAAAATAGAAATTGAGTTAAAAGATTTTAACAATATATTTGTTAAACCTCGAAATCTTCAATTGTATATCACTCACGGTGAATCTTTCAACATTCAATGGATTTATTTTGGAGGAAGAGAAAGCAAGATCGGTATCGAGTTACAGGAAGGTACACAAATGTGGGACTAGGCAAAGAGCTGGTAACCCTAATTAACACAACATGCGCTACTTTATAAAATATATTTATTACTTACATATTAGACCTCTTTATTGGTGTAGTGGTTAGTATATTCGGCCACAGTCACGAGTTCCTGGATTCGAGACCCGCGTGGAATCAATTAAAAAAATCGATATTGAGTTTTCCATTAAAGATTTTCTCAAAATTTGCCCGGTTGGAAAGTTGGCAGTGTGCTCCACCCCCGTGCCTCGGAGAGCACGTTAAGCCGTCGGTCCTTCGCCTGATCTCTCTCCGGCCGTGTCGGATTTCCGTCACATCGGTCTATGATTGAGAAGTAATAAAAAATGCATTTGTGTACTATGCTTGCCAACTCGCAGTGGAGCACCGTGGAGGGTCTACGCTCTAAAAATCCTCTCTCCTATGAGTGACGAAGCCGGTACCCAGCAGTGGGACGTTAACATATTTATTTTTTAGAATTGCTATTTTAGTACTACCCCATAATTTACTTGTATTGATAATGAAAACTTCCTAACTTGTATACGGTTTGATGAGAGCTGATAGTGTACTATATTTTGTTATAATTAACGAATTAAAAAGATTGTAAAGTTTCCTGTGGGAAAAATTTTAATCAAATAGAAAGTAAGACAAGACTAATATTGTTTATATTATATAAACATAAAAGCTGGATGTCCTATTATATTTTATGCCCGGAAGATTAAAATTGCGGATTTAAATAAATTTTTCTTTGTATATTATTTTTGATCAATGGTACAAATAGTTTTGTAAACTTAATGAAAAATTAACAATCAGCTTTCAGACGAACACGTACGCGAATAAAACCTCTGTTGTAAAAAGTAAAACGTTTTTCCGTGGTCTCTCTGTATTAGTTATATCCGACAACATATATTTTAAAGCTTAATACATTTAAAATTATACCAAAATCGAAAGCGTGACATCGTTTTCCTCTTGTTGTGTAGTCTACTAATATTACTTTCCAGTGTCATATACGATATAGTGTAATGGCGAAATAAATAAACGCGTCGCGTGAGACACCGGATTCTTATCGTGTATTCGGGAGATTTATTCCAGGGCTTTCGAGTGACGATTTATCGAGTTACAAGAAACCCGTTCCGTGTCTACCTACTTAGCTTAGTAAATAATGCCCCACCAAAATTAATGGCGTTCTCTTTCTTTAAATAGATGAGTAAATACCAAAGCTCACGTTATATCAGTTACCAAGCCTTGTTTATATTGGATGGCTTACGTAATCTAAGCTTTTGGCTCCATTAAGACAGATAGCCCTTACTAATGTAATATTGAGCTGAGTCTTTGAACGTTAATCTCGAATGATCAATTACACGTTACTTATAAAAGAATAAATAAATAACATAAAGATAATGACTGCTATTAACTATTGCGTATATTTTTATTGCAATAAATTAATATGGTTCATGTTTTATAATACCTACAGCCTAGTGTTAAAACTTTATGATTACTTTTTACTAAACGAATAAAAGGCTTTTTGTAATGTAAAAATAATTTTAAACCCTTTGCTCATAAGGTTTAAACATTAGTGAAACTGATCTACAATAGATAACACGCGAGTGGTTCTATAATGTCCCATTTTAAAACATGCCAAGCTTTAGCCAATACAGTATAAATTTCGAAGAAAGTCTGTTGCTTAATAAGTTATTTATTTCATCGTAAACAATACCAAAAACCAAACAAATACAATAATATTTATTTGGTTTTTGGGCAACATTACATTAAAGTCGTTCTTCATAAAAGCTTTATTCAATTAAAAAAAATTACATATCGTATTGGCTATTTAAATAGTTCAATGGAGATTTCTTCATTTTCAAATGTAGCTAAGCTATAGCTACGTTACGTTTGCTTTTGAAAAGAACTTACAGTTATATTTTACTAACACACATCTACAAATATTTCCGTAAAATTCAAAATTGTGCACATATGCATTTTATGTAAATAAAAGACTTGTCAATATTTGGATCATTGTCCATATTTTTATCGCGCTAAATCTCGCGGTACGAAATTTATCTGCATTCCGAAAATATTAGTAGGGGTATAAGATAACATTCTGCCTTTTCGATTTTGTTTTGTGTAGAGCTAATGTCAAAACATTAAACAGACGGCACTGATTCGGAAAAATTAATGAGATACAAAATTAAATAGCCTTGAGGGGCACTTGTTTTATAAAAAAAAACTTTTTGATAAAAGACAACGTCATTATACTACGGATATAATTAGCATTAAGCTTAGAACGCACATATTGACGGCCCCCTAAGTATTAATAGTCAAATATATAACCCTGATTTTGTGTAATAGTAAATAATATACCTTTGGTATAACAATTTGTTATGTATGATGTATTAATAGCTACATGATTTACTGGTGAAAGAAATGATGTCCTTGGTTACTATATACATTGCACTGCGTCCAATAATTCACTTAATCAACGATTTGAAACTGTAATTTGCAAGGATAAAGTATGTGTTTTTTTTCATTCTTTTAATATTTTACGTAATCGAAAGCGTCTAAAATACATCAGTCAGATTTTCGCATATACAACAGCTTTTTTTACTCTTTTACTCTTGAAATCCATTTCAACACCCATCATCCATCCAGACTTAGTTACATTCTGGTTACAAAACGGATTTAATTAACTATAAAATTCTGTCATATTACCTTATATAACCTTACCATCTTTGATTCCCCCATTGGCCATGTTATTATGTATTCAAAAATACGAAACGTTAAAATCGAATCTTTCATTTTACGGAATGGATTTTAAGAACAATCCAACAGATTGATAACAACGACCGAATAGCGGAATACATTGTTATTATATAAAACTTAATGACTATATTACAAACTATGTATTTTAATGTGAACATTCATATTGGTAGCAAATTAATAACATGTATCATACAGAGGCAAAAATACATTATGTAATCTTTCATACTACTTAATTATGTTAATTAGCCATTAATATTTTCTTAATTTCTATCAACTTAATTAATTTCTACGAATTTAAATTTCCTCTGCACGTTTAGTAGCCATAAAATGTAATTACCTAATGTTTAATTGACTATATAAAATTAACTAAGAACATTTTTATATCGTATCTTATCTTTATAATGAAGGTAAAAGCAAAGATAACATCCTTTTTATCAACTTTAGAGTCTATAATATATTTAATTTAATATGAATCATTTTCTGATACACTTAATAACAGTTATTTTTATATTATCGAATAACAATGCTTTCAGATTACTTTTAAACAATTTAATAAGCAAATAGTTGACGTAACCGCAAGGATATCTTCTTTTCTAAAATCAATTATCATCAGATGCAAGTTATGAAATATTACAATAATTATATTATTTAATTCTTCATAAGTTCATAGGCTTAGCTCTTTAATGACTGTATCTAGTATTCTTACAAAAGATCGTTGCCGAAGAGTGCGTCAACACTTACGATCAGGTGAGATCACATATAATAGAATAAAAAAATATAACGTGAACTCCTCCATTTCGTTTCCTTATTTCCACTTTCTTGTATTCTTCCGTATTGCTTATACTGTTACAAGAGCATCTACTTCGCTCACTGACAGCGAAGCTCGCTTAGTTATATAGCACAGATAATGTTCAATACAAAGATCGGGTACAACACCGAAATCCACTTACCCCTTACGGTGGGGCCTGTACACGTTAGCTGTTTACAAGAAGGGCTCAATTTATTTATTCGTTCATTAAGCGAAGCGGGGGATCGCTGTGAGAGCTGAATTTTAGGATAATGGCTGTATGGTGTACTTATAGACACAGTTAAATGAACATTTAGGCGCCTGCGGCTTCGATACCTATATACGATTATACGTAACTACCAGAACATTGCACAATAAATTGTTTAGTATGTCAACCCTCAACCAACATCCAGAAAAAGCTCTTACATCTTGCTACACCAGTAAACAAAACCAGTATTTGCGAAGTAACGTATCAATGTTTCAGGTAGACTTCTTTTAAAAAAAAAAACAAAGGTAACGACGATCCATGCAACTGGGTCGAAATATCGGCAAAATTAAAAATTAAAAATCGCCATCGTGATATGTACCCGTTCAAATAGTCAATAAAGGTAACACTTTAAAGCTAAAACTTTTAAGCATTTGCATAAATCTGGCAATAAGAATGAAATTTCTAAAACTATAAAGTAACCGATATGAAATCAGTTAATCAAGCAAATCGTGCACACGAAAGGTTAACGAGACAAAAACGTGAGAATAAACTCGATTCGATACGGTGCAGTAATCGTCTAGTTAAAATTAAATCGCCTCTCGAAACAAACGTTATAAAACAAATCGTACGAGAACCTCATCGCGTATAAGGCACTACTAACTTCACACTCCACAGGCTAATAAAACTGAGAACATGTCTCGAGTATAATAGCTGGCGTTATAAGTTCCCATTATAAGCCTTGTATAGTCTGTGGTCGTTTGAAATTGACGTCTATAAAATAGTTTGGGGCGTTAGTGGCCTCTCACACAAAAACATTAGATCGAATTCACCGTGTAATTCAATAATGGTGTCCAAAGACCGGCGGCACTAACAGTCTAGGTTAAACTATTACATGTAAGCCATCAATTCGTCGCACTTAACATCGACCTTTTGCTGAGAAATCTTCGAAATAATAGTTAGGAAGTGTTACTAAGTAATTTAACAATCTGTCGACTTTCGATAACTGTTTAATATCTATACGTATTATTCAACGATCTGTTATAAAAATTAAGTTTTAAAATACATATACCACTCAAGGAAACATTAACAATAACGAATAAATTTTGTAGACATGTATATAAATTTCTTACGTTTTTCAAGTTTTTGTTTTATATCTTATCTTATCAATTTATGAGAACCAAAACGCCCTTAAATAATAATGGTATATTACTTACTTACTTATTAATAAAGTAAGAACACTGTGCACAGTTCAGTTGCTATATACTAAAACCATTTTTCACAAATTTATGTCACGTAGTGTTTTAAGAATTTATTTCAATGGAATATAAATATTTTGTAATATCGTTACATTTAGCCCACAATCTGATAATACAACAACAAAATGAGTTTCAGACAAAGTGAAATCGATTTTTTTAGAATGACTAGGCTATCATCATCGGTGTCAGAGTCCAATGAATACAGTTTCTTCAAATTAATCGGTGTTAATAACTTCTGAGTGGATCCATTTAGGAAAGCCCATTATGTTTTTATGTACAGATTCATTTTTTTATTAAAAAATTCTATAGTTATTAAAAAAAATATATAGTATTAAGTAGTTCTATAGAAACATATAGCATTACCTGGCAATGTTATCTGTTTATAACGGCCGCCTTATAAACATTTTACATAATCCTTTTAAGAGTGGCTGATACTTGCGTAGAGGTAGTTACACTTTCAAAGTATTTTGTTAGTAAAGACATCTCTTTTACGGTAATGTTCGATTTTCTATTAAACTTGAAAGCGTTCCTCGTCCCACATTCTTATCTCGAATGTTCTACGACATATTTTTCCAAAGTTTCCCGGCGCGAGCTTTCAGGCTGCCGCGTATAAAGCTCTATTCACACATGGCGGGAGATAAGGCAGCTTTCACACCATTAAGCCGCGCGCTGGAGCTCGGGGCTTTTCCAGATTAGATTATACACTCGATTTATGACGTCATTTAAAGCTTTGATAATTACTCGGGACAGGCTGCGTAGGCGAGACGCGGGAGGGGGGCTGGGGAGTGCGAAGTCGGGGGGAGGGGGGTGCTTGTACTGTTTGATTGGATTCCTGGTACTGCGAGGGTTAAGGGATTAAAGTTATGGAGATTAGTTCACCGCCCGCGGGCGCTCACTTCGTTTATGTTAAAAGGCCTATAGAGATGTGTGCGGATAAGAGATTGCTTATTGCCAATTGTGATAGCGAGGCAGCTTTTAATTTCGTTTCGCGCACGATCGTACGTATGTAAATAAAGGTCTGATTGGCTCCGGGCAGTAATAATTGCGTGTCTACGGTATCGGGCAGTGTATCTCTAACTGATGGTGGTTAAATCACTGCTTACTATTCTCCTGCTACGTATATGAAACTACTTAATCATTTTAGCTATAGTAGCAGGGTACACTTTTCTTAAATAACTAAACTTTCCTTACAATACTTGTTGCATTTTGGTTAAAGACGTCATAAGCGTTAGAGTTAATGGTGTCGATAATGTGATCTTGTCACTAAAACAAAATATATCACACTAGTTTTATATAAATGCGAATCCTATCAATTGATTAAACTATTTATTCAACTATAAAACGTCATAGTATAAACAAGGAATGGTACTACAAGTTAGTCACATTGTAAATATAAGATATATTGCAAAATTGAACCTTATTTATAGGTAAAACAATAGAATCAGTGTTAATCTTATAAATAAAATTCTCGTGTTACGGTGTGTGGGACCGAACTCCTCCGAAACGGCTCGACAGATTTTCGTCATCCTTAGCGTGCATATCAGCCAGGGTGGCTATATGATCAACATCTATTTTTCATCCCCCTGAATGTTAAGGGTGGTCCACCCCTCAATTTTTTTTTCAGACAATTTTTTTGTTTTCATTTTTTCACGATACAGCATACAAAAATATATGCAACCCTACATTTTCACCCCTTTACGATCAATCCTTACTTTTTAATTATTAATTAAAAAATTTGGTTTTTTTGGGAAGATTTTTATTTTTATTTTGTCATGACTTAAAATAAAAAAAAATTCTATTACTCTCAATTTTCACCCCTCTACGATCAACCCCTATTTTTTATTTATTTATTAAAAACTATAAAATTTTGTTGCAAAAATTATTTTTTTAATTTGTCATGACAGATTAAAAAATTTGATATTACTCTCAATTTTTCATCCCTCTACGATCAACCCCTATTTTATGTGATAATTATAAAAACCAATTTTTTTCATAAGAATTATTTTCAATTTGTCATGACAGAATAAAAAATTTCATATTTCTCTCAATTTTCATTCTTATACGATCAACTCCTATTTTTACATCCCGATATTTTTTTTAATCTATCGACAGATCCGCAATAAGGTTGCAAGATGGCAATCAAATATAATAATTGTAGGAAAATTCCTTTTGCTGAGTAGAGGTCAGCTAAGAACGGATTTTACGAAATTCCAACCGAAAGGGGGGTTCCGAGGCTGTTGAATAAATACATTCAAATTTTCACATTTAAAAAAATCAAACTTTACATTTACAAACTATATCTTTTATGGTACGATAAACTTGTTTTGTTGTTGTTTTTAACATAATGGAAACTGTTAAAAGTAAATTTAAGTGAATTCCACCCTCAAAGGGCAGTGCGGGTATGTTTCTTTTTGTAAAGCAGTTTGCCTAAATTAATGAAAATGCTGCCTAAAAAACATTCCACGCAGACGAAGTCGCGGGTTTAGCTAGCTTTTTATAGGATTAAGGCAGGTTTCAATCAAACTCCCTATAATCGCCTGCCATTGAAAGACATTATATTAAATTTTACACGGAAAAAGTTTCTTTATATAAACAGTAACGAGGACATATTTATGGGGATGAATGTTCATCTGTTAAACAATAAACGTATATAGCAAGCGATAAGCACCATAATGTTACTTGTAAAAGAGGCAATTTTCCGATGCATTGATTGTGATCTGAAAAATATGCATTTCCTTGAAAACAAAAGCTGTTGAGAGGAGTTCCTGTTACACCTCGTCTATTATGCATATCCTTAGTTGCTTAGAGCAAAGTGAGCGCGAAATTGTTTTCTACATAATACCTCCGGATATTGTTATTTTAAATATGAATTCAGTCTAAAGACTGTATAATACCAATACACTCCTTTACGTATAAAATATATTGTTATTTTTAGTTTGAAATATATATATCTTTTCGTGTTTTATGACTTAACTAGTAATAAAATACATTTTAATTAAAAAAATGTATTTCTTTTTTAAAACTTTGTATTTGAAGATTTTCATTTTGTTTCAATGTCTACAAAGTCTTTTTATAAGGCTTTCTAAATCCCAGAGGAGGCCAGTGCCCAACAGTGGCCAACTCATAAAGCCTTTGTCTAAAAACAGCAAAGTACCTCAATTATAAAATTTAAATAATTGTAATTTAATACAAAATATTATGTTTCAACTGAATTGGAAAGTCCATCAAATATTCCTTGCGTAGGCTCTTAAAAATTAACCAAGTATCCTAAAACCCTTCGAACGACAATCAGCAAACTCTCCAAATACTTTCTAACAAGTTGTTCAGTTTGTTAGGCAAAGCTATTTCAGGCAGGAACTGGCCATCAGGGCCCGACATCGTCCGCGAATGGCCCTTCAATTAAGTGTAATGAGCCGGCCCGAAACCTACCCATTTGTGTACTTTAATATAGAAATTTACTCTTAGCTTTTACTGTATACTCTTGTGAAGTCGATCTACTAAAGACTATCTTGGTGCAGTGAAATGTCCTTGCAGATTGGGATAGAAAATCTATGTCGATTACGTTTTTTAATCATTTGTTAACGTAATATATTTGTGTACATTAATGGATTACTGTTATTTATGTTGCTTTTTAATTGCACTTAATACGAGAAAATTAGAAAGTCATAGAAATTAGTAAAAAAAAAAAAGAAAATATTTTCTTTTACATCTTGTGGTAAATTCAGGATTCTGGTTATGATTAATTAAAAATGTCTAGAAAGTTCTGGATTATACACTTTTTTTAGAAAAATCTACTGGACCGTTCGTGCGATAGGTACATACGTAAATGTATGTACAATTGCCATTGATCATCATTTTTTAATGGTTCTGTTTAAACAACGATAAAATAAATAGTATTGTAATTATAGAATTACTTCATATGCATTAGCTATTGTAAGTTGAAACTGCGTTTTCAGGGAAATGATATTGCGGGAACTTTGAAAAATTAGTTGTGATGCGAAACCTGTACAAAAGTATATAGAATACGGTTTTCTATTTAGAAGTAACATAAATACAATAACGTTATATTAATGTTAAAATAGTAGAAAGAAAAAAAGTTTTATTCCATTCAACGTATCTTTGATAGAATTTATGACAGTTGAGTTCTAAGCAAAGATACATCCTCAGAATAGATTATTCTAATCTCCAATATTCAACACGGAAGCGTGAGCCTAACGCGTTTTGCAAAGGATTCAAATCATATTTCAGAGGAGGCGTCCATTAGGGTCGATTAGAGAGCCCATAAAGGATCCATTAAAAGTGACGCGTATCATAAGTCCAGTCGCATTTGGCAACTGTATTGTGATCCCGATACGTCGAACAAACGCGTAATAATGATGGTTGAAATCACTTCAGTTACGGTACGCGGCATTAGCACCAAGAAATTTCAACATTACTGCAAAAAACTAAATTAATATGTATGCAAAATGTATAGTTGAAAGCATAATTCAAAGATAACTGTAAGCAAATTTACGAATAAGTCATTGACTGTGAGACGTAGATAAATATATTTATAAAGCATACCTATTTGTTTTTGTGCGAAATAAATTTGTATTTAGATTTTATAACTGCACTTTTCAAGTGATTAATATAAATAATATGTTGTGAAAATGTGTATTAACGATTTATACAACATATTTGTTGGACACTGTTGATAATTCTGCAACGATCTTGTTTTTTGGTATTAGACGAAAGAGATGGTTGCAAACAACATTATACCAGAGATTGTGTATTCTATAATATAAGCTTTCATCAAAAGTACTTTATCTAAACTAATATTATAAAGAGGAGAAATTTGTGTTTTGATATGTATGTATGTACAGTTTTCACAAAAAAACTACGGAACCGATTTCAAAAAATCTTTCACCATTAGAAAACTGCATTTTAACTGAGCTACATTGGTTATATTACTTTTTTTTAAAGTATAGGGATCCCTAAGAAAAATGCCTTAATGTGACCTAAGGTGTGAAACTAAAAATCTATTATCGCATGCGTGCAAAAACTATTGAAAACAGAACAAAGAAATGTTTTACAATATTATGGAACGTATAAATACTAGAAGAACTACCGAACTACTAAAAGAAAGTACTTTATAGCATTTTCAAATTTAATAAAAGTGACGACAATTATCAATCGATATTATTCTGTATTATTCCTTATCCCATTAAATGAAGTCCTGAGTGTCATATGTCGTGTATAGGGAAGTTCTAAGACAATAAAGTGTTACAAATAAATATTTTCTCTAATATTATAGAAGAAAGTTTTGCATTTTGAATTTTTTATTTTTAACAAATTTTTATAACCAAGCTGAAAATTCTCAACCAACTCGAGGGATTTAAAAAATTCTTTCAATACCTGTAGAGTATTTTTGAATTGACTTATGACGGATATTCTACGTAAATGATGTTACGAGTTTAAAAATGTATTATTTAGATATATTCGTTGTAAAGTAAAATCTGTATATTGATCAGATTATGAATATTTGTGTTTATCTAACAATCTGAAAGGAAGTAATGATAAACTAAGTGAAATAACATTTTTATGTTAACAAAAATAAATCTATTGTTCAACTTAGTAGATCTTTCACTGCCACCACATACCACTGTCCTTAAGTTTTAACAGATATTATAACAAAATACTGCCGGTCAAGAAAGATGCCGGAAGTGATCTCACTTTGCGCAGAGGTTTCCTTACCACATTTTCAGCAACAGAAACAAATTAAAGTCGAGGAATCCAATGCAGAGCTTGTAACAGGCAACAAAATGGAGCTACCGATAGAGGCCAGTCAAAATAGGCGATAATTATGAAATGTGGCGCCGATTGTCGCTCCATTAGGCGGCTTTGAGGCCGTGGACACTACGTGCGCTTCTAGATATGCAAATGTATTGTACGTGAAAATTATTTACTCACGATTTATGTTATCTACCCAACCGTTAGTTGTACCTCCCAGCTACTGAAATATAGACGCGTACAACGGTAGGGTCTATAAATTGTTTATTCAAGCTACGATCATCAGAATGCACAATTGTGTTCGTTTCCTTTAAAATATAAATTGAAATTAACATTTATTACTTGATTGAATCATGTATATTATTGGTTACATTAAACAAGCATTGTACTAAAGGAAAAATGTGATATAAAATAATGATATATTGTCTTAAGGATATATTGATCGCATATAATAATAATTATACATTGATTAACTAATATCAGGGGCTTAGTTAGATTAGAATAAAAAAAAAGAAATATTACTTACCAATGATCGAAATCTTTATTAATTCGATTAACTTTAAAGTCATACTTTAAAAGTCTCTACAATAATTACACAGATCGCAAATATTTAATAATAAAATTTTATAAATTGATCACCGAATATATTACAGCTTAAAAGCAAACCAAAAGCCGTACTGTACACGACGAACAAATATTTTTAACTGCAATAAAACACAATATAACACTTTCTTGCAAAAATATTTGTTGTTGCGTATTTGCCCATAATTCACCTGTAAACATCTATCACAAAAGCTTCATAACAATTATTACAAGCATTGTGTAAACTTCTGCCTAACAATGGGCGAAAGACTTTCTTTATCGACGTCTGAGGTGTAATTATAGACTCAGCTTTGTTTTTTAACAGGCCTAATAGCCCGGAACACCTTTTAGCGTTGTTACGTTTAAAGCGAGGTACGTTTTAGTGGTTTACAGAGCAATAAAATTGTACGGACAAGGCCAAACATTGCGGGATTCCGACAATTTATAAGCAACGCATTAAGAAAGGTGTTTTAAGTAACCTTTCTTAAAAATAACGCTTTTATTTCACGTCTCAAGGACATCTTCCCGTTGCGCAAGTTAACCCATTTAAGAACTGGCTTCAAAACGCCGGAATTCTTTGTTCGAACCGTAAGGGTTATTTTAATTTTTTGTAACAAAAAGGTTTTTAACTTTTTTAAACGCTGACCATCTTCTGCGAACGCGGCGCGATACAAAAGATTTAACCGTTTTGTTTTCGTGTTTTCATTGTTTTATTTTTTAAGATAAATATACGTTTTGAGGCTATTGTGTTAGAAGCATTTTGTAGTAAACAATTTAGTCTTGAAAAAATCCTTCAAGCGTACACTCGGTGTTAGGTATTACTGTTACGCAAATATTAACTCGGAATGATCAAAAAATATAACAATAAAATGTAAAATGTGCAGTGCCATAATCTGATAAATGCCCAAATCCAGTAACAACACAAAATAAAACTTAGACGCCAAATGAAAAGGTATGTAAGACTTTGTTTACTTATATTGGTTACAACAAAATTTTAGCTCTCGTAGCTCCTAAATATAATAGTAGGTGTTCATGCCACGAGTATATTCGTTTATTGAGGTAAAAATTGAACACTGGATTGGATAAAAATCTTTTTTACTTCTAATAACGTATACAAAATTTAAAAAAAATACTAGCCTTCTAGCAACGATCTATTTACTTGAAAAGTGATAAAGTAAAACTTCGGTATAATGATACATGTGAAATTTTGTCTGTAGGTAATAATACAAGCAAAATTTAACTGTGAATACAACAAAATAATACTTATAAAATATTGTTATCACTCTATAAAATGAAAAACATTCAATCCATTTCGCAATGGTGTTGTCTCGTGACGCACAAATTATATTTTTCCTATTACTTTTGAATTGTATTATTAAATGAATATGTTATACATCACTGCAATTGAGCTATGATCGAAGATACTCTGATGATTGCAAATTATGCATAGACGAATATAATAGAACAATATTACATTTATAGCAGAGAAGGGATACAAAAAAGCAACCAAGTCAGCGTCATAGGAGACAAGATGGCTGCATTCCAAAGTATCATCTCCTTATTAGAATATATAAACCTTACTGTTATACAAATACGGGTTGTAAGAGATCCGTATGGGATATCAGTCGCAGTAAGTCAAGTCGTGTCCTGAGATACCGGCCCCCGCGCCTTCCCACCCAAACTTTATACCACATAACTCACAATCGAATGAAATATTGCTATCTTGGTCACTAAATTATTGCCGTCTTGTTCCCGCTCCAGCTTTTTCTAGTCACGGTGGTACCTATTTATAGAGGAATGAACGCGTTAATCGATCCGCGATAAATGATTTACTGCGCACTGATGCTGTATTATTTATTTAAAGATTTGTGCGCACAAGAAAGTGTTGTGATACTTTATGGAACAATAAATATTTCCCTGGATTGATATCTTGTTGCATGTTTCTTTTCAAACGATTGACTTATAGTCGGCGTGTGTAAAAATAGATGGCATTTAGCGCTTGAATAAAAATAACATGTCTACGGCATATTTCTGACCAACGAAGAGCCACAATCTCAAGTTTTATATCGCATTTAAGATTGAATGTTAAATCTATAAAATTTGGTAAACTGTTCACATTTATAGAATGCATTTTTAATTATCTAAACTCTATTAAAAGTCATCGACGCTTGACTATTCTTCTCGAAAATACATTTTATATTTTTTCAATTTTACCAACATATTCAAAGAAAGATGGATATTAATATGGAAATAAAAACCTCTACGTGTGACTGTGTGTGGTACAGTCTCTACTAAGCGTAATTTTATTTAACTTTTAGCTATCCAGTGGTGTATTTGAATTTTGGATAGAGGAGATGTGTGAGCTACAGCACCACACTGTATCCCCAGATTTTGTTATCATTTGTTGTTTTATTGCCTCTCTGTATTAGTAGAATAGCGAATGAAGTATTAACTGCTGCTGATATAGTTGCAATATTTGTATTGCAGAAAAGGGCCGTTCGGACGATCCAAGAGAGTCGTAAGAAAGTAATTCAGACCAGTAAAAAAAAGACAGTTTACGGCGTTTACATATCAGAAAACTTGTTGTACGCCCATTAAAAAATTGGCTCCTTTACGAAAATAAGTGAAATCACCTTATATAACTAATAAAAATAAAATTGCTGTAAATTTGAGTAAGTTACATAAAATTGACAATTCATTCAAGGTAACTTTATAGGTTTGTACAACAAACTTTCAGAAGAGGTTACAAATATATATCTTAATAAATTTAAATCTTTTGTTAAGAGACAACTAATTGAGAAAACATTCTATAATTTGAAGGACTACTTAGAAGTTGGATAAAAAGGCGTGGGAGCGAATGAATTGCTCTAATCGATATATAACAAATTAAAAACACATATTGTAATGACAAAATAATGTATACCCGACTAAAATTGTTGTAGGCTCTTCTCAGATCAGGGCGCAAAGAACCCCTCGTAACTTTTGATTGAAAGTCGTTCTTTTATACCATCATCAATCGTATATTTAAATAATATATGAAAAAACTACTTGAATAAAGTTGTTTTAAATTTAGATTTTTTAAAACTTAATTCACTATTCAATGAGTATAGTATTCATAAAGCAATAAAGCTTAATTTTATTCATATGTATTCTGTCTACTTAAGTTTCCAAGTTGCTATCATTCAATCAGACGTATCCGAACTAAGTGCTAAAGAGGCTCAACTCTTTTTTTCGAGCGTGAGTGGGTACAGACGATACCAAAGAGTTTTTATCTCAACGTGATGTATACTCTGTCACGACTGTGGGATGAACGTGACTGAAATACAAGGCGATTTATTTCTGGTTGTTCTTAAATTACTTTTAAAATTGATACGCCCTTTGGAATATACAGTACGAGCGATTAGATATCTCAGGTGTACATGGTACAAGGTAAAATGTCGTAAGTTTTCTCGGACAAAATAAACGCGGAGTGTAAAGAGCTTGTCTTATATTCGAACAACACGCTACAGAGTAAATATACTGTCAGTACGTCGCCCTACGGAGTCGTTAGGAATAGTTGTGACTTTGCGAGTTATGGTCACCGTAAAAGGATGTATCTGCGTCGACAAGGGACGATAAAACTACAGGCCCGCGAAGTTTCAACACGGAAACTAGATTTGTTTGCGTGTAGATAGTTATCTTTGCTAGGTTAGACCTTACCTTCTCTTTATTTCTCATTTACCTACTTCGAACCTTACAAATAAGAACCTACAAGCCAATAGAAACTCTTTAGCTCATCTTAGAGCATATGTATAAAGTCTATTTGTATACAGTGGAGCCTTGTTATAAAAAATCTCAATATAACAAATTTTAAGAAGAAACTAAATTTAGATTCACTACAATAATACCATAGGAATTCTGTAGCGGGATCTCAGGCTATGGAAAAAAAGTTCTTTTACTTATTAAAACAAATTGCAGTCAATCTTAATTTCTATATAACAAAAACAATGTTACAAATTACTTTCAGTAACGTATATTTTCTAAGTATCTTCAGTTTTGTTACGTGGGGGTTGCACTGTAAACGTATCATAAAAAGAAAAAAACTGCANAATAGAAACTCTTTAGCTCATCTTAGATCATATGTATAAAGTCTATTTGTATACAGTGGAGCCTTGTTATAAAAAATCTCAAAATAACAAATTTTGATAAGAAACTAAATTTAGATTCACTACAATAATACCATAGGAATTCTATAGCGGGATCTCAGGCTATGGAAAAAAAGTTCTTTTACTTATTAAAACAAATTGCAGTCAATCTTAATTTCTATATAACAAAAACAATGTTACAAATTACTTTCAGTAACGTATATTTTCTAAGTATCTTCAGTTTTGTTACGTGGGGGTTGCACTGTAAACGTATCATAAAAAGAAAAAAACTGCAAATGGATAATACCTAACTATGCTTTTGTCATAGAATATCTACTTATTTGTTAGATTAGACACATGGGTGTAATAGAACGTCTTATTTTTTCATTTTACTTGCAAATTTCAAAACATTTGTCGTATAGAATAAATTAAATGAATAGGTACAGATATAACTCGCCGTTTCACTTTTGCTTGTGTTATTTCAATCAACGTGATAACCTGCAATAAGTAATCCTTTAAAATAGTACTTATTCAATCAAATAATTCACTGTGTCCCTTCAAGAATCAACAAAGCAAATGTAAAGCAATCACATGCGCCGGAGCAGTTCATTCAACGACACTTGAAATTGCAGTGCAGCGTCTGGCAAAGATGACAAAGAAAAAAGTAGTAACTATATCGAATAATAAGGTACAAAATTGTTTATCCAATGTTACTTTATACGCCCCTTTATATGGTATAAAATTACGAATTTATAAGACACTGAACGATGTGCAGAATATTGTTTTCGGTCCTGACATTCATGTTTAATGTCTTTGTTGCGACGAGATTCCAGGCAGAAATTATGGAAACAATCCTGCTTGTCCCCTTCTGTAGTCATTTTAATCCTAGATACAGACTATATCTGTCGGAGAATATATTTAGATACGCTCTTATTTTACAAGTCTATCGTTATCTACTCTTCGTTTTATACACCAACTTTAATACTACATATTCTTAGCTAGTAAGCTTGGAGAGGAAGCTGGTGAATGTGTGACGATAGCGTTTTGAAAGTGTGATGGGAAGCTAACGAGAAGTTAGTGAAAATACAAAGAGAGAAAGAGTTACTTTAGTATATTTTACTTTAAAACGCCCAACTTTATTTTTGTTTTGGTATCTATATATCTGTATTGTCTGTATACATGAATTTTAGAATTTTGTTGACTACCAATTCAAATCAATTCTAAACCAGAGTATTACTTAACTGTTTTATATAAAGAAACTAAAGGGGTTTAAAATATCGTCCTTATATTAAGTAATTTCTTACAATTCGTTTTAACAATAACAATTACCAAAACAAAATTTGATTAGTATGAAAAATCTTAAGAGTAATTCAACTGTCAAGACATGAATTTCTATGTAATTGTGAAACAAAATTATAATATTAAGTAGAAGTCATTGATAACATTATTTAAAGTTTATAAATTAAAAACGTCGGTAAATAGATGGCAATAATAAATTACAATGAATAAAACTTGTTGTAGACTTATTCAGTTGTCTACAATATACATGATAATTAGAAAAAATTGTGAAGAAAAACTTTTAAAAATCGCACTGATAATGGTTTCATAGCATTCTGTAATTGAATTAATTACAATTCTTAAAGAAATAAACTGAAGAGTACAAAATATATTTTTGTTCAAATCACCTTTTATAGAAGGTTTTTCTTTTATACAGTCGTCATCGTCGTCGCTTCAACCGATGGACGTCCACTGCTGGACATAGGTCTCACGTAATGACGTCCACAAGGCCCGATCTTGCGCCGCCTGGCTCCAGCGGCTACCGGCGACCCTCTTTATGTCGTCGGTCCACCTTGTGGGGGGTCTCCCTACACTGCGCCGTCCGGTGCGGGGTCGCCACTCCAGCACCTTTGGCCCCCAACGTCCATCGGTCCTTCGGACTATGTGCCCCGCCCATTGCCACTTCAGGTTCGCGATTCGCAGGACTATGTCGGTGACTCTGGTTCTACTACGGATCTCTTCATTTCTGATTCGATCACGTAGAGAAACTCCGAGCATAGCCCTCTCCATCGCACGCTGAGTGACTCTGAGCTTCCGCATGAGGCCCATAGTCAGCGACCATGTCTCAGAACCGTAGGTCATCACTGGCAACACGCACTGTTCGAAGACTTTGGTCTTCAGGCACTGAGGGTTATCAGACGAAAATATCTGGCGTAACTTCCCGAACGCAGCCCAACCGAGTTGGATTCGGCGGTTGACCTCCTTCTCGAAATTGGATCTACCTAGCTGGACTATATGTCCCAGGTATGTGTACTCGTCAACAATTTCGAGAGCTGAGTTCTCAACGATGACTGGGTGAGGCGGTACATGGATATTAGACATAATTTTCGTCTTATCCATGTTCATTTTCAGGCCCACCTGTTGAGAAACTCTGCTGAGGTCATCCAGCATTGTATTGAGATCTTCGAGAGTCTCTGCCATAATGACTACGTCATCGGCAAACCGTAGATGAGTGATGTACTCGCCGTTGATGTTGATGCCCAGTCCGTTCCACTCCAAAAGCTTAAAAAGGTCTTCCAGCGCCGCAGTGAAAAGCTTCGGGGAGATAACATCTCCCTGTCGCACTCCACGTTGCAGTTGGATAGACGCTGTGCTTTGGTCCTGTATACGGACTGACATGGTGGCGTTTTCGTACAAGCACTTCAACACGTGTATGTACCGGTAGTCAATTCGGCATCTCTGTAAAGATCTCAACACGGCCCATGTTTCCACCGAATCGAAGGCTTTCTCATAGTCCACGAACGCTAAGCAAAGTGGCCGATTATACTCTTCGGTCTTCTGTATAATCTGCCGCAGCGTAAAGATGTGGTCTATGGTACTAAAGCCTTTTCGGAAACCGGCTTGTTCGGGAGGCTGGAAGTCGTCAAATCTGCGAACGAGACGATTCGTAATGACTCTCGAGAACAGTTTGTAGACATGACTTAACAGCGCGATAGGTCTGTAGTTCTTCAATAAGGCCTTGTCGCCTTTCTTGAAAAACAGAACCACCACGCTCCTATGCCATGCCTCCGGCACTGTGCCATCGAGGATGACGGAATTGAACATTCGCTGAAGGACTTTGAGTACCGGTTTTCCACCCGCCTTCAGGAGTTCTGCTGTGATTCCGTCATCACCTGGTGCCTTGCTGTTCTTCATCTGTTTGAGAGCCATACTAATCTCGTACAGACTGACGTCCGGGATGTCTTCAGTGTAGTGTCGGGTTAGTTTGGCTCTGGGATCTGCAGCCAAACAGTCAATAGGCTTGACAGTCGATGAGTATAGCTGTCCATAGAAATTCTCGACCTCGCTCAAAATCTCTGGTTTCGACGCAATGAGCTTGCCATCACTGGTCCTCAGCCGCGTAAGCTGGCGCTGACCAATAGACAGGTCTCTTGCGAACACTTTGGAGCCTTTATTGCGTTCAATAGCGTTTTTTTATACAGTAGAAGCAGTCAAATAAAACAACTAGTATCATCAAATTATCTCACCTAAACAAATGAAAACGAAGAAAACATCGTAAAACCTGTCCTATATGAACCATAAGCGATAAATGATTAACTGTTAAATAATAAGCCACCGCACACTCGTAAAACAAAGATTAACATACAGTTACGCTTGTAAATAGCCTATTACTTTGATTTTTACGACTAAATAATCGTAAAAGAACCCTGCCAATGCTACCAGTTTAAAAAGTAAGATAAACACATGGAGCTTCGAAAACATTTCTTTGTACCGAATTCGGGTGGGTTTTAATCGCGGACAATGCAAACGGGAGGCAGTTTTGATGCACTTTTATTTAACGACGTACTCGTAACATAAAACGCTGAACGTCTCAACAACGGTTACGAGCCCATCAGTGTGAAAAGGACAGAACTGTGTCCAAAGAGTTGGTCTTTTTCGTTAGACGTAACTCGAATGGACTGTGGCTTCGATTGAGTTTATTTCAGTATTAGAAATTATTTGTATAAGGGCAATGGCATTACCATTTTCGACATACACACGAACTTCTTAGTTAAATTATTTATAAGATTTTTAACCAGGATTCTAATCTCTACTGACCTTTACAGGTGTTGTTCGTATATAGCATATCTTCGACCTTATATACCTTAAAACGAACGTCGGAAATTAATATACTCGTTTTAAGTTATATATGATCTGAGTCACTATCTTTATATTATATAAAAGTGAAAAAGCATTCACTGATTGAATGACTTTCCAAAATTTTTTTGAAACCATAGATCCGATTGACTTAAAATTTAGCAAAGTAACTCCTTTTGATATATACGTATCCATATTCCTATGGCATTAAAAACGGTAGACACAGCTCGTGTAGAAAACCAAAAATATATTTTCTTGGGGTATATATCTATCTACTATTTTTACAGAGATATTTAATAAGCATATCACCGACGGTGAAATGTAATCTATGTCAGTCCCACTATTAATCTACCCAATAATAAAACTTGGATACCAACTACTAGTACTGTTCTCATAAAACATGTTCTTATTTGCTTTTTGGTCTGATCTAGAATATCGACGCTGGAAAGTCAACATGTAGTTACGCACAAAATATAAATATTGTGTCCAAAAATGATAACTCTTGTTAATAAATGAGGATGTTATATATTTTTTTCTTTTTAAGAGAACTTTTTCTGTTCTGATGGCGCATATTGGATTTGCTATGTGTTTGTTATCCAGGGTCGATATCATATTTATTTTACCACTTTTTATACCATGAAATAGAATAACAAGCAAAACCAAGAGCATTGGTTTCCAAATATAGTACAACTTTATATTGATTGTTAGGTATCTACCAACAAGCGAGCACGTTATAGTTCCAAAGCTCATTTTGGTTTTTGGCCAAACCGAAACGCCTGGCCCGTTTGCGCTCTGAATTGCCCATCCTTATTAAATTTATACTAGATACAGTTAAATTTCAGTTGTTTAATTACTCGGAATTTCGGGTGAGGCAAACCGCGAATGGCCGCTGCCCTCGGGAAGCGGCCAAATGAAGTGGTCACTGCTATAGGTATGCAAAACATACCTAGTTGTCACTACTAATTTACATATATCGCAAGCCTCTATGTCTAAATCGTAATTCTGCACAACAGTGCTTAAAAGATAAACTATTTATGTCTGTAGTACCTTCTTTTCTAATTATATGTTTTTAGCATCACGTCTTTATTTGATTTAAATTAAAACAATGACTGGGGTTATATAATCATCAAAACCTTCTTAATATCATCATCAATCGTACACTGTACGTAATTTGCAAAAAAATCATATTTGACGATTCGAAAGGACTGAAAAAGCCTTCTAAAGGTATAAATTTCAGTATAAATTTGAAAATCATAAAAACCTCAAAATGTCTAAAATGCAATTTTATTATTTATACATAGGAACTATAAAAACATAAATATCATCATTGTGAATGTTAGAAATTGTGACTTTAAAATTCGTTCACTTTATTTTTATTTTCTAATACTTAACATGATAAAAATAATAAATTGACCAATAAAGTTTTCACTAATAATAACTTGAAAATTATCAGATTATAGCAAAAAAATTGGAAAGTTAATTATACCTATATATTTCATTTTTACTGTAAATTTTGAATGTTCTGCAATTACTATATGGTTATCTCTGCTCTCTATCGCTTATGCTTCATCTCATAGTTCTGCATAACTACCAAAAATGTTTATTGAGCCAGAAAGGCTTTTGTAGAAAGCTTTGCATCTTCAGTTTCGCCTATTGCATTAAGTGTAATAAAAATCATAGTAAAGTAATATATTTTACAAATTAAAAACTAGAATTAAAAGTCCATTAGAACTTCGTAACAGATGGGTTAATTGTGACAGGATTGTCCCTGGCAAATATAATAGAATAATAAAAGGATCACGTGACAGCGAATTTTTACTACCGGGAACGGGAAATTAAAAAAAAAAGTAATAATATCACATAGTTTAAGCAAAACCTGTCTGGTTTTGCTAGTTGGATAATAATCAGCATTTAAATAACCAATCAGTATTTATAGCCAATGGATGAAATAATATATTACAATTTATAAATAACTTAGAAATTTAAAAGATACTGACTCTTATACTTTATAAATTTAGTGTAAAGAGGCAACGTTGGCAATTTACAAGGTGTATTAAAATATTTTCTTTTTTTTCATTGAAAACTAGTAATAACAATTGGCAAAAATGAAATAGAAGAGAGGTACCGAGATTGGAGCAAACGTGGAGTAAACGCCGTGAATCGCCCGATAATAATGAAAGTGATGGCTGTGACGCCATCAGTGTATGAAGCGGCCGTTTCGGCTACATAAACAGTCCGTATAACGCGTAAACCAAATAGATATGACCTCCAAAGTGCACTCTATCTTAATGCAATAAGGTCTATTATTGTATGTGATTTAATCTGTGTATACAGGACATCCTAAAGCTCTCCCTCGATTGGTGACGGGAGGGGATCGCGGTCGGGTTACATAGCGCTTCAAAATGGCCGACTGTTTTGTCGCAAATACAATATGGCGGCGGTACAGTGTGCTCCTGTCAAAAGTCAACCAATAACATCCCACATTATCTCATACTGAGAAATTATAATACAGTAAAAATTCGATTTTCCGGCCCTTAGTTAAATGGCTTCGACATTAAACGGATTACCAACTGCAACAAGGATCACGATGAAGCACTTCAAGTCCCGGAAACGAGTGGTTTGAAAACAAACTGAGAGTGATACTTAAAGTTTATTCCAACTGAAACGAATTCATTACATATCAAAAATGATGGAAAAAAGTGACTCCATAAAATGACAATTACCAGAATATTTAAAACACCAACCAAGTCATTATTTAATAGCATGTTTACGAAATGCAAATTACTAGATACATATTGCTATCAAATTATACGTAGGTACATAAGGAGCTAGATACAATTCATGATTAAGGCAGCAGTAATTTTTTTATGTATGTTATCTAAGAAAATATGTATCCTACATAAATGATTCCAAAATTTGTACCTCTTGTAAAGATGGATTTTCGTTGATATGTGTTTGTTCTTTTCGATAAACATAATATTACTTAGTAGGTACATACGCACTAAACCAGCTTTTATTCATGCATTCAATTATCCATCATATTATTGGCCCACCTTGCATTTTCAGCTTCGTTTGGTCCTAGCTAAATTTTTATATCAGGTCGAGCAAAAAGTTTTTATGCAGTTTTGAACCTGGCACATTCATAATTTCATTCAGTAGTCTTTTTTTGAATTTCGAACACAGAATTTAAAGAAACAAAAGACAATTTGGAGCCTGTTCGTTGTTAAAAAACAATCGAATACTAAATAAAACTTGATTTTATTGGTTTACTCGGATTTAATTCTTGAAAGTGTGATTTGAGTGAGACAGCGCGCCTTCATTTCGCGCGCACTCATTTAAATTGGACTCGGCAGCATTGGAGCCGTGTACTCTTTTTTGATGAGTCTAAAATTGTGTTACATGGCAATGATGGAAGGAAGAAGGTCTACCGACGTAAGGGGGAGCGTTTTGCACAATGCTGCTTTCAAGAGAGGGTTGCTTATGTCGGTGGCTCATGGACTGTCTGGGGCGGTATATCCACGAGCGGTAAAACTCAACTTGAGATTGTTACGGGACCACGGCTGCCAACATTAAATGCTGAAAGGTACATTCGTGAGTGCTTAGAACCTCACGTGATGCCATACGCGGACTATGTGGGCCCAATAAATACAAGACTCAATATATAATAATAGCAAATTAGACTACAAGGCACCTTCTAATACTACTTGTTAGTTCATAAAATTTTATTTTTCCTTGTTGTCACATTTCCACTGCCGAATGTATACTGTCAATCTTTAGCGCTTTATTTGTGTCAAAATTCTCAATATAGTACGAAGTGATTCTCTATTAAAGATTCTAAATATATACATTTCTTTCTAAAATTTATTTCAAAATCTGATTTGTTCTTATTTTAACAATTAACGACATCTTTTAAAACTACTTCACTTAATCCATATCAAGTATGCAAGGAAAATCATAAAAAATACCATATCTATTAAATAAGGAACAATAGAGTTTTAAATCATATTTCGATGTATATGTATTTTAGTACGTAGTTGTTAAGTTCTATCTTGCTATATGTGCATAAGTAGCACATAGGTGCAGTTAAAACTGTAAATAAAACATTATGTATCCAAAATTAATATTTCTTAAATAAACAAATGTCCTTCTCAATAAAATGGTGTTCATAAATGCAATTGGAGTTTCATATAGCGTGTAAAACTACAAAGAAGGACCCAGGGGACTATCATATATTTTTTGAAGCGCTTGACTATAATCTCACCTGATGGTGAATTATCACACAATGCAAAATGGAAGCGCTCTAACCTAGCAACAATTTATTATATAACAGTATCAACAAGTTTTGTTACAAACCATCATTTGGATGAATATTACAAGTGCACATATGTATATAACATTTTTCGGAATTGCACTTAAGATTGCAAGTTTTCTTTCTTAAAATATTTTCTGTTTCCTTTGCTCCTTTGAATCTGAGTGAAGCGACTATGTGATGATCTATTACGACTGATGTACGAGTAAAATGTTGTTATATAATTAAATCAATAAATTTAGCAAAAACGAAAAAGTAAAATATAGTACCAAATAAATAAAATAACGAATAAAAAACAAATATATAACCGATATACAGTGACGATATAGGTTGACGTAATGGTGCAAGTTGCTTCGCTAGAAGAGGTACTTGGTTTTAATTCATAGTTTGATAAATCTTGGAAATTACATTTCCTAATTTGTCTGAATCTGGGCTGTTGAAGTTTCTGCTGTGGGTAGTTACAACCTTACCAAGGATATGCAAGCAATATATTTTAGTGCTGACACAATTACCTCTTGTCATGCTAGCGCGAACCTATCTTAGATTGTATCATCACTCACTATCAAGTGGGATTGCAGCCAAGCATTTATCTGTGGGGGAATAAATAAACCATTAAATTTTATTCCATACAGATTTTGTGTATGGAGAAACAATAAATAAATGTACTAGAACAATGGAATGTGTTCCTGGGAAATCTGAAATCGAAATGGCGACCGTTGTTTTGGTCACGTACGACTAATATTATAAAGGTGTTCCATAAACTATAAATTTAGGCCATAAAAAATTGCATTGAAATTACCCTTTGCCACCCTAGGTTACACTTGCCATGAGGTTAGATCATAGTCAAGCTAACCTATCCATAGAAACAAAAAGTGTTCAATTCTACATCCACCGTCATGTAAGCCTTGCAGTATAAGGCGGGGGCGCTCAGATATTTTCAGCCGCTTCCCGCGTCGACCGGCGCCGACTGCGCTGTTTCTTTTGCCTTTTTCGACATTTCACCTTTATACTGATAACTATGTAGCTTTATGGTCTTAGATAGAAACTTCCCGGATAGATTTTTTATTTTTCCTTAGTGAATTTTGTGAAAGCAAAACTATCATTCCGTACGTAGGAAAAATTCGCATGTAGTACGGGTACATAACACTATTATTCTTTGTAACGCTAAGTAGTAACACTATTATTCTTTGTAACGCTAAGCTAACGTAGTGTTGGAAAGAATATAATACAAATAAAGGGATTTATAAATTTATGAATAATCTTTTAGAAAAGTAATGTATAAAAATCATATCATTTGTAACTTTATAAAAAATGTTATAAAAAATCAAAACTGTTAAATAAGGACTTCATAGTTGACTCGCTATAGAAACGTAAGACCTACCGATAACAATCAAACTTCACAATCATTCTATGTAATATTATAGGTACTATTTAGATTTCTTATTCGTACATTAAAATTTTAGAGAATTGTGAAAAATCGCGGACATGCAAATTAAATAATTGATTTTTTGGTATAACAAGTATAGCCATATTACTTAGTGAAATGTATTTTTGATATTATAAACTGGCATTTAAATTTTATTATATATAAAATTTTCTTATATTACTTGCCACTGAAAAATTTTATTGCCTTAATATTATTTCGCTTTTGGAAGAAAAATCAAATAATATTAAAAGAAAACTTAAGATAATAAATTTCATGTGGCATCGCAATTGTAATGACTACTGTATAAGTTTCGGTATTTTAATTTCATTTTAATTCAGTGTGAAAGTTATTCAAAAGACTGTAGAATTAACTTCCTTGCGATAAAATCTTGCTTATCTCTTTCATTGCCAATAAATTAAAGCCAATACTGCAACAAACTTAAGGAAGTGTAACAAAATCCTATTGGATTAATCTCGCAGCACAAGTAAGCATAGCGGTCGACTCTGCACAAATTTATTTATAACCTTTATTGCAAAAATACCAATAGGCGGGCTTAGAATTACAAAACTTTATTCGCCAGTGAAACATTCTTGAACAAGACCAACCATTCCTGAACAAGAAGAAACTATTAAGAATTTTTTGTTGGATGTTAATAACAGTAATAAAAACTTGAAAAGCTGATGCTCAGCTTAGCTGATGAAAAATGATGATACAGTCGAAGATATAAGCGCGTTAACCTGGAAAGAGGAAATTTGCGTCTTATGGTTTCTACACAGCATTGTAGCGGAATAAAGATCTCTTGCTTGGCGGATCTTTGCTGGTAGGGTGGTAATATGATTCGGCTTGAACCAGTCCAGACTCAAACGAATTAGAAAATGCAATTTCCTAAATTCGCCCTACCGGGGATCAAAACGCCAACGAGGAAGTCAAAGCATCACGTAATTTAGACCTTAGATTGTACACTTAGTTTATAGTGAAATGCAATTGTCTCACTCGGATAGTGTACATAAATAAATGAGCAACATTGTAGAAGGTATGAAATTCTTTTAGCCTAAGTAATGTGTTATAATCTAAGTTATTATATAACCGGCG
Source organism: Elymnias hypermnestra (assembly GCA_015832385.1). NCBI lineage: Eukaryota > Metazoa > Arthropoda > Insecta > Lepidoptera > Nymphalidae > Elymnias > Elymnias hypermnestra. The sequence goes on from JACTOM010000855.1 coordinate 4,790,030, forward strand.
TACCGTGAGGCACTCAATAAAACAATCACGTGATTAGGCCCGGTTGATGTAAAAACAAACAACGCGCGGGAGTTGAATGCTAACACGCAGCGGCGCCTGCGCACGCGCTCGCCGTCAATATCCGTCGAAACATTTACTTTTATTTACACTTTGTGTCCGGGATTCAGCGGACAGTGACGATGGAAAAACGACCCATTAAATTAAGCATGATTTATTAGTAAAGTTATTTGCGGTAAGTCGTATTTGTGTACAGGAACTGGCTCGTAATATACACGGAAAAAATATTCAAAATATTAATAAATGTCGAATCTTTATAAAAGAATAGGGATATAGGTACTTATTGAAATAGTTTATAATATTTATGTACTTGTAAATAAAATCTATAAAAGAGTGAAAGGTAACTTATAGCGTGTGAGACTAAGATTTTGTAACGATTACGCAATCTAAATATTTGCACTATATTTTTATATAACGATTGGATGTGTATAATATTTCATAAAGTTCAAATTAATAAAAATATAATTAAATAATTAATATGGTGATTTTAATTTAAATATTTACACTTCTTACATTTGTGCTCGTAGTGAACACGATAAATTCATTAATTAAATTTATAAGTACAATTTTCACTAATTTTGTATCTATATAAATCTCTTTCGTAATATTTTTACAAGATAGAACTATTCATACACCTACTATTTTGATGTTTAGCTAATGGGCACTTTTTTACAATTCAAAAAATACTTTAGGAAACACTGACTAACAAATTCTATTTTACAATTACGATTACTTCAATCTTGCTATATCTGACGTCACACAGGTTTTAAATTTCCTTGTCAAAGATACTGATATGCAGTGGTAAGCCCATGGAACTGTTTAAAAAATATTTCTAAAACTACAATACAATTGTTTTAAGATTAAGATAGCCCACTCTTTATCGTTGAAAAGTTTAATATATATATTTTTTTTAAATTAGGTTTACTAACGAAAATAGCCTAGTTTGTATATAAATGTAGCTATCACTTAAAAGTAAACACAACATGAACTAACAAAAAAAGTATAGCAAAAAGTAAACAAAGTACAAAAAGTAACAAAAATAGATTATAACCTAAATTAAAAATAACCTATAGTTAGCAATATAGTACTACGAAACCTGGAAAGGGAATCAAAATTAATATCAATTACTTTACTAACAATGTTTAGTGTTTTACACAATCGGGGTAAGGGTGAATTTGCACCGAGAACTGTTTTTCGAAAAGGGAGACAAAGTGGTGTTTTGGGCTTACGTGGACAATTACTTGTGACTAAATAATGTAGAATAAACTTTTTTATGTAGGTAGAGATACACTTGTGGAAATGTACATACATTACAGTAAATATATTTTTCTAATCATGAAAAGAATATAAAAGATTAAATTAAAAACTTCAACTTTATAGAGACCACGCCACTGTTTATGAACCAATTTAAATTTCAATTATCTCACACGCTACTATTACATTTTGGTAATTACCTTCGGAATTGCTCTCTCGATTCTGCTTTTAAATAACTGGTAATTACATCTTGAGGGGATTAGAAACTTAAACATATGAGATAGCAAACTTGTTTATAAAGCTGCTTGTTTTTACCCAAGACTTTGTCTAAGTTTCAACTATAAAATACAGTGGGGTTTTAACTGAAATACTTTTCTTTAACAAACCCAATATAAATGTAAATATTCGTTTTTGATTTGTCAATATTAGACTACTTAGCTTAAAAATTGGTTTTTGACTTTTAATACGGAAAAAATTTAAAAATGTATTGGTCTGTGTGTTAATAAGTCTTTTATCTCGCTAATTTCCAAAAACTGCTAGATCGACTTTTTTGACACTTTCACTTGAACATATTACATGTTATGAAAGAAAAAGGTAACTTTTAACGCAAAACTACTTATACGATAAGAAATATGCTATATTTTTTTCAATATTTTCACCCAAATACATAAATAAACTTTAAATGTTTTTAAAGCAGGACCAGTTAAATTGATAATATTTTGTTATGTAAAATCGGTCTTAAAACTAAACTTACCGGCATATTTAGAGGAACAAAAAAAAAAGGTTTAATATCTGTATCATATAAGGTTAATGGCTGGTTTATACGCAATTTAATTAATTGTTATTTTCATATTAATTTGCACTTTTCCTGGTTACATTTAAAAGTTCAAAAATGTACCATTTTTCACAAATAGCCTTTAATCGCAATATGTGTTCTTGATGTGATCTCATTTTAATTTAACAAATGAAACTTTAAATAACAAAATAAGTGTAGTAAGTAGATTTTAAAGAAGAACCATATTTTTTTAAATATGGACTTGTAATTGTTCCGTATAATATGCCGGTATGTGTAGTATATACCTATTTATAACACTAGTGCAAGTAGAATATAAAAAATGACTCATTCGTTTTCTACGTTTGTATAATTCCTAAAAATAGATTTACGTAAAGAGTTTACGCTCCATAGAAACCATTACAACGGGCTAATATTATTAAGAAGGTAAGTTCACGTCATTTGGAAGTGTTTGTTTAGGAACTTGTAGAATAAGCGGTAGGCACTTTATGAGTTTACTTGATTGCCTAAATAAGGGTACAACAGCCTATTTGGAATTCCTTGGTTATCAGTGTAAGCGAAAATGGCTTCGTAAAGTGGGGTCTTGTAAGATTTGAACCGAGTATAAAATTACGTAACCAACTTGCATATAATTATATTGCCTCTTAGGCAATATAATTATATATTTTGACATACAATACTGGTGATGACTTGTTGTGGTCTTTTGGTAGGGTATCGTTAACAAATCCTGGTTGGGCACTTCTTAACTTAAGCTTAGAAGTTATTTGACTAATTTTTAATGTTTACAAATTCATAAGTGTTTTTACAAAGAAAAGCAGAAGGGATGAAGGATGAGGAAACTCATCTCAGGACTACTTCAATAATAGCGTAACAGCTGCTATCCCATTATAGGGCACTGTGGTGGACCTAAGCATCTAATCAATGGTCTTACCTAGTAGAGCGTTTCTTCTTTTATTGCAATGACATGAATATTAACCATGAACTCCAATCCCGGTCCAATAACAAACTTAGACATCCAGTTTGCCAAACTAAATTTAACAAGTTATTCTTTACCAGATATCAAACGTCACTCACAGTCATTAGCCATCTTTAAAATACGCCTCAAAGAGTTCTATTTAACTGAAACTGCTGGGAATAACACATTTATATCTTTTCCTTTTCTTTATGTTGTATATTTATATCTATGTCTTTTGTGTATAGTTTCAATATTAAATCTATAGATATATTGATATTTATGTATATAATATTTATATTATATGTAATATCCTATATAGTTAAAAACAAATAATTATTTTTATATATTATATTTAAGATTTGGCGCTTTCTGTCCTTTTATTTATTTTAGTTTGCTTCTTTACATAATAAGGTTGTCTGAAAGAGATTGCTTGTAGCAATGAGACCGCCTTTGCACGCTATATAATTGTAATGAGTATCTTAGTTTATGTCTTTTTATTTTCATCTTGTGTGCAATAAAGTGTTTTCTCTCTCTCAGTGGATATTAGAATCCTAGGCTCCCCCTATGAAGGTACATAAGAGATGAAGATTGCTCTAGTTTTACAAAATTTCTTTATATATCATTAATACGAAATAATTTTACCCTCTTTGTAAAACTTATTCTCTTGAAGTTTTAATCAAACTTCTAACATAAAGTACGAAAAGAAGAACTATAAAATATAGAGATAATACATACTTATTTTTTGTGATTAAGAATAATGAAGTCATTTATCATTAGTAATGACTTAGTCAACAATTTATTGCTAGTAATGTTTATGCTCACATTTGATTTGTATTTGAGTGATTAAGCATGTAATTTATGCAATATCGTAAATAAAAATAAACATCATTATCAATGACATTGTAACTAAAAGGTTAGCAGTTGGATGATAATTTTATACGTAGGGAATTTTTTTTTTTCAACCTTTGGCTTTAGTTATCATTCAAGTGTAAACAGCCCGTCAATTTTTCCAGTCTTGATATATTAAAGTCATTACAAATAAACTAAAAATAAAGTAATAGCCTATTAATACAATAATATATCTTAGATTAATACTTTATATAGATTCGTATATAACTATTTTTGGTTCATTATTGTGGAGATTAAAGGTATAAATTTACCAAAATAAAAGGAAAATCATTTATATTTTTATTTGCATTCATCGTTCTCCTATATGGTGCAATAGAAAGAAGGTTTAAAGTTTAGATACGTCACGTTGTTCAATTACCAGTTGATAGGCTAAAACACTCGTTACATGTTTCCGAAGATGTACAAGGTTCCTCAACTTTTACTTTAAGAAGAGGAATATTCATGTAATAAAATAATAATTTATTACCCTTAAATTTATAACAAAATGCGATACTCTTGAGTACACGAATTTTTCTTTAAATGTGAAGTTTTGGCCTTTGGTTTAAAAAAAAGTTATCGAAAGTTTATAGGTTTATTAATGATTACCGAAAGAAAACAAATTCCCATCATGTTTTTCTTTCTGCTTAATGAGCATTTATTGTAGACATCTTAAGTGAATCTAGTTAAGCATATATATCTGCAAGATCAGTGAAACTGCCAATGCGATACTGGTTAAATAAGTTGCCAAAACATTTGCATCATGCCACTCTCAACATCATGTCATGAAACGTTTTTATTTTAAGTAAATTTCAGCATACAGAACATTATTAATTCATCCGTTTTATTTCGGATATCCATAATTATTTTGACAGCTGTTCTTCGCTGTGTCACCCGCGTAATTTATTATTTAAACCACCATAGTAAATAATTCAATGTTTTAAAACAAATTTCGTTAGCACAAAAAGAGATTATAGTGAGTCAACCTTAAAAGATAGACGTATGCTGTCGTGGCCATTTTTTTACAGCTTCTATAGGGAAAGGTTATATTCTAATATTCTTTTCGATACGTCTGATGCCTGATGATACACGAATATAACCTACAGGCTACGTAAATAAATGAGATATCTAACACTAGAATATTTTTTCAAATACGCCCTGTAGTTCCAAAGATTACCGTGCTCAAGCAAACAATTTCTTCAGCTCCTCCCTGATCCATTTTGGGCAGCAGTGCATGACTATGTTATATTAAAATATTGTATATACACCTGTAGTGCAATAACTGCTTAAATGAGAATTAGAAATTTGTTATCTATAAAGAAATTGAGTCACTGAAATAGAATTTCAACCCAAAGAATTTTGTTTTACCAAACCTAACATGTCAAACTTCGGGTAACCTATGGCTGCTGTCGAAATATAAACGCGTGAAAATATTTATTTCAACTGTATGCCGTCCAATTAAACAAAGACCGTCTATCTCCTGACTTCAACGTGATTCTTTTCAGGTGTTGGCTTAACTAAAGAGGATAGAGGGTCAGGCTATAATGGTGGGATTGTGCGTGGGTTAGCATTCACCGTCGGCAGGGAAACGATGCACGTGATTCTGAATTTAAATTGCCCAATCAATTTTTAATTTCGTTGCAGTAACTGGCCAGTGTAGCATGTGTTTATATTTATTCAACCAAACAGAATATAAGGAATATTAAGTGAGTTCATTAAATTAAAATAAATTAACATTGCTACGTCCTCGCGATGATAACGACATTGGCTGGTAATTTTGGAAAAAAAGTCGAGTACGTAACCATAGAATATATCATGATAACGTAAACATGTTGGTAAAACGTTGGTCTTTTTATAATTTGCACATTTTTTCTCTCGCGGTCAAAGCCACAAATCCAACATAAAATATGTATAAGTAGGTATTAAATTATCCTTAATCTCTTATAAATAATGTCCATCAAATTATACTAAAGCTGTACCGGTAGTATTGATATGATTAAAAATTATCATAACAACACCAATCACTTTAACCATACAAAATAAAAGAAAAGAAAACTATTTTATAAAAAAAATTGGGTATTCTAAGATTTCATAAGTAATATATGAATAATGAAAGTACTAATACATATAAAATATAAAATTTGCGAGAATTTAAACTTTGTAACCTTTGCCTTTTGCATTAAGGAAACATAAAAAAAGTAGGAATAAATATCTAAAACCTTTTCCTTTTACATTCCCCCAAAAGTCATTAAAGAAAATGTAATAGTAAGTAGGTAAATAACAACAAGCATTCATCAAACATTAAAATATTTTCTTAAACATCTTCTAAAATTGCATAATCCAACAAAATACAAAAGTAACCAAACAACCAAACTTACTTCTCATCTTATTCAACGGGAATGAAAGAGATAAAAATACATCTAGTGGCTGTCAAATCGACCCATGACCGTAATGGCGGATGCATACAACACATCGCTTTAATATATTTGAAATAATCATTTGGAGATTCAAATCGCGCACACACTTAACACAATTAGAAACTTAAAGTGAACTTAAGATAATCAATACCTAAATATAAGCTTTTAATTGCCAAAAATCATATTTTAAAAGGCACACAATAATATTAGTCGTTCGTCACTGAAGGCAACGGTCGCCATTTCGAAATCCGGTTATCCAGGGCCGCATTCTACTGTTCTAGTACATCTTAATATTGCATTTCTATCCGAAATTGTGGATGGAATAAATTTCAACAACTCAATTCCTTTGGTGTGTAAACATCTATAGCAGCGCCCGAGACCAATGCATTATTTTGGCTAAATGTCGCCACGTCGCGTCTCTTCCCACTCGATTCAGCGATTCATCACTCTCCTACCGCACCAATCTATAAACTATTTTGTTTAATACGGACCTCGTCGCATATATCTTTAAAAATTTCGTTCTTTCACATCTGCCAAGCGTTCAGTGATGATTACGTTTCTTTATAGCCGGCAGATTTCTGCTTGAATATAATCTCACCTCCTAAATGTACCCTGTCAGAAACCATACCCTGGACTTCTGTTTACGAAGCAATTACTCAGTCCACAAGTTTCACAAATTATCTATAGATTGTATATAATATGTAAAAAGTTTATACATATTTCAATTTCCTATAACAATACACGCATTGCAGTTTTTTTCGGGAAAACTCGTAGTCAACTTTGTAGTGCCCGACCATGATATGTAGTCATATACTAATTTTTAAATTCCATTCAAATCAAATCAAATCAAAATAGATAAGCCATATTACTTATTATTTGATATTATAAAATTAATATAAATTAATATTGACGAAGGCAAGAAGCATGAATTGTTATTCTGAGAAGGCGGGCGTTCTAATCCCGAGAAAGCTACCTCTGATTGTCGCTTTTATAAAATGAAAATTTCGTAAGGAAATTAGCAACTCTGAGGGGCCATTCTGTGTGTGTAGAATACTAAATGGCAGTAAAGCAGTGTGGTACGTCTATACTCTAAGAACCCTAGAGTCCCAATTAATGAGATATCAATAGACTGCTACTTACCTGCTAATCTAATCACTGAAATCACAATATCCAAATCCATTTATGCATATGCTTGTCTTCAATGAATTTCAATTTTGAAGATGAAAGCTAATAAATATTACGTGTTGTCGTAATTTAAAATAAACGAGTGATCAATTTTTGATTCAAAATCATTCATTTTTAATAACATTTTAAATACTCACTGGCTAAAGATGGAATACATATAAAAAAGGATATTATTCATTTCACATCGGAAACACATGCTTTACTCAATATTTATAGATTATTCTATAATATTTTTATATTAACAACAATATAAGAATAATTTTATATTAAACAAATAATACTGGATTAAAATAATACTTGAGTGTAGTGACTAAGGCTGAACATTATTTTTAACATTATGTAAGGATATATTTATTGTTGTGGATAATTGAAAAAATAGTAGATATACAGAAAATAAGCATATTTATATTTTGGTTATATGTACATGAACATGTCTTTTCTACTAAATATCAAAGTCTATTTATATATTTGTTGGAGTGCAGTAGTCTGTGGAACGCTGGTGCCATCTATATATCGGCGTGGAACTGAGTCAATTGTGACAATCCGGCGCGCGTCTCTCTTATTTTGGAGTGACCGCCCGCCGGGGTGGTCGACTGTTGAAACTGTCGCGTTCCTAGCTATTATTTATGCTCCTTGTCCCTTATTCTCCGACATTTTATTTTACCTTTTGTATAATGTACTACTACAATCAATTAGAAAAGAAAATAAGAAAAAAATCTGAAAGTTGTTAGCCGTAATAATAAATTTTAATTAAATCCAACATTATTTTTAACCCTTTCTTATTAAAAAATATATCTAATAAATTGTAAAAACAAAATAAATTAGAAAACAAAAATATGTAATATTTTACTCCTTTTTGAAACAATTTTACATTATAAAATTATACAAAAGAAAATACCTTAAAATTATACTAACAATGAAACATAAAATTGTGAATAAATATACCTCATCCATCACGGCACGGGTGGCAGATGTGACCTGTGTTTTACTTATAATCTCAATATTATAAGTAAAACACAGGTTATGTGTATCGTAATAAACAAAACACTAGCATTGCACCCTGCTCTGCAAAAAGAAGTTCGAACAAAAATCTTCTCTTGGCTCATTTCGCTAGATTACGACTCAACGTAAGCACTGTACTCGCATCTGTCATAAAACTTTAATTATATTAGATGCGAAAATAGAAGGATAATGACAGGCAACGAATATCTCTTTGTTTTTGTTTTTGTTTTATATCTTGTCATGCCTTGGATGTAAATATATATAGGTATTGATAATCCTAATTATATTTTAACACTAAGAGTAGCTAACGACAAATTCATTGTGTTAACCCAGCCGTATATAGGATTCCACGATACAGGATCACTGAGTGTGGGGTCCTACAGAAAGTTCATGCAAGATATTATATCTCCTATTGTTAAATAAAGATATTTTGTATTATATACACTATAGGTCGATGTAGCGAGAGATGACAAGTTCTCGAATCAAGGGAGTAGGAAAAGATGCTACTTGGCGACGTACCACCACAATATGCATTAATTTTACATGCCGTTTAAAATGGTTTCACAATAGAAAGAAATTGAAAGTGCGTGTGTACAAAGTACACATTTCAGAAGTAATACTTCTTGGGAAAATTATTTTTTAAGTCTTGTATATTTATAATCAAAACTAAAAGTTTAGATTTCCGAGACTCTGATTGAGGGAACAATTAATTTAATTGTCATTTAATTATTAGAAGTGTCAAAAATTATAACATAATTTATTGAAATTTCTAATGACAAGTCTGCCTTATTGGTTTAGTGGTTAGCATGTTGGACTACACACATGGCGATTCAAACATCAATATTAAGTTTACTATTAAGATTTTCTCAATATTTGCCCGAAGTTGGGGAAGTTGGCGGTGTGTCTTACCCCCGTGCCTCGGAGAGCACGTTAAGCATTCGTGTTGGATTCCCGTCACATCCGCGTATGAGAGTGAAGGAATAGAGAAGGCACTTGTGTACTATGCCTGCCAATCTGCAAGGGGGCAGCATGGTGGCTCTATGCTCTAAAAACCCTCTCTCCTAGGTGTGAGGAGGCATGTCCCCAACAGTGGGACGTTAATAGGCTGCTACTTACGTTTTTTTTTAATGATAAGTGGCAAATTAGAATGTCACATGTTATTTGTGAATATTATAATATAATATATACCTTCAAACGAATCAGCATAAAAACGCTGCAATATTTACCTTTGATTCGTAATATTTATAAGAGTAACTATAATATATAATGGAATAGAGATATTGATATAAAATTAAAAGTGCATCAGTACAAAGTACACATTTCACAGGTGGAACGTCTTTGGCAAAGAAATTTTTAAGTCTTGTGTATATTTATACAAATCTAAAACTTTAGATTTCCGAGACTTACAGGATGGATCAAGGTATATGTTGGGAATTTATTGAATTTGATTGCCATGAAAATATTAAGTGTCAAAAATCTATATAAATCTGAAATGACGCATTGTAAATTAGAATGCCATATTTTATTTGTAAAAATTAAAACCACCTCACTTTCAAACATATTAGCATAAAAAATGCTGCAGTCTTCGTGATGCTAATCACGCGTTTCATTCGTAAAAATTTTACCCTCATGTGCCTAAAAAATTTACACTTCAAAAAATTGTTAAATTTTATGAAAAACGAAACACAACATTCTTAACAAATTAATTAAGTTTATATAAATTTGAGATAGTAAGGTTTTATAAGTTGAATAACAATTTAAAACATAATAACCTTCATTACAAAATGACCAATTCGTCCCTGTGTATGCACGCTCCGCCCATTACAAGCAACAAAAGTCGACAGCGGCGTTCCTTCAAAACATTTCGTTTGGAGGCCATTTTGACGACCGAGTGCGAGCGAGACAGCGACACCAAGCATTATCGCTATAAATGTACGTGCGTGAATGAGACAATTATGCAACGTTAGTGTCGTTTTAATGTAGTAAGGAATGGCAAAGTACGGGAACAGTTTATTTTGTACACACGAGTGAGCATCGCGCCGTCTGAATAACGCGGGATCCTTTGCAGATCATTTTATTATAATTTAGAGCTTAGATTATGTCTTGTAAGAATTTTCTATTACTTTTAGTTTATATTTCTTTCCTTTTATTTTTGATAGGTTAGTGATTGACTGTAATCACATCAGATAATAAGTTTTTAACAGAATCGTATCTGAACGCAATTTTTTTTGTTTGCCACGTCTTTGCTGGTGGGGTGGTAAGTAGCCACGACCGAAGCCTCCAGTCACAAAGCCTCCACCGGTATAGACTTAGACGAAATCAATGATAAAATATTCTAAGTTTGCCCTACCAGTAACCGTGTACCTTTGCATGTTATTTATATGAAATATTGATATTTTTCGTGAATACATTGAAGACAGGTATTTTTGTCAATACTTACTAAAGCATAGATAGCCATTTTGGGATTTCGAAGTAGTAAATAAAAATAAACTGAATTTCTTTTAATTGCAGATATAAAAATAAGTATATTTGATTAAACTTTAAAAGGGTTACAACAAAATTAGTAATATGATTGAATTTAAAAAATCATATGATTATATGATTTCATAAGAAAAGATTGACAAAGAGATTACCGATAGTAGCCCTTTCATCCAAACGTCACTTTTAAAGGTTGCTAGCTTTTAAAAATGTATCGGAATGACGTTTTATATCGAAACATCGAAAAATGAAACGTGAACCGAACAATTTTTGAAAGTTACGCTGTCTAAGAGCCCTGTATTCACCATAATAACAGATCATCATCATTTTCTTTCTCTTATCCGACTAGGTGGGATCGGTACAGCATGTTTCCTTTCGCCACTACACTCTATCCGCTCTATATCACATATATGTGTAAGGCGTGTGAATGTAGAAATGAACTTTATAAAGAGGATATCCTCTTTCACACAGTTCATCCACACTTTTTTTGGTTGCCCACTCCCGGCTCTGCCGCTTACCATCATATTCAGGGCCCTCTTGCATACATGGCTATCCTCCCTTCTCATAATATGGCCATACCAGGATAGCCTTTCAACTCCTTAACTTCTCGGTCACTGGTGCTACTTTCACACTTCCTCTAATATACGCATTCCTAACCTTATCTAATTTTGTCACTCCACACAGCCACCTCAACATTGCAGCGTCTCCGCTGCATGCAATTTCCTTTCAATCTACCCTTTGGTGGCCCAGAACTCTGATCCGTAAAAGATGAAAGGTCGTGCGATCTTCTTATAAATGTTCCCCTTTAATTTGAAGGGCATTCTGGCGTCGCAAATCGTTCCCGAGACCTGCCTCCACTTCATCCAACTTGCATTTATCCTGCTACTAACAACTTGGTTAATGCCGCCGTCGTCGTTTTGGAAGATAGAGCCGAGGTTACGGAAATCGGTGCAAAACCATAATAACAGATACCAGACCAATAATATTTTTGAAGTGAAATTTCTTGAGGGTAATTTTTTTACGAAAGAAACGAGTGATTAGCGTTACGAAGATCTACAGCGTTTTTTATCGTAATTCCTTTGAAGTTTAGGTAATTTTAATCTTTGCAAATAGCATATGGCATTTTAATTTATCTACAATTCTCCATTTGAGATTTCAATAAATGTTTTGCTTATTTCCATGCCAATTAAATTCATTAAGTTCCTGACATATCTGCCTTCACCCCTCCCTCTAGGTCTCGGAAATGTAAAGTTTTAGATTTGTATAAATATAAATAAGACTTAAAAATTACTTTGCTAAGGACGTTTCACTTCTGACATGTGTACGTTGTACGGGCGCATTTTGAATTTTATATAAATATATCTATTCGATTATATATTATAGTTAAATTTATAAATATTATGAAACAAAGATAAATAGTATTTATTTATTTTTTATTTATTACGATATCTACGATACCAAATTCTCTCTTTCTATCTTCAATAACTTTTCTCCCATATTAAATTGCGCTGGCCTAGCCTGATCATACATTTCGTAACGCTCTCGTCACCCATTTACCGGCTTAATAACCAAGCCAAATCTGCATAAGAAAGTTTAACTTAAAATAAACTTTCTAATAAAATATAAATCAATCATAAACATAACAAATCAATAAAAAAGTTAACGTTACAAATTCCAATACCAAAAACGTTACTGTTTCCTTTTCTATCTTCAATACCTTTAAATCGCCCTCTCAACTTACGTTTGCCTCGCCTGATTACAGTTTTCGTAACGCTCTCATTCACCAGTTTATTCCCCAAGTCAAGCGTGCGTAAAAAAACACCAAAACAATAATATATTGTACCAATAACAACAATAATATATCTCCGTTAAGTAGGTACATATGTCAGAAGTTAAACTTCTTTGGCAAATTAATTTTTAAGTTTTGTTTATATTTATACAAATCTCAATACTTTATATTTCCAAAACTTAGAGGGAGGGAAAAAGAAGCTATGTTAGGAATTTAATTGTCATTAAAATATTAAGTGTCGAAAATAATACAAATAATTTGTTGAAATCTCAAATAACGAATTGTAAATAAAGATTTTTGTTATTTATTTTAAAATTTAGAAAAGAGAATTTATGAAATATCATGTTATATTTTGTGAAAAATAGTATATTAAATTGTTAAATGACGAGTGGCAAATTAAAATGCCACATGTTATTTGTAAATAATAAAACTACCGTGATGTAAATACCCTCATGCGTCTAAAGAAGTGACACTTCCAAAATGTATCAAGCTCTTTCTTGCAATGCAATTTCCTAACATTCGTAACTCTCTCGTCACTCATTCATCAGCCTAGTCCTTATGTCAAGTGTGAGTAAAAAAGTTTAAGTTCAAAAAATGTTACAAAAGAATTTTCTTTCTAATAAAATTGAAATCATCCATAATGGAAATGAAGTCCTCAAGTGGCTCATATCAAGCCATTGCGAAATCTTACTAAACCCTCAAATCCACATTTACGACACCTCCATTCATTTGAGCACCGAACGGCTCGTAAAACTTCCAGTTCGAACCGCTATCAAATGACGTCACGGTGACGTTGCGGTCCCGACCGCCGCTGCTAGATGGCGCTTAAGCCAGCCGCACTAAGCGAGCTCGTAAAAATAAATTTTATTGTTATGACGAAAATAAAACGCTTGTCGTCAATTTAAACATCATTTCACTGTGTAATAAGATTTATTTTACGATTAACAAGTGTCTTGATGAATTTATATAGCCGAATGATGAATAAAGTAATAAAATCCACTTTTATGATCGTGTTATCGTCCCTCTATTGGCAGCTTGCTTTTCGTAGTAATGCGTAACATGTGATAAAATGTGAATCATAGCTAGTATGAAATGTTTTATTGTCTCGTTACTTTTCGATAACCGATACAAGCAATTATTCTCGGGTTTTACATTTTTAGAACGTTATCAATCTTTGGCACAGTCTGTTTTGATTTGGTTATCAAATTCATCCATTTTATAGCTCATTAAAATATAATAAACAATATAATCTACTGTAATTGATAAGGATTTCTTGTAGTAACACACAAAGTTATTACTTGTAACATTGTACGATAAGACTGGTTACGTTACGAATTTTTTATTAAAGGCGCTAAGAGTTTCCTAGTAATGTCAATAGATGGCAGTAAGGGTTTTTAAATTTTATTAATTAAGAACGATTATATGTAAAAACTTTTTACGAAACGTACATGTTAAAATGAATTTAAAGTTTTGTAACAGATTAAAAATTTGATAAATCGTCTCTATTTGGGTTATTAATAGCTTGTCAAGATGGCGCCACTAGTAACTAGCAAGTAATTGGCGGGAACGAAAACAAAAAAGAAAAAAAACAAAACAAAAACATAAAGACAACAAAAAAACTATAATATAATAGGAAACTTGAGCAGTTTAGTAATTTAAAGAGGTTTTTTAACAACGCATTATTAAAATTATAAGGATTGCTATATTACTGTTGTAATCATTATATATCGTAAAGATAATTACGTTTTTTTATACGAATCAAACTGGATTGGCTTTTAGACGATTTAATCGTATAACTCAATAGAAATAAAGTTTAATATGACTTTTTTCTTATAAATTTATAACATAAAATAGCGTTTAATCCAAATTGTTTGCTATGAAATCGTTTTGTCAGTTAGCCACAAGATGTAGTTGACATCAAATCTTTAGTTCATATACTTTTAACAAGTTTCAACGACTTTTACGTGACGTTTGAATACCGATATAATCTATTTATTTCATTAGTTGTATTAGTTGGTGAAATATATATAGATAATCAAAATTATACTTCGGATGTCCTATAAACCGAACAATTTCCATCGTGTCCTCTCCAATAAACTTGACTCTGGGGAGATAATCTGTGCCCAATTGACCTGAAAGCCATTTAACAACGAAGAAGAAGAAGGTAAAATAGACATTTAGGTATCTGAATCTAGGGTTTTAAGATATTTCAAACAGAATCTTTAATTATATATTTGTATTATCGCTATTCACACCCAAGGACATAAAAAATTGAGTCACCAGGTTTTAAACGAGATTTCAAGAACATTTTTTACAGGTTCTTAGATGAAAATGACTTTCGTAGTATATATAGAAATGAAATGTCTATTTATTCAAGCTTATCATTAAAACAGTTTAACCAATTTTGATAAGTCTTTCATTAGCATTTTAAACCGCTTGTCTTTAGGAGGAAATGGTATTAGGGTTAAACTAAGGTTTGTGTTATCGATATATCATTATAATCAGTATCAAAATATTCTTTATTCAAATAGGTTTAAAACGCACTTTTGTCTCGCCAGTAGTCTGTCCGTTGGTAACAAATCTAACACCGGTTCGGAAAGTAGAAACCGCTAAAAGAAACTCAGCGGTTACTCTTTTAAAAATAGTTTTGTATGTTACAATGTGTAATATAATGCTTCTGTGAGCAACCGGGATCAAGTCCAAACACTCCTCTTAAATAATCTTCAACATTATAATATACCTTTTGGAAAAGTATGTTTTTGACATATTTCTTAAAATTATCTGGAGAAAAATCTTAAACTGATTGCGGTATCGTTTTAAAAATGTGTATGCTAGACCCCACAAATGATTTCTGAACCTTCTTCACTCTAAAACAGGGAATTACAATTTTGTTTTTATTTGTTAAAGTGAGTATATCCTTTGTTTAATGTATAATATTATCACAGTTATATAAGATATTGTTCAATAGCATCACAGTAGTGAAAATTGATGTTTCTATGAATTTATCTCTTAGAGAAGAGCATTAGATCCAAATTTTTATATGGCAAATATTGTAAAATAAATATAATTTGAATGTTCGCCGCGGTACCCCACAAAAGTATGCCGTAAGACATAATGATATGAAAAGAAGCGATATACACCATGTTGACAGATTCAACATTAGAGTATTTTCTAACTTTTCTAACAGCAACTGCAGCGGAACTAAGTTTACTCGCCAAAGTATAAATTTGGGCATCCCATTGAAGCCCAGAGTGTAAGATTTCATAGGGCTTTTTCTTTATATTTTGGCCATACTGGGATTTTAAACTTATTCATAGTTCGACTGCCTCGCTGGAACAATAGTGCAAGAACTCGCTTCGCTAGTACACCCTAGATTCAATTTCTAACGTCGAAAATTTAGGTAATTATTTTGTTCTAATTTGTCTGGTTCTGGACTTGTGAGAGCCTTTGGCGAAGTTTAGTATCATAAAAAAGTAAATTACGTAGCAGACCATTACCGTCCCACTGGAAGGCACAGGCCTCCTCACTCATACGAGTTTTTGGAGCATAGACCTATCACGCTACTCCACTGCGGATTAACAGGCATAGTTCACTAGTGTACTTTCTATTTCTTCACTCTCATAGTCCGATGTGACGAGAATCTGACATGACCGGAGAGAGATTAAGTGCAGGACCAACGGTTTAACGTGCTCTCCGAGGCACGGGGATGGGTTACACCGTCCACGTACCAACTTCGGGGAAATACTGAGAAAATCTTAATAGAAAACTTAATATCCATTTTTGAATTGGTCCGACCCGGGACTCTAACCCAGGACTACGTGTCTGAGGCAGTCGATGATTATTCCACTTCATATCAAATAAAAACTACTGTTTATTCCAATAGTTGTAAAAGAGCACTATCAAATTATCAATAGTATGTCCGTTGTTAACAAAAATTTACCACCGGTTCGGAAAGTTGAATCCCCTGAAAAGAAACTGGCAAGAAATTCAGCGATTACCCTTTTAAATATTGTTTTGTAGGTTGCAATGTGTATTAATTTGCTTCTGTGTCCAGCTGAAATCAAGTCCAAACATATCTGCGTTTATCAACCTAAGTCATCGTATTTTTTTATAAATCATAAAGGTAGCTTAATAAACATATTATTAGTACAAACTTATATTTAAAACACTGTGTTACAAAATTTGGAATTTATACTGTACGTAAGGGTCATCTACATAATTCAATGAAATACTTTTAATTGCCTTGCAACGACGATACCTTGATTTAAAGCACTTACCGAACCGTTGAAATTGTAATGTAAAGTCATAAATATTACGACTTGAAATATTATGTACACCTTATATGCAGATATAATTACTATTATGGCTAGGTTATTACGAGGTAGCTTATTAATCATAATAACAGCAATACGGTTTATTTATCTCGGCCAATTGATTCATTGAACAAATGCCAAGGAGGACTGCCAGCTTCCAAAACATGGTGCTATAAATAATCATTAATCAATTATGCTAAACAAGAAATTGTGATTTCCAGTCGCAGTATTTCAATATTTGAGTTAAAAAGCATGATTGTAGTGGTCTTATACAAAATATTCTTTATTGAAATCCAAATTATAAGGCTTTTTCGAACTTTACTGAGTTTGTTGCGAGTTCTTCTCAGAACATGACGTGAAAGTACCCTCGTAACTTTATATCTTAATTCACCCTTTAATATTACCGTCAATCTTACTTTTGAAATAATACTACGAAAACTACTTAATTCGACGATTCAAATAATGTATATTCATTGTAATTTTTATGATGAGATCATAAAATATATAAAAAAAACTCAGTACAATATAAGCCACTTCTAAAATATTTTTGAGTTACCAATAGACGGAAAGTTAATTCTTTTGGGAATAAATCAACGAGAAACTCAGTAGTTACCACTTTAACATTTTGTTACAATGAACTCACTTGAGCAACTGAAAAAAGGTCATTTATTTCGTTCTTTAAAATAATTTTCAACATGTTATTTTCAGCTTTGTGTAACAAAATGTTTTTAGTATATTTCTTAAAATTTTGCATAGGTAAAACCAAGACCATGATGGCCGAGTGGGGGACCCGTGGATGCTCTTACTCAGAAGTCGCGGGCCAAATCCTGAACAGGTACCAATAAGTTTCGGGGTGAATTGTCTTTTCAATTCCATCATTGTACTTTTTGGTAAAGGAAAACAACATGAAGTTATTCTAGGGTATGTGTGGCCTGCCAATCCGCAGTGATGCAGCGTGGTGGATCTAGGAGCTAGAAACCCTCTTTCTTGTGAGGGTGGTGCTCTGTGATCAACGAAGGGACGTTATTAGGTTTTCCACTTACATTTTTAAACCTAAGTCTAGAGTATTCATACTGCATCGTATCGCACCGCAACGCAATTATTTTCAATTATTTTATTTTCGTCTTAGCTAGTAGAGAGGGACACAATTTCGCAAATTAACCATGTTGTTTGTCAAACACAGGACCCTTGCTGGCGAATCGAGGACTCGTACCATTGAGACAGATAGACTAATACATTCAGGTCAGTACCTCTATAGCGCACGAACAAAATTCAGGCTATATTTCTAGTTGTACCATTTGATCATCAATGATAAGAATTCATTCGTTTCTAAGTTGTTGAAAGATAACTAAAGTAAAAAAGATATATATAGATATGTTTTTTTAGCTTTTCGTTTTGATAAATTGTATACGTAAACAGTTATTTACTTCAATAGATATTTTTACGGCGCGATACACTAAATTAAGCTCTACGTGTCGCAGTGGTAGGATTTTGAAATGTTTTTTTTATTATTGCACTGTATAATCGAATACAGGAATGTTCCTCAGATATTCCTTATTTATAGATAATTTTTCACAGTAGTAGAATTACTTATACAATTATGTAAAAAGTACAATACTAAAATGTGACAAATAGATAAGTAGCAACTATTTTCTTCGTACTACGTATCCTACGTAATTTCAAAAATGTCACTAAAATTTAAATGACATAATCCTAGTTTTTACGAATAAAATCAAATGAAATGAATATAAGATTAGTGCAATCATTTTAAATATTAAACATATATATGGAAGATGACGCTTTTTCCAACCTACGTGAATTAAATGTGAACGAATATAATTTTATTAAATTATAATGGTACATATCTTCGGTACGTACTATAAGGAAACCGACTTTTATTTTTTTTCTATTAAGTAAATCTTTGTTAATAAGGGAGCTCTGATTAAAACATCCTATAAGGCTAGACTTAGAACTATTGGAATATCGTTTACAAAACATTGCAAACAGAATTTATTAACCTTTAAAAAAATCGCAACTTATATTATAATGACACATGCTTCGTTATTTATTACGTTATATCTCCGGTAGCCTACAGGTCTTCGTTTATTTGTAAAACCACATCGAGCTGTCAATAAATCGATCCAGTTCATAGAACACGTCATAACAGTCCATTATGGGCACTGTGATTGATATCAATCATATGGCCAGCAATAAACTCATAAGGCTCGATAAAAAGGAAAATTACAGTCATAAAATCCAACCAGACCAGACAACTAGACGCTACGTCTCGCAACGTTCGTATCCTCGATGAAGACATAAACTATCAACGACTCCTTTATCTCTATTAAGCGGGTGATACTTTAAACAAGTCAATAATGTTTCAATAAATGTCTAAGGAGCGGCATAATAACAAACCACGTGCGTCCGCCGGCTGCCTTCATAAAGTTTCGAATTTATATCGAGGTTTAGCCCCGGAGGCGTATACGAAATAATCTGAGCGGTGTTTACTGAGAGTTCTACAAACGGCGCAATTCACGTGACGTTTACGAGCGGTCAAGTGGTAGTAAAAATCGTGTTTACGAGCCTCAGAGGGCACGCGCGGGTGCGCGGGCGCCGCTCGCCGCCCGCCACGCGAATCGCATCTGTCGCCTCGGTGCAACTTGCAAGAGAGCCTTCTTTACACTTTGTCCGATTTATTTCATGCTGGTACAGTTTTGTATCTATAATAATAATAAATAGCTGAACCCGCGAATTCGTCTACGTGGAATGTTTTTCTGTTTTTTCAATAATTGTTTTACATATAAGAAAAAATACCTTTACTCGGAAAAAGGAATGTTCCTACCAAATTTCAAGTTTCTACGCTTCATGGTTCCAGAGATATTGTGATAAGTCAATAGCTACCATCACCGCAGCCCTCCCTGCGGGTGAAATTTGGTAAAATCCGTTCTTAGCTGACCTTCACGAATATATATATGTATATGTACTAGGTAAACCCGCGACTTCGTCTGCGTGGTTTGTTTTTTGGGTAGCATTTTCATTAATTTAGGCAAATTGTTTTACTAAAAGGATGCTTATGCATAACACCCCCGTAACCCCCGTCGCGGGTGGAATTTCGTAAAATCCATTCTTAGCTGATCTCTACTCGGCAAAGGGAATATTCCTACCAAATTTCAAGTTTCTACGCCTTATGGTTCCAGAGATATCCTGATGAGTCAATAGATACCTGGGTATCTCTTGTATATATATATATAGATAATAATAATTCTTTATTTCGGCCATTGGTCATAATATTAGTCAATTACAAACAAAACTTAAATCTAAATGTTAGTAAGACACACCATATATTGTCCTGGTATCTTTAGTCTCTATTACATAGGTCATCTTCTAAAACTGGGTTAGATTAGTTTAAAAAGTAAATAATTTTTCGTAAAACATATAAGTTTAAGTACATTGTTTTTTTTTAAATTTGCAATATTCGCGAAAAACTATTAAAGACATAATTAGTTTCTGCTATTTATATTTATAGGTGTACTGTTCATATATTGGTTACAGAGACGTTCTTAACGTAATGTTGTTCACGAAATAGTCGATACTTAACACCTTCGGTCCAAAAGTTACTTTCCAAAAATTTGTCTAATTTACAACGTGATGCCTTTATTTTATATGTTAAAAGACGTTTTATGGTTCTGATTAGTACGGCTGATTAATATTTATTACCTTCATAAAATTAACAACTCATTTAAGGGTAACTATATACGTTTCTATAATCTCCCACAAGACGTTCTAGAGATCTTTCTTAAAAGAAAGTTGATTGAAAAATCATAATACAAGTTGCAAGATTACTTAGACGACACACGAATGATTAAACGGATTTCTCTAATTTCAATTTAAATACAATAAACTAATATGATATTGTAACGATGATGGAAAAAATACAAAATACCCGACTGAGGTTATTTTGGGCTTTTGTATGCACAGGGCGCGAAGGAATCATCGTAACTTTAGATTTTAAGTCTTTCTTTAATTTCATCATCAATCGTACATTAGAATTAGTGTGTGGAAAAAAATACTTGACGATTTACAATTGCTGTACTAGACCAACTTTAGTAAAGATATTTTGAGCTTGAGTTAGTTATCTATAATAATATCGAAAGTGGGGCACAGTGTGTGTTATGCACAGCAAATCGGTCGATCTTGTGCTTAATCTTTCTCCAGCTCTCCCGGACGAGCAAAATTTGGATGTATAATTTCGACAACTTCGTTGGGGTACGAGTACTCGATTTTGTATGAGAGGCCCGGGGTTAAATCCCCGATAGGGCGAATTTAGGAAGGACTTCGCATTTGTCTGAGTCTGGACTGATGGGGGGGGGCAGTGGCTAGTTACCAACCTATCAGCAAAGACCTACCGCCAATCAAAGAGATTTGTTTTCCGGTACGATGCTGTGTTTAAACCATAAGAGGTAAATTGCCTCTTTATTGATTAGCGCGTTTCCATCTTAGATTATATCATCACCTATCATCAGGTGTGATCACAATCAAGCCCATAACTTGTCAACAATAAAAAAATATACACTGTAATATCTCATTTGTGGCTAATCTCTGCATGAGATTCAGCCTTAATTTTATTTTGAAATCTATTAAAATAAGCTTCTGCCATAAGGACCAAATGGTTACATACAACGCAAACAATACCTAATTATTATTTCCACCCTTCCCACATTATTTCTGACACGTTTTTCTTTGGAGAATAGGGATTTCGGAAACAGAGCAGGAATAGACAAATAGAGTTTTAGTGCCCAATTTTTTTATAACTTTCATGTATTTTTATTATCAAACGGGTACCTTTGCACTGGCAGTCCAGAGTTTAAGCTCATATCACATCCTTTTACACTCTTTTGTCATCTTTTACATCCATGTCATACATTTATTCGACCCCAAAAAGACGGTAACTTCAAGTAAGTCTTCATGTAAGCAAACCGAAAACAGAAACCAGAGTTTTTATAGTATAATACTTGAAGCGTCTCATAATTACAGAGGAATGCTTATATTATGTTATTATTATGAGTTTGTCCTCAATTCTTCGGTATTTTAGAGGAAGGCAAGTCATACAGGATAGATCCTCTAAGGTAGGGCCTGAATTTTTCTAAACGCATCGGGCTTTGTGGTTGTGTTGAAATCTTTTCCTGAATCAGCTGTTACTAGTGCTTCGGTATTAATACATCAAAGAAGTCTCATGTATATAGAAAATAAGTTAAAAATAAAAGGTACATATTTTATCTCATAGATCAAGAAGTAGACAGTAAAAAGTAAGTATGTAAGTAAGTAGCAGCCCATTAACGTCCTACTGCTGGGCACAAGCCTTCTCACTCCGAGGAGCGAGGGTTTTTAGAGCAAAGACCCACCACGCTGCTCCACTGTGGATTGGCAGGCATAGTACATAAGTGCACTCTCTTTCCTTCACTCTCATAGTCCTATGTGACAGGAATCCGACACGACCGGGTCAGATCAGGCGCAGAGCCGACGGCTTAACTTGCTCTCCGAGGCTCGGGGGTGGATCACACCGCCAACTTTCCAACTTCGGGCAAATATTAAGAAAATCTTAATAGAAAACTCAATATTGATTTTTGAATTGGCCCGACCTGGGACTCGAACTCAGGACCTCATGTCTGTAGTCGAACATGCTAACATGTAAAATGTCTGGATTAAGTTGAAATGACATAGCACTTCTAAATACGTATATTTTTCCAGATTATTAATTCAATAACCGAATAACGTACGATATACCTCTCTAACTGTTTAAATTTAAATTTTTATATAAATTATTCTAATTGACGCATTTACTTTATATTTGCGTATTTTGATAATTGTGTAATATAAAAAAATATTATTACAAAAACAATTTAACGTCGCTATTCCAAAAAGTGTAAAAATAACGTTCATATATTTAAACACATTATATTAGAACGAAATTTGTTATACATTTCTGATTAAAATGGGCTAACACCGCCTTGGAATGCTTCTATTTCCACATATGCCCAAGAATTTGTAATTATTTTAAATTATTCTCTACAAAGTACGGAATTGCCTGTAAAAGTAGTTTAATTTTTTCAGAACTAAGTCAGGATGATTCTGCGTGTTAATTTCAGGTAACATGTAAATTATCATATGAACTTAACCTTACTTATTTTAAAGTTAAATTGTATTTATATTTATAGACAAATATTCCAGTTTTAATATTTGCTCGTAAATTAAAAACAATCGTATGTAAACTCTACAACTATATCTGTTTAGTATAAAATTATTTCGTTCTTTTTTGTGTGAAACTTTTTTCCTTATTCTTTTCAATTGCTTTTATATATAATACATTGTATTTAGCATAAAATAACTTTAATATTATCTTCTAATATATTATAGCTATGTATATGTCATAGTAATTAGTGGAAACTTGACTGATTTTTGTGTATTTAGTTGTAATTTAGTTTTTAAGATATATTCCCAATAAAAAAAATAGAATAAAATTTATAAATTTATTTTAAAAATAACCAAAATGTATGTTTGGTTAGGCTGGAATTACGATATTGTAAATAAGCAATATTAATCGGCTGAAATAAGAATCTATCTTATTTGCATAGCGTTAAATTGCGATGGAATGTATTCCAATGTGACATTCCAATCTATATTAGAACTTTATTTGTGGAATTCTTAGTTGTTTTTGTCTTCTAATAACTGATATTTATTATGTGCAAGGAATATTCGATTAGCAAGAAGAAGCAGATGTGTTAACTTGAAATAATAATCTCTATATAAGGTATTTTTCACCGAAATGGGTGAAAAATGTCTTATATAGAGATAATTTCACTAGGTGTATCTGTGGAGGTTACCAGTCATGATGTACTGTTACTATGCTAAATGCTTGAAAATATATAACTACCTAACAAAACCAAGAATATTTCTTGTGAAGTATAAATAATTCAAGGCCGATTTACAGGAAGTTTTATTTCAAAATAACTAATTAAGATCCTTTTCCTATATACGACAAACTAAACCTAGGAGTATCTAAAGAATTTAAGTTTATATTGCTGAACTAATTTTATTAATCAGAATTGAGTTTATATGCATATTGGCTTCTGTCATTTTTAAAGTTTGCTTTTAGAAACAGAAATAACTATTTGAATTGATAGCCGACGTCAATAGAGATTTTCTTTAGCAGAACTATAAATTATATTAACAACTGACGTGAAACATTGTGTTTTTCCTGAGAATTTTATAAGATCTTACTGAGTCTAATAGTTATTGCCTATAAATTCAATTTAAAACTGGATGTGTACCCTTCAAGATGTTTTTGCTTCAGATTTATACATATAATTAAAAACTGTTGTCGAATGAACGAGTTAAGATAGAGTTTTCCGTAGATTTTTTCATAATCATGTTTCAGCAATAGGACGCAATTTACTATATTATCTGATATTGTATCTCGTACATTATAATCTCGACTATTTGCAACATAACATAAAACTTTCATTTCTAAGTTTCATTTTAATATAATCATATGTTATGTGGATATTGGGTAAAATTGTAGAGTCAATTGAGGAATGGGCATTCAATTTAGAGTCCGTAAAGAATTCTAGATTATTAGCTTTTCATGTCATATTTTAATTACGTAATCTACAAAAGATTTTAGGTACATATAAGACAAAGCAGCCAATATTTGTGAAATACCGATAAGGCCCTTTAGAAGCTGCAGATATTTTTAATAATGTACGATGTCGAAGCTACTGCATTTTGTGATTTACGTATTTATGGAATAATATATGTCTATTTCATATATTTATAGAAGATCATGAATAAGAAAAAGAACCAAAGTATATAAATATTTAGCCCCAATAGGCATTTTATACAGAAAATGTGTACTTATGCTCTATTTTTACAAATAAATAGTATAAAAAACAACTTTACCCATAAAATTTTTATGGTATGCTTAATACTTTTTCATTTGATGGCTTATTTATTTTGATTTGAATTTAATTTGTCATAATGTCTTTAAAAATCATGTAGATAGATTTTTAATATTAATTAGATTACCAATTTAAATTAAAATCGATGAAAAGTATATAAATATTTTTTATACAATGTCAAATTGTTGCAAGGTAGCTGACCAACCCTTTTTATCCGTAAATATTTGTTTAAAGAGACTACAATAAAAATGCGAGCGTGTCGTTGGGCCCCGTACACCGCTCCAAGAGCCATTCATTCGTTTGATGACTTCATTTGAACGCGCGAACTGAGTGCTCTCGCGATAATGCACTATTGTTTACCCTTCGATAGTGCGTCTTCCACTGCACGCGCCACACCGCGCTAGACAGAGAGAGCTATATACATCAGAGTTCCGTCTACGCAACACGCGTTCCACAAACACAACCCATCCCACTCGAACGTATTATTATACGCCGCGAGCGACAGTAACAGAGGCTCCACTCATATAAAACAGGTAGTAGAAGAAATAATAATCATCTTTACGACTTCTCACTCTATTCAGCACCTTGTTACGATACTGCGCGCTCATTGTACCCGACCGAGAGTGGTTGTAAAATCTTTTCTTTACTGGCCCGTTTCACTAATTGTACGTTTATGAGTTTACGACTTTGCGGCTTTACTTTTCAGTAGCCGAGTGATTATTGGCCTTTTGTAGGCGTTATTTTTTGCTTGTTGACTTAAGTGTGCGGTGTTAAGAGGATTTTATGTCGATAGATGTCCCCGGTTATTAAAAAGTTTTATTAAGTGTTTTGAATACTTTTACGTTTTATTATACGAGGTTTATGACATGAGTTATAATTGATGATGTGATTAAGTTTTACCTTTTGAAGTAGAGAAGAGATATACAGCGAGTTGCAGCCTCTGGCTAGGGCACGTGTTTCAGGAGGAGTGATAAGCGAGGGAAAAGAGAGCGTGACTGATAATATTTATAGTGATTAGCGAAAAGGGGACGGAACAATCGTCAGTGTCGGTATCGCAGGCGGCGCGCGGGGCGGCGCGCGTGGCCTCTTCTGCTCCGTGCGCTTAGTAGACTGCGTGAGCCGAGCCGCGCCGGTCGCTCTCGACTTATAGTCGCTCGCTCTGCAATCGCGACTGCAAACTTCATTCGCGATACACGCCTCCACCACATGTCCACTCCAATCTGAACTGAACACTCAGACACTCGCACGTGACGCGAGGTGACGTGACGACCCGTGCCGGTACATCACACACGGGAACGTTTAAAAACTCGTAAAAACCGCGGCACGTGCTTTACAGTCGTAAAATAATCGTAAAAAGTAAACACAAGTCAACCGGCCTTTATCGCCGATGAAACACATTATGACGGTCGAGTGACGTTTAATAGGCAATAAAATTAATAAAGTTAACATACACTCGTCTATTCGGAGTGACGTTCGCGTTATCACGGCACGCGGGGCCGCGATGACATAAGTGTTCCCCGAGTGACGTTAGTGTCGGTGATCAGAATGAACTCTTATTTTGAGCAGGGCGGTTTCTATGGCGCCCATGGGGTGCACCAGGGCGGCGGTGGCGGAGATCAGTATCGGGGTTTTCCCTTGGGGTTGACGTATGCCCAGCCCCACGCCTTGCACCAGCCGCGGCCGCAGGACTCACCTTATGATGCGTCAGTGGCAGCTGCTTGTAAAATTTACGCGGGAGAACAGCAGTACGCTAAGGCCGATTGTTCGAAAGCCGGTGGCGAACAACAAAATGGTTATGGTGGAAAGGAAGCGTGGGGTTCCAGTCTTGGAGCGTTGGTCAGGCCCGCGGCGTGTACACCTGAAGCACGATACAGCGAGTCTTCAAGTCCCGGACGAGGCCTGCCTTGGGGGAATCAATGTGCATTACCCGGAGCCGCAGCCTCAGCGCAACCAGTCCAACACCAACCCACTAACCACACATTTTACCCTTGGATGGCCATTGCAGGTAAGTCAAGTTACTTTAAATACAATTTTTATAAAATGTTCTAAATTTCCTGTTAGTAACAGTTTCGTCAACATTTTCTATAAAATGCTCAAATTTAAAAACAATTAAAAGGAACTCTAGGAGATAAATTATTGGTGCGAGCAAAAAGAAATTAATTAACGGTAAATCGAATTGACCATAGAGTTGCTTTCCAACTCCCAGTGAAGCCTTAAAATGTTGCATTTTATCGGTTGACTCCCTTTAAAATTATTTCTAATTAATGAAAAAATTCCAGAATTTGAAATGATTTATCTTAAAAGTTCGTTAAAAAATTGTAAAGATTACTTTCATTTCTCTCATAAGCAGCATTATCTAATAAGATACCAGTAAGAATGAAAAATAGGTAGTACATTTTAATCTTGTTATAATTTAAATAATTCATAATGTTAATATAATTTACCCAGTCATAATGCACAATAATATTATTTTAATAGTATATAATATTACAATTCTGTTGTTCCGTATTAGATTCGATTAGTTTTTAATATAAATACATATAACTGATGACAACATTAAATATTAACTTCAAAGCTTACGAAAGTCCCTGGGTGCGTTTTTCTGAGAAGAACTCACAAGTCGGGTATAATTTTTTTATCCCAAATAATAGTATTATTATATTTTATTAATGTTCAAGTAATGCATTAATTTTCACACTATTTGAAAGTTACGAGTTATCTTTCAAAGTAACTTCCTCCCTTAGTATAATTTTTTAATTTGCTATCATTTAAAAAAGGTTTTCAACTTATTAAGAGTATCTTTAGAATATTTTCTAAGAGTTTATTATGGAAAAGTGTACAGTTATAAGTAAATAAAAACCTCAGGGCTACCAGTTTGGTCCCTGTGCGACGTTTTAAAGCTCCACATAGCGGGAGCGCGCGCGCCGGCCGCCCGCCCGGGTCAATGGCCCGATCTAGTTTGGGCGCATTATTATTAACTTTGGTTTCAAATGTTCATACATAATATATGATAACGTTAAACTAGTCTAATGAACTTGACATCAAACAAAAATGTTCGTTAAACTTTCATATCAAAGTACCGAAATATTAAATAAAAGCACTCAGTGCAGCTTCTGTATTGAATTAAT
Source organism: Elymnias hypermnestra (assembly GCA_015832385.1). Taxonomy (NCBI): domain Eukaryota; kingdom Metazoa; phylum Arthropoda; class Insecta; order Lepidoptera; family Nymphalidae; genus Elymnias; species Elymnias hypermnestra. The sequence goes on from JACTOM010000855.1 coordinate 4,818,241, forward strand.
TTAAAATCTTTACACAATATTAAATAAAAAGCTTTTAATAATCACATAATTTATTATTATAAATTAAAAAAAATGATAAATAAGTCGAATATACTTATAACAGCCTTTTTATTAATTCGGGTATCGTGCAAATAGTGTTAGAAAGGTTTACAGATGTTTATATAACCGCTTAGTATAAAAGTGACAAATACATACAAAGAACATCATTAAACATTACTAAAGTTTTTATATATTAAACAAAAATGTATATCCTTTACCAATCGCATTTTTGTGCAAGTAAATCTTAAAATTCATTGTTAAATTTTGTAGCAATGAATATAAATAAAATAAATAGACAAATATGCTGTGATTAACATAAAGTCTAAGAGAGCCCTTTGAAATATTTTGTCTCTATTTAAAGTTCTATACATCGTACTTTTTAATATTGTATGTAGGTATTTATAATCGGAATATAATATTATAAGCTCAATCTTACTAGAAATTACAAATATCTTATAGGTATAATATTCAGATCTCTCAAGAAATATACAATAAAATGTTAGATACTAAATAATATTTATAGTTATAATACTTATTAATATGTTAAAAAACCCGACGTTAGTTTATATTCTTATATGAAAAATAAAGTAGAGTCATTGTTTTGTTCAAAGTAGAAAATTTTAGTCGTATTTAATACCGTTTTTAATGCCAATCTAAATTAAACTCCTATAACGCTTTATCTATGAATCTAAATTAATTGGATGTGGTTATGCAAATTAGACCCGACGTACATATACGACTTTATATATATTTTATTTAGGTTATACAATAATTAGTAATTACACTTCATTATGCTAAATATTTGAGTTGCCGTGTTACCTATAGAGTTTGGTATATTTTTTAAAATCTCTGTATATTTTAATAAATACTTTACGTATAATTTATAGTTAACCATAAACACAGTTTCCGGTAATTGAAACAAGCTAAAACTAAATCAATTTCCGACGTTAATGCTTTAGGCTGGTCTATGAATTTAATACGGCAATAACAAAAGTAAGGTAGTAACGCGTAATTAAAACGACGCGCGTGTGGTCCCGTTTCTCATAACTCATGCGACTTGATAAAATTAAGTAACACTGCCTAAAAAATAAAACTAACGAAAATAAGTAGTCGGACTGTCGGCCATATTTCACTCCGGTTCACGCAACGCGGACCGCGAAAACAATACAAGGACGTGGCCCATGTGGCCCGTACGAGATCCTGTCTTTAATAACACGAAGTCTCGGACCAATCTCGCTTTCAAATTTCGTATCGGTCTCGTAGTGTGATTCGGATAATTATTACTCTCGGTTGATTTTGATGTAATTTATGTCCTGACTATTCATGCATGTACAATTTAAATTGATTATATAAGGGAATCCATCCATTTTAAATACGGAATTCGTTGCTGAAGATCTTGCCTGCTCTGATATGCAGCGCTGCAAGAACGAACTGCTTCCACTTCTCTTTATCCTCAGCATCTTTTAGGGCCGTTGCAAGCGCGAGTCTTATTATTTCGGGGCGACTCGTTGGTATTTCTGCTTCGTCCTTACTTCGTTTTCGAGCCATATCACCAAAATAATAGAGTACTCGATAGTAGAAGGTAGAAGACATTCTTGTATACTAATATTTAAGTTGAAATTCGAAACATTTTGTTTAAGTAAGCTTTAACAGCACGCTTGAATCGCCATCGTCTTCGTTGAGATATAGTTTTTCTGTATTTTATATCCAATGTACGATTGATGATGATATAAATGAACGACTTAGAAACGAGGATTCTTTCGCGCCCTTCTGAGAAGATCCCACAATAAACTCAATCTCATGACTATTTTTTCATCGTCATTGCAATATCATTTTTTTATTTACATTATTATCGATTAGAGCAGTTAATTTACTCTAGCTTTCTTTTAAAAGATTTAAGTGTTTTTCTTATGTTTTTCACGTCTTAATTTAGAAATTATGAGAAGGCATAGGCTCGTTATTGTTACGAATGGGCTCTACGTATAAACGGTCATTTTGTATTGAATCTTCTAACGTTTTTGTAATTTTGATGATTACATCACTACATTTATCAGTTTTTTTTTGAATCTTTCAGTTAATAGCTTAAAACTATCGATTGTACAGTAATAAATAATTTATCTTTTCAATTAAAACCCTGATTGTTGATATATATAATAAATTACTAGGCACGATTTGGCGAGGTTTTAATAATTATCTATAGGAAAGTTCTCTATAGTGTATCTTTTTATGTACTAACTTATTTATACTAATCATAAATGGAATAAAAATTGGTACAGTTATTGTTAATTTTGCAAGGATTTTTTTCACTTCTATAATAGTTTCTTAAATTTAAATACATTGAAAAGTAAGGCGGGCTTTAATAAATCATGTAATTATCGATCTCATTCAAGATCAAGACCCAAATAAAGTATTAAAGTTTACTTTTTTTTCTGCAATTTACAATTCAGTGTTTAAAATTGATTGGGAAAGTAAAACAACCATTTTTAAATAGACTCATTTGAATTAACTCTTTTTATTTATGAATATGAACTAGAACTCTTATTAATGGTCTTTATTATCTAGACAATTATAATATTATAAACGTTAGTTGTGAGTTTAGATTAATTGTTACTACGTTTAATGTTTTTCAAGCCTTAAAAGCATTTTTATAGAGCTTTTTCTCAAGTTTTCGTATACCTATGTATATTTAACTTGATCATGTGAGTTAATCAGAGTATTAAATCTATTTAAATTATACTATTAACAATTACAATTTTTTTGTAGAGTTCATGGTATGACTTGAATAATTAGTACCTTGGCTTTAAATTTCTTAAAGTTTTATGTAATTTGTAGGTAAATTATATGCAAATACAAAGTCTAATTGATTATTTATATGTATCAGGGCGTTTTAAATTGTTACATAATTATATCTTACAAACTCGTCAAATACACACATCTGAACTAATTCATTAAGATTTTAAATTAGCTTTTTGTTTATTAGCCAAAATATTTTACAACTAAAATTAGTGTTTTACATATTATTGTGATCTAATTGATGTTGCACCATTTAAAAAGGATCAATTAAATGTGGCAAAATATAAGATAAATGTAGCCGTGTAATTATTTTCTTGAGAAAAAACAAAATGTAGTTCCTTATAAATCACCCGTCAGAAATTGTTTGCATACAAGCGTCGCTTTAGGGTTATTTGTTAGCGTCGCGTTCATTTTTAGTAGATTCATTATTATATATACATTTCCGTATAAAATTATGTAATATATCTATTAATAAGCGAATTATTTTTGAATATTTGACATAACTTAATTCATATGCATATAAATTTTAAAACTAAAAATCTACTTGTATTTTTTATAATACTGCGGAGTATAACATTTGAATCGTCTGTCCGTTGGTAACAAATCTATCATTGGCTCGGAATTTTAACTATAAATGTAGCAGAACTAGCCTAGCTAGTATGCTTATTCCTAAGAAGACTGTAGATTTAATTATTTTTTTTGGTGTACTATCATCCATTTGAATGTGTTTACAAAGTACATTTCCATTTGACAAAGTGATTTCAACACACTTGGTCGTTGCCGATTTAAGTATGAAATTATTAACTGAATACCAAATATTGCTACTACTACTTGCTTATCTACATTATAACTACTACTACTTGCTTATCTACATATTTTTGAACTCTCAAAATCTCACTAACATTAGCTGAAATAAGTGGCATACAAACTTTTTTAAATTTCTACGCATATCTTTGTTGAAATTGTTGATATTAGCAATTTAAAATATTCTGTCATATCGCTGCTTCAAACTTAATTATTTCTAAGATTGTAACTTATACGGTTTAATATAGATGTAAAATTTTCTACGGAACCAATGATACTGTTAACAGTTCTTGCAAGTTTGGTTAATTAACAAAATAACTACAAACTGGAGATTAATTTGATGATGCGGTTAAAAAGCAACGTAATTAGCAGGATTATACATGAAACAAAAAGTTTATTAAGCAAAGTGTAAATTAGGCGGATATGATTTGGTATTCAATGACCTTTGTAGATGTGAAAAGGTCGTTTACTTAATGTTTTACATTTTGTATCTGCAAACAATCTGTTTTCTTTTCTTGTGTACATGTAGATGATTCTATTGCTTTAATATAATAATTCGTGAACAGTGTGGTCACCTTATCACTATTTTAAGTTCTTAATACAATCAATCTCGGACTTACCTTTTTTAATGTCATTTATTGTTTAAAATATTGCGATTACAGAAACGCTTCGATTTGAATCCATTTTCATATAAATAGATCAGTCAATTTATAGCTAAACAATTTATATCAAAATTGTTATAAGAATAAAAAAAATATCCAATTTTTTATCGATATTTTCTTGGTATATTCTGGAAGTCGCTTTACTATAAACGGGCAGATTTTTGATGTAAAAGAGCTTGTCCAAGCCTAATTGAATAAATATTTTTATATTTTGAATATATCAATTAGCTTAACTTACTTCATATAATGCTTTCAAGCTGACTTTGAAATTACGGTTGAAATGAAACTATCGATTAATTACAATATTTTAAAGGTATACTCGATAGATTATAAAACTACACGCTGCATATAGGTGTAACAATTTACGCGTTGATAAAATGTTTTTTTTTTATAATACATGCGATTTTTCAACCTCGCTTTGCAATCCCGCATCTAACCTTACCTTACCTGACCCTATAATTTCTAAACAGGTTCCCAAAAATTGGCGACTGAATTTCGCTCGAGGCTAAATATTTTAAATGCTCCTTTATTAAAGGGAAATGAGATATTGTAATCACTACCTAGTTGTTCACATCAAAGTACATACGTCCTGCTTATTATTTTTATTTATTTATTTATACTTTATTGCACACAAATACAATATAGGTTACTTTTAGAAATAAACAATGTTAAGGATAGCGAAGTGCGCAAAGGCGGCCTTATCGCTATAGCGATCTCTTACAGGCAACCTTTGATGAGAGGAGAAGTAAGCAGAAGCGGGAGGTGCAAAGAAGTACAGACACTAACGTAAGTTATGTCTTTATAAGACATACTAATTAAACAATACATATAACAACAAACAACATTTGGCAATTAGCGACATCCTTTGCTGACAGGAGTTATTTAAAAAGAAGAATGGTATGGTGCAAATTAGATATTTCTGATTAGAAAAAAAAAATTACAAATTAAAAGGAAGGGGTTTTAAAAATAAATATATTTGATATACAATAAACATAAATATATATATCAATATACTATTACATTCATATACAATATGCATGCATATACTAAAAGTGCAATGTAGTGAAATAAAATAGAAATGCTAGAGATTTAAGAAGTAGTTGTATAAACGACGTTTAAAAATTGGGAGTGAGTTTTTGTTTGAATGACTTATACAGGTGAATGGTGATAATGTCTTCAGTATATGTAAATTCTGATCAATCCTGTGATTTTTGTCAACTTAATTAGGAAAAATTGCACAGAGCTTTTGGACACACTAACTAAAATGACTCCTGAAGTATTTCTTTCTGCTATAGATATATGTTATACACAAAATTTCCGCAAATACTTTATTGATTTAATATAAAATTACCATGACACGATAATCTGTCATTTATATGGACGACATAATGTAAAGAGATTACAGAGATATGGACCATTCATACGTTCATAAAAATGTTATGAACATACCAATTCAGATAAAACGTTTGAGCACATCCTCTGTCTGTCATTTCTCCTTAGCAAAATCATATTTTCTAACTTGCGCTAAATCTAAAAATGAGCGGTCGTCACCACTTCAAAATAAATTCTAACCCCCATTACTAAGGCACATTTTCTAATAAGCTTCATGACAACTCGCTTGCTTGTAGTCTATCAACTTGTTTGTCAATAAAGAAAGATATAAATGTTATATTGTCGTTTAGTATTATTATATATTAATGTTAATTTAGTAGTGTAGACACTTTGAAATTGTGTCAATTTATAAGATAATGAAATAATTAAAAGCATTAATTAGAAGAGGACTCACTGAATATCGAGGACTTTTGGGTTCGAGAAGCTAATGTCGGTAGTTTGTGGTATTCTTTATAAAACTTATAACTATTTGGCAGACCGTGAATTAATGCCTTTTTCTGATCATTATTAAAAAAATATTTTTTAAGTTAGCTGTTTGTGAAACTACGATATAATATTGTCAAGTTAATTCGAGTCTTCACAATGAAGCTTAGACTAGGAGAGAAACAAAAACCTATTGACAGCTTTAGAGTACACCAAATTTATCAAAAACGTTTGGTTTTTAAAATATTTATTGTTAGTTAAAACTCTCCCTACATTTATGTTGCTCAAATTTTCACTCTTTAATTATATCCTTTTTTTATAATGATACTTTATGTTAATATAGTTTTAAGTAGGAAATGGCTGTAATTTTGTTTTATATTACGTGTTTATGCACACTTTACTATACAACACGAAGTACCCAGTAGTCTTGGTAATTTCAAAAGCATAATTTAAAAAGATTCAAAGTTCCAAATTGGCGGTGATCTCTAGTAATTTGTAAGTAGAGCCTATAACCAATTTTATATATAATGGTCGGCCTCCAATTATTTAAAACGTGCGATAATGCGGTTGAACCTTGAACGATTGCTGCCTTCAAACAAGTTCGTTCGGAAAGTTATACTCTAGTCAAATAAAATTGACAAAGTTTTGACTTTTCAAAACTTATGTCTGACGATATAAGTCTTCTAATCAAACAATATTGCCATTGCCATTTTACGTTGAGAAATGGCACACTCCGACCAAGCAATCATCGGTTGGGAATGTGGGACTGGCTGGAACTGATCAGAATACCCCTAAAATCCAACGAAACCCACGTGATCTTTGAGGGAGGAGCTAGACTCACCGAAGATCTTTTCATTTTGGCACCCCGGATTTATTGACTTTCACAACACACAACACATATAACATCGAAGGGTAGAGGAAGGAGGTTGTTTCGTCCTCCAAGCTTCCTCCGTCGGCGTCCGTGGCGTTCTCCCTCTCCTTTTACTAAATAACTGACTCACAGAAGAAGGCAATTATTTCTAATTCGTACCCCGAAGTTCAAACTCTCAGGAAGCACTTATAAGGTAACGTTTTCCAAGAAATCGTTAAACTTCAGGCTTTTCTTTCATATCTTCAGGTAACTTTATGCACTTTGTTTCGCTATAACAACAAAATAAAATTCAACATTGCACTTACATTACAACAATCGGTTTTATGAAGTTATAGTCGACTCGTTATTGCAAAGTTACGTTACTATATTCGTATATGCACAAATAAAGATTTTTAGTTTACATCTAAAAGTATATAGAATCAAAAATATGATAAAAAAAATTAATTCAGTCAATCAAAAATTCAGTCGCTATTAATGAATCTATATTATTTAATAGATAATAATACAATTTTATCATTTTAGTAATACCTTCATGTATAAAAGTATTATTTTGTGTACGTATAGTTTTGTACTACTTTACCACTAATTTGAAAGCTTGCTCTTACACTAGTTATTGCTGGAACAAGGGGCGCCTTCACACTCATAAGGATGAGTTTATTTATGTTAGGTAGTGAGCAAATCTGGTGGCATGGTTAAGCATGCCGGGCATTAGCTAGTAACTTGTAAAATTATGTACAAGTTCATAATTTATAAAGCAACAAAGTAATATATACATAGTTGAAATCGCTTTCGCTATCAGTTACCTTAGATCTTTTAAAATGTTCAACAGATTTTAACATACTTCAGCAATAGATAGAGCGATTAAAGGAATTCTCCTTTAATCGCTCTATCTTTCTATGTATAATACATATGTAATATAGTACAGAAAAGCCGAGAAATTAAAAGATTTGTAATGTTATGTCGTAACAAACAGGTTTTTGTGTGCTTAAATCGCAAACTCTGACTAAACCTTACATGATAGATCAATTTAAGGTGCTACGGAATTATATATCTTAAAAACATTGATAAAAAGTCTACGATGATATATTTATTTCTAAAGTATAACCCACCGTAAATATTTTTATCTTTTACAGATTACAAAGAAAAATACGTGGTATTTACCAAGCCATTTTACACAATATTTTCCCTATCCAAAAATGTTCAAACACGTCGCATATTTTATGTAGATGAAAACTACACTTAACAGCATTTCATTGAAGTGGATAACTTAGACGATATCAGAGATTTTAAAAGCTAAAAAAAAGGCAAGTACCAGCCTTTTAACGTCCCACGGGTGGACACAGGCCTCCTCACTCGTAAGAAAGAGGGTTTTTAGAGCATAGACACAGCACGCTGCTCCACTGCGGATTGGCAGGCATAGCACATAAGGACCGACACCTTAACGAGGCAAGAAGGTGGAACACACCGCCCACTTCCCTACTTCGGGCAAATATTGAGAAAATTTTAACACTCACTGCCGACGGGGGCCAAAATGATCGAACCTAGTACGATATTTGAGTCTTAAGGATCGATACGATAACCGATCACAACTACCTGTGTACATTAAGTTACATAGTTAATTGAGATTGGTTATTTTATACGAGAGATCCGGGAGATTCAAATATAGTACTAGTGTCGGTCATGTCGAAGTGCAGTGAAATTGTTAATAGCAATCTCAATATCAATTTTCGAATTGGCTCGACCCGGGACTTGAACCCAGGACCTCACGTCTGTAGTCGAACATGCTAACCACTAGACCAATGAGACAGTCAAAAAAAGCGATAGCAGAATTTCAAATATTTGTGGCCGTACTTTGAGACCCACGTTTAAGTGTACATAGATGTAGTTCCGCTGGTTAGCTAGTAATAAAATGATACATAAATTACTTTACTATTAAATACAAAGTGGCACTTATCTAGCAAAGAAATCTGTACAGATGACCCTTGATGATGAAACTATGTAAGAATCAGGAAAAGGTATTATATTTTTTTAAACCTTAGCCATAGAAGGCATACTTATGCATGTTTCTATATATTGTATACATTAATAAATTAAATGGTGATGAATTGAATGATGTGTAGAAATAAGTCGTTTTGCTAGATGCTAGATTAGCATTGAATGACGTATCTGTGGGAATTTGTCACATTATCTGAGAAATAACTTTTCACACATTAATCTTAACGCTGTAAGAATTGTATAACGGTATTTAATTATGTATGCAATTTATAAATTTTGATTTGACCATTTTTAAAGGTATATTTTTTATTTACGAATCTGGTGATTATTATGGTACGTAAATATGAATTACCAAAGCGACCTTGCAGTCGTCTTCTCGCTTCGCTGGGTTCCAGGTTCAATTTTAGATGGGACAAAGTCAGAAATTTGCTTTAGTAGCGGTTGAAGGTTTCAAATACTTATTACTAAATTATTATTACATAGGAAATCATTAAGTGTAACCTACAGTACAGTTTATCACCAATTTATCGCGGTGCAATATAACAAAATTTTCAAATTCCCTTATGACTAATTGTAAGAGCAAATGCAAATTATTAACGCTACAAATAAATTTGTCAACCATATCTCGTTATATCGAAGTTTTGATCGTTGCAGTATATAAGTAGAAACTATTGAATTTGTTGTTTCCTTTTTTCAATTGATGTGCTCTACAATATTAAAACAATAATTCTCACCTCTCACTATATAGTTATTTTTGTTTTGGCAGTTTTAAAAGTATTAAAGTCTTCAAAAAATAGTCGTTGTTCTTTGATGTCAAGTAAAAGTACTTTATTAAAACGAATATTAGCTATATAACGAAACTTTATTGTATAACAAATACTTTCCAAGTCCCAACAATTTCGTTATATCCAATTTGCACTGTATTTTCAGTTCTAAGATTTGACGCTATGTAGAGATAAAGAATTATTTAGATTTTACCAAATTAAACGGGTACTATCTTGGCTTTTATTACCATTCACACTACAGTAAAACCACAATTACACGCGGCAATGAGGGTAATGAGAACTTTTTTCAAATTATTACAATGTAAAATAATTTTAAAAAAATTGCAGGAAATAAAATATACAGATTTATTGCATTACAAAATCATATATATTGTATACAGTTTAGGTTATAAATCTTCAGCTACAGTAAAATACAGACTGACGCAACATTGACTCATGGCGCCCGTCAATAAGAGTGCTCTACTTTATGTTATCGATGCGAGTTGAATGTAAATTATTTCAAATATATTTACATATGGACTTGTGCAAACAATACGATTTTTTATTTAGTATATGAAAGTTTTTATTTAATAGAAAATTATTTTATATTAGATCTAAATTTAACGCAATTGAAATGACGTTATTTTTACAATACAACCTATGGTCTTTTGGACAGTAGATTAAGGATTGATGTTTATTTCAGGTAAAGGCTTATGTTTTTCTTTTTTTATATCAATTGTTGCTTAATATTTCTCTACATCTCCTTAAGCTTATAAAGAACTTCTAAGTATTGTGTAATAACGTTTAATACGTATAACAATCCGACAAAATTACGATATCAAAACCGCTAGTATTCGTTGTAATAATAATATCAGCTGTTCCCTGCGTAATTTAAGATGTTTCTTCTTAAATAAAAAGAAGCTTTTTACCCTTTTTTAACACCGCTCCAACTGCATACGAGATTACCAGACGTAATATTTTTAAAAATCATTTTTTAAATATTATTTATATGAATTTGAAGAATAGCCGTTAATTTGAAATATCAAAATGACTCTTAAATTTCATTTGTTTAGGTTTTTTTCATTCAAATTCCTGGGAACAACGCAGGTTATGTTAACAACAAAGTCGGCCTTGAGCAACAGTTCATAAAGAATGCTACGTACTCAATAGTTCCTAATGGTACCCCAAATTGGTTCGTCCGCACCGCACACAATCAAAACAAACAACGAATACACACAAAAATAACGACATAATAGCCCCGTAACAGTCGCAAGCCATAAACTAATAATGGGGGAGATATGTTTTATGACTTTCAAGTTTTGAATACGCTAAGTTTTTTGAGTTTTAGTGCAGCAAAAATCGTGTTAGAGTGAACACGTTCGTTCGTATTCGTATTCTGGTGTGATATTCAATTAATTGGTGGTAAATTAGCCTAATTATTTCGGCGCATCAAAAAGATTGACGGGTTGTAGCGCGGGAAATGGAGGTGTGTACGTTGATTCGAGCTTGTGCGCGCGCTGGCGGCCATTTTGGATAAGGATCCATCATAGGTGTGCAGCTGTGAAGTGTTAAATATCAATTTTGCTTCTGTGTGCGTACTTTCTTCTTGTGTGCAACTTTAGCTTAAAGTTCCGGACTCCTGCGCAGAGCTGTAAAAAACAACGTTGTATTATTATTAACATAAAGCAATAATTAACAACCTATTGTTACATCTCTTTTAACATCGCTATTTTTTTAAATTTAAAAATACTGCTACAGGAATTAAATAACTTTAGTAGGACGACAGGAATTCAGAAACTAATAAGTACTATTGTGTGTTTAAAATTAAAAGCTCGTTAATATCGACCCTGGAAAGCAAGCACGTTGTAACCCTCAAAGCCAAATTTGTTAGACGTATGTTGTTCCTTACAGCTAAAGTTTTGTTAAACACCGTGTTTGCTCTCCAGCGTCGATATGTTTGAAATAAAAAATATAGATACTTTAGTATGTAAACTGAGATATTTTGAAACACTTTGAGGTGTTATATTAAATTTAGCTGCTTAACACATTGAGTAACGTGAACCAGTGATATAATTAAATAAACAATTACATTTTTTTGTAAATATTCATACGTATAGATAAAAAAACTTAAATGAATACAAAAAATTACGTGTAGTTGTTCGTACGGACAAGAAAATTGAAGGTTCGATTACAGTACGGTATGCAAAAAAATCGATTCACCTAAATAATTACCGAAACGAAGCAACATAGTTCTCGCCTAAAAACTTAACTGTATCTAAGTAGATAATACCCCGTATGAAGATAAATGAAACCCAGCCTGCGCTGGGAACAGAACAGGTCAGGTTATTACGCGTTGCATTGGAAATCATCGGTTACGTACAACCAAACCGTGACTTTCTACAGTAATCTTACAATTGTTTCGATTCTACTCTTTGTTTGCTGAGAACTTGCATTCATTTTTATTTTTGCGCTTTATCGTTCAGTGCTGTATTAGATAAAATTCGATAAGATGTGGATCGTGGCAAACTTAAACATTTAAAATAAATGATACAAGTGTTACTAACGGCTGACTAATATTTTATGGTGCATTGCAAAATGTTATAAATGAAAATTTATCATTCTTTAATCTCCGTTATGATGACGAAAACACAATTTTTCTTTAAAGACATAAATGTAGAGTAAGTCCAAAAACTTTCAAGTGTAACAAAATGTATAGATTTTTTTTATAAATAAACCTAAGTAATAATTATCGCCAATAGAAAATCCCTCTAAATTTCAGTTTCAGATTTCCACATGAAACTAGTGTTATATATCGGTTTTGCCTCAGAAATATACTTGCCTATTTATTTATCGCCATTGATTGTTAACATCTTTTTATACATAATTCTTATGCGCGTGTGTATATCACTGAACTTCTAATCGATTTGTTGAAATTTTATGTCTTTAGTTAGATTTCAGAAAGTTTTAGATTGATAATTCGATCTGATAAATAACGAATTTTTATATACACAGGTGTAATAGACAAAGAAATAAAACATGTGTATATTCGCATAGAGATAGTTACGTTTTAAACTTTATATAATCAATAACACTATTATATATTAAAAATAAATCAGTAGCATTATTAAATATGCACAATTTATTATGCGGACAGTATTGTTGTAACGTAAAAATTCATCAAAGTGCCATTTAAGTTGCAATAGCAGTTTGATATCCACCAATTATTCAAGATATATTATACGTAATATCTACGAGAATATACCTATAGATAAATAGGTATTATTATGCAGTCGAAGTTGGTCGGTTGATCCGCCCCAGGGATGTTATGTTAGGGTATTTCACCATATAAAGCGAAATAAATATTGGCTTGTAGTTATCTATTTTATCTTATATTTTATGTATTATTAACTAGCTGTTTTCATGTTACTCATCTAATTACAGTTGCATTAAATAAATTGAAATTGTCTTATGGTCAAAATTAACTTTCAGAATTTAACCAAAAGAACTAGATATTTTTTTATAAATATATAAATACCGTATATATTTCTTTTGCATTTCGTGAATAGATTTTTTATTGGAAATAACAATTATTATTTATTAGTTACGCCAATAATATTTATTTGTGAAGATTAAACCTTCCTACAGTTTGTTGGCGTTAAAAATGCAAACACAGCGACCAGTTGAAGATATTCAATTCGTCATAGTAAATTTGACCTTGTAATTTGAAAAAATTAGATTGTAGGGGGCGGGGCTAGAATGATGACTCACTGCATTCTTAAAGCGAACAAACTGTAGGCCTTGTTTTGCTGTTAGTATATGCCGATAATTAAGATGAGAATTTTAAAGCCCACTTAATATCGTATTAAGGAATGTATAGCCAAATTAAAGATGATTTCAAAATGTTATCAGAGCTAGTAATATTTCATAGATCACTGCCACAGAAATTAAGTAATAATCGAGTAAATTTTTATTAAAAAATCCATTAAATGAAACGTATGATATGCTTATGTGGAAGTACAACCTAAATCGCTCTCTGCAACTAATTGTACGTTTGCTTGCAATCATACGAAATGGCAGCCAACGTAATTATGAATAAATAATATCAGATTACACAATTTTTTCCTGTCAAGGAATAATTGTAGTCCATAAATATGGTTTTTCGTATTTAAATACTACAAAGTAGTTATTGAGCTGCAATGACTTATTTATGATTATTCTTTTAATAAGTCTCTCAAGGTTTTAAAAATTTTATAATTACTTGAATCTAAATACATATTCATTCATCTTATTTTATGGTGAAATGTTTCTTATTATGAAGAAATTATGTAATAGGTATATAGGGGAACAGAAACTAAAAATTTGTATTTCAATAAAATTTGGCTTATAATAAATAGCTAATGTAAAGTATACATATATGGTTAAATGTCATTAAGTGGTGAGTCATTCAAGTCATTTTTTATTTAATGCGTATAGTATTAATCAAATTGCTCCTATAAGTACGACAATGCTGAATATATCTTAGCTTCTGTTGGCAAATAAGCATTTGCCGGCCAGCTTGAAGACTACTCGCCAATTAATAATTCCGCACGATCCGCCACTCGCCGACTAAATATACGATAACAAAACTTTTGTACGAAATACGTAATAAAACTATAAATTATAATCCCTTTCTGTCATAAGATGAGACTTTGTAATCCAAGCTATTTTATATTTTACATTTTTATTAATAAATATTACGTAAAAATGGAAATACATTATAGAAATGGCATTTTTAGTAAATGGCTGAAAATTAATATTGATATTTTGTGTTACGTAAGATATTTCTAACTAAAGTCACTTGTTGTAAATAAATAACGAAAGTTTTTATAACATGATATAAATAAAATGCAACTAAAAGACTGTCTGAGTATAATTAGATATTAATAGTGTAAAAACCATATGAATTATATTCTTTACAAATGCCAATTAGTTGCTCGTGAATGGATTGACACACAATGGTTGTCATTTCAAAGCAATTAGATTCATCATTATTGCATGTTTTTTTTAACGTATCTTACTTGGTAGATACTATTAATATGTAGGATAGAAGGTACTTTAAAGGAAAGTATTTACTTTCAAACTTTCTGATATCATATTCGTTCAATTTTAAATCATCAGTCATATATTATTTACCGGGCGCTCATTTAATAGTATAGATAAACGTTTCGCTATAAGTGTTGTATGAACTGGAGCACGTCGCTTTATGAAATTGCATCAACTAGTTCAACCGAGCCCTAACCCGTTTCAAGTAAACTATTAAACCATATTTAATTTCACATAAACAGTGCATGGCAACATACACCTCGTATAAATAACTCCAACACCACCTTTACATTCGATGCAAAAATCTCACTTGTGATAAACAAAATTAATTTTTATTGGTGTCACCTTTAGTTTCATTTTTCTGAGGCAAAATTATACAGCCTTTTTCTCCGGCTTTAAATACGAAAAGACCCTTTGCCTATTATTATAGAGACAGTTATTGCATGACACTGAAAATGTTTTATAACGTTCTCCAATCGTCGTCTTGATATAAGGGGTTTCGTGCCGAAACTAACGTTTTACAAAACAATGTGTCTTCTTTTTAAACTAAGTCGGTTAATCGTGATAATTTTGCTATGAGTTTTAAGTAGACCATTTCAAATTTTGTTTTTCTACGCCAGGAAATAAGTTCGCAAAAAGCCTTTGATCATTAAATTATTATTTATGATTTGGCTAAACTAGATCAGTTTATAATTGATTATGTGAGTGTTGTTAATAAACAAAACTTCATATTAATAATTTAAAATATAATTAATGATCACATGGTCGAGTAATTGATATTCTATATACAAACAATTATCGCAAAACTGGTATTTCATTTAAAAAAAGGCTAACCTAAATAGCATATTAAAAAAATAATCGACATTTAAAGAAATTTACAGATCAATTTTTATACAAAAAAGAGTAACGAGTATGTGCCAGAGAGAAGTTTTTATTTATCTAATATAAAATATCTTATTTTTTCTATTTATAAATATTTGTAACTGTCAAATATAGTCCGCGTTTAATAAAAGCATATAACTGAAATTAATATGAGTAGGATGTTTAAAAAAACATCTTAATCACATAAAAAATCGAATGGCCGGCGATGTACTGTACGGAAATCTATCGCGTGAAGTTCACATGGGTGATAGGTACCTGTGGGTTTCATTACAGATTCGCTACTTTTTAATTATCCTTAGTCAATCACATGTAGCTTTATGGCCTGTATCGAATCTGTTTGATCCGTCACGGCAGTCTCAGATTTGCTTCGCATCTCGATATAACGATCAATAAAGTTTATCACACCATTTCGGTAGGAATCCGATAATTATCCAGCAATAAAATTTTATGGTTCATTCGATTGTTAGCGCTTTATGGTCTAGTATGGTGAAAGTTCGAATAACATTTTCTGTTATTTTTCTATAGCAAATTTTTAATATCTCAAAACATATTATAATTGTGAAAAAGATTGTTTTTATAGCTGTAGATATTGCTTTATTTCAATGATCAAGGAATTGATTGAGAATTGTTGTAAGCTTTCCAAAAATTGAAATATTAACAACGGAATCCGAAAGCTTGTGTTGGCGCCGCTCTCCGTGATGTATGGGCCCCACCACATACAAAACTAATAAACCCTTCTAATACTGTTCAGTTCACACGCGGAAATATAGCCGTCTCGCTCTTACTTTTAATTCTAACATTCAATGTCAAATCTCCGAATTTTCCGCTGAATTACATTAATATTTTGCTACTGATGATATAACACAAAAATAAGCACACCTCAATTCAATTAAAATTCATAAATTGTTAGCTTTAATTCACACAATACAATTAGACGTTTTTACCTGCAATAAAATCTTGCATTCTTAATGGTATTAGCAACCTTGTCTCAGAGAGAGACAACAATGCTAATCAAGGTTCTTCCTTAACTCGCAACAGTGAGCGATGTTTGGAAACGGTCGAAAGGCTAACTAAACTTAAACGATACATGCGGGTAAAAAAAGACGATTCTATTATGGAGGCCGTTTTTTCATCACGGCCGATGTCCGGGAATACGGCATTAAATTATAATTTATGAACCTACAGGACAACGAAATTAAGATATCCACGATTCCCTATCAAAGGCGGCGATCCTTTAGATCGTAATTATTGATGCAGTAGGTAGTGCTGTTTAGAAATTCGTATGTAACGGACGTACGAATAGTCCAGTTCCATATATGTGTGCCTGTGCAAGTTGTGAGATGAATTCTAGTGTTCGTTATGCATGTGGCGTCAGAGTTGTTAAGAAGTCGTGACCTACCACAGTTCAATTTGACAGCGGCATGTTAAAGCGTTCCGTTCGTGCAATGCGAGCCACGTATCACCAATTTACGCACCATAATCAGCAAATTTGACAGCTGTCTCTAGTTTGTAGAAAGTTTTCTTAACAATGGTGACTCTATGACTGTTTCAAAACTCATGCAATATAGAAGTGATGTGGTCTACGTTATTTAATTATCTACGACATCGCTTGCCTATGATGTCTGTTTAAGTTTTAACCAGGTGTACGTTTAGATAAATGGTTATTGACTGTAAAATCATCCATCATACCTTTCAACATGTTATTGTGTAAAGTAGCAGCAAAGTGATTAATTCAGTGCAACTAACGGATAGGTAGTTTTTCTTTCATGGTGTGTCAATCCCTATATGGCTCAGGCACTGGGTCTCTGCTCACTTACATTGTAATAGAAAGTGACCTTCAATGTAATTAATTGTAGCTAAGATCATTACAATCTCGCTGGGGCGAGTACTCGCTTTGTTAGCAGATAACCCGGTTCAGACCTCGGTAGGATGACTTTGGAGTGTTGTATTTTCTAATTTGTGTGAGACTCGACTGGTAGGAGGCTTCGGCTGTGGTTAGTTACTACCCTACCAACAAAGAAATTTGTGTTCCGCTACAATGCTGCGTAGAAACCGTAAGAGGTAAATTACCTGTTACCATCAGGTGTTACCACAATCAAGCGCTAAAGTGTCAGCAATAACAAAAATGTATATGTAGAACAAAAGCAGAAAGCCACAATAGAATGGGACCTTAATTTAATGTAATAAGGAAAACTACAATTTTTTTAGAGAATTACTAACAAATTTATTTAAGTTCTCTGAAAAATAGAAATTTAGTTAGAACTGTTATTTAAAAAAGTAACAAATGACAAATTTAATTAAATTTTTACTTTTACTGGCCGTTTACGTAAAGTTATGTTGTGTCTGTGTGCCCATTATGTGTAAAATATGCAAGTTTCCTCTTAAGACCAGCGTTTGCTTTTACTTTTCACACGTCTCACAAGAGATGTGTTTGTCTGTCAGTGCACGAATGTTAGAATAAACGGCGTCCACGCAGAATTTAAATAAGAGTTTCCTTCTTCGTTGCACTCGCGATACATAAAACATTGCGCTGCCCGCCGTCATGTTTACAACGGAAAATACGGCTGCGCTCTGGGTGCTAAGTGTACTTTTATAATGCGTTTTAAATTAGCAATTAAGATATAAAATTAAATTGTTGGAAATGTTTTTTGAAGTGCAACTTTGAAGAATGAGATGCGTGATTTGCAGAACATATTCAATTAGACCGTCGATATATAAATTTTAATGTATTTGAAATTGTTTGTTTGTTGAAAAGGTTAGAGAAGATTTTATAGAAAAATATTAAGACATTTTATCTGAAGCTACTTTATGATGATATTATAGTTATTTGCGTATCTATATATTAAGTAAATTCATAAATGTGTGTTACAAATTTTTAGGAGTAAGAAAAGGTTTTTGTTAAGAAATTAAGGTCGATTTAACCCGATGGTACGACGTTATCAAAGTTTCTAATGGTATCATACAAATCTATTTAGAGGTAACAGTATATTCATCTATTACCCTAAAAGGCTTGCGACGGAGAAACAAATTTTTAGACATCATTAAACTACTTGTAGAGTGGTCATCCGTATGACAATGCGTTGTGGAAATCAGTCCTGTCCATGTATTACTTTTTGCACTCAATGAATATGAAAAGCAAATAAATATTACCTAAAAATAAATGTGCAAAGTGCAAGAGGCCGTTTTATCGTATCGATATACACAATTTTCAGTAAAGAAATTGTTGGTTGTTGGTTGGTTTGGTGTAGGAATTTGCCTATCTTAGAAAATTAACCTAGGATCCCTAGTCAGATATAATTTTATATAGTCGATATTGAATGTTTTTAGTGAATTCAAAAATGTGTCAGTATATTTAAGAGGTCAGGGACCGGGAAGTTTATGAATGCGAGCGCACGAAGCCGGCGCGCCGCGAAAATGTCTACAAACATAGTCTCTAGCACTTTGAGTTACAGCGCCATTAAAGACTAGACTGTCATAATTGTTAAATACCATCATAAAAACTGGTTTTTAATATAATTAAATCATATAGAATTCCGGATCTAAGTTTTGCAAAGTATTTTACGTGTAATACACGTAGATACATAAGAAAGAGTCAGGATAAAATTGAGGTCGTCAAAGCTGTTTAAACCGACCTTTGTGAATTGCGTGAATACAAAGATATTCTAAATTGTTAAATTTTGTACATAATAATAACATTATAAAGAGCTCTTTCTTTCGAATACCGTTCAGGAAAAGAATGACTTTGTAGAAGAAATTTTTCACTTACAATTTACATATAAGATTTCAAAACTTATGTTGTTATGCTGTGTTTTTAAACTATTACAGCAAAAATCTAGAAGGTTTGAGGCTGTAAAAGTAGTTTTATTACAAGTTTTAGTTTGAAAATTTATTAAAGAGCCGACTTTTGATATAACAATATAATTTAATTGTAAGTACCTAATGTTAATTACATATAAAATACCAATTTATAAGGAAAAAATCTCGGTAGGTTACTGCCCCAGTTTTATTCATTATAAGTAACATATTTTTAATTAAATAAATGTTCTTATCTTGCTCATAACTTTCGACCTCTAGAGTACTCTTTAAATCTATAAATATATTCAATATCTACATAATAAACCGCCAAATGGGATGTACCTCTAACACGATACGGCGCACGATTAGGGTTGCCACGTTAAATGTTAAATAATGTAACGGTGTCTATAATCCTAAGTATAAGTAAAATTTTCAGGAAAGCAGTTTCAAGTAAATTTTATTGACAAATATAAAATGTATAACTCATGTCTAAAATTTGTATTTTTGAATATTCGATTTTCTTATTAACGATGAAATATGACATGTCAAATATATGAACACCAAGAGTCACGGTGTTTTTGGTCGCATTCTACCGAAACGATTCGACCGATATAAATTATTTCTTTTATATATTCAGTAGCATATCTACCGAATAATAGGCCGTAAAGTATGTTTTGACCTTTTACTCAAAGCCTCATTTTTAATCGCAATTGAGTTATAAGGTAGAACTACGTTTTCCGGGTGAACTAGTTTTCCATGATATTTGTAACCCTGTTTTATATATACACTTTTGCTTTTTTGTTAAGTTTCTTTAATTAAAAGAAAATATATAAATGTTCTGAATATAATGAAAGTCTCAACTGATGGTAAGTTACGATACACTAATCCGTAAGCGTGGTAACCTGATTTGGTTAACACATTATCGTAACAGAACACTAATGTTTATACGCTTATTTTTCCAGTGTAATTATTCCGTTAATTTTTCACGATTGTAAACACGTTTTTGCTTAGAAAAATTAGAAAATGCAATTTTGAAAATATCCCTACCGGAAATCGAATTCGGAACCTTTGCTAGCGAGGTAAGTGCTCACACCACTGCGCCAAAGAGCCAGTTTAGGTAATATCTATTAAACTTGCTCATGGCATTAGTGAAGCTCAGACTTTCATCAATGTTGTGAACCTTTGTGATGTACCTAAGAATTTAATAAGGAGCATGTGCCAACCCTAAATATTGCTCATACTGTTTATTTCGCACGCATAAACATAAGCATTCTACCAGTTTAGCTAAAATAAGCGTTGTAAGTTTTATAAAGAATGTCTAACGTAGGTAGATATTGTAGATTCTTGTACACGATGAATGAATAAGATAGAGTCATTAATATTTATGATTTTCTCGTATTAGGAACATATGGATTTTCTTGTTAGTATTTACAAATTTAGTATAGCGTCGCTACATAATTTAGTTTTTATTATTAAGAATGGTTTTCATATAGAATCTTTGTTTTATAAGAGTTGCTTGTTTTAACAGCGCATGTATAAAAATAGTAATGTAACAATTAAAACAGCATTTAACTTTAATAAATGGATTGAAAATAATGGTAATATTTATATACCCAGATGTTGATGATTCAAAACAGGTGACATCTCGTAACCTACGTGTTATTTATTGGTATACAATATTGATGCAATAGTTTATCCAGTGCACGTGTTTATGGGCGTAAATTATACGTCTGACTTTTAGTTACCATTAGAACAATGCCTTTTTACAAGGAATTGATTTTACAATGTAACAGCCATATGAATTTCAGTGGAAAAAATGTGAAAATCGTACGTGACTTTGTAAAATTCATTATGACTGTGTCCATTAATACATCAGTTTGATTATAGCTACTTTAATGCTTTTATTCTTTTATGTGAAACATATAAGTGGAAGGAAAGACGTTACAAGCTAAAGTATTCAGTATTAAAATTATAGCAATTAGTTATGAATCCTGAATTTATCTAATTGGTGAAACCGGCAGTTCATATTACAATTAAATACAAAGGAAATTATTTTCTCATTATAAGGATTTCTTTGAATATTAATAGTCCCAAGTTTATTCTTACTTGCATTGCAAATTTTGGTTGGTAATTACTTCAATATCATTGTAACATATGTGTGTATAGAACTATTTTTAAAACTACCAAATAGCAAGTGATATAAAAAAAAAATATTTCAACGCCATCTAGTAAGAACTTTTCATACTCATTACGTAAGAACGAAACCCTTTTCCTCCAGTTTTCAATGAATTATGGTGCTGTACAGTTTTTCGTCGAATATAGTGTAAAAAATTTATGAAAATAATCCTCTATAAGTTAAGGAAAGTGTATTTGAAGTTGAAGAGCATATATATAAAAAAGTATTTTATTCACTTTTTAAAAATTTGAAGTTTAAGCTAATAGTAGAAGTTGAAAACGGCTATTATATTTATCATTAGCACACATAGGCTATTTTATCTTGATAATTATGTCGAAACATGTAAATCAAAGTTAAGTCGAGTCAAAGTGCTTATTGTTGGGTAATTGTGGAGGGCAAGGGCGGCGACTCTAGCCCTTCCGGCCCATTGACCTCACTAAAACTCCTATAACATAGGACTAATCGATTTCGACATCTACCTTTGATTCTGAGTTGTTACTTTGAACTTTCCCGGCATTATTCAATTCTTAATATTTCACTACAATGTAAATTATGACTCGCTGGTGCAATTTGCGAGTACACAATACGCTAGCAGAGGTGCTGAATTCGATTCTCAGCAAAGCAAATTAAGTCAAAAATTGCTATTTCTAATGTGTCTGATGGAAGAGTTTAGCTATCAAAATATAGATTTATAAATGAATCCCAAGAATTTAATTAAGATATTGCGTTACGTTTTGATAAAGTTTTTTTTTTAAATTTAATTTTTAATATAGACATTTAATAAATAAATTAAAACTTATAAAATATACTTTTTGGGTTTTAATTATTAATAAAGGCTATGTGTTATGTTTAAAATCCATGATCAAATGAGCAACGGAACTTGACCTCTTAACTATTTATATTTTCAGCACATTTATTGTCTTAGGAATATTTGTTATATGCTTCAACTTTCTTTTAATACGTACAAAACCTCGTTAGCCCCTTAGTAAGTTTATTGTAATATGGGTTTAAACAAATAGGCCTTGTAACTTAAACTATGTTAATCAATGGTCCTACAAGTAATCAATTTTATGTAGTATTCGAGATTCTGCAGGCAAATATATATTTCATTACAACGAAATACAGTTTATTTTGTGTTAAAATTAGTTAAAAGACTTTAGCGTTAATGTACTCCAACATAGAGTTGCAATTTTAATAAATTAATGGAAATGAGTAATTTAAATAAATCAACAATTAAATTTAGTGAAAATCGCTCAATTTACACCAGTTAATTAGTTAGTAGCAGCCCATTAACGTCCGCCAGTTGGGCACAGGCCTCCTCACTCCGAGGAGCGAAGGTTTTTAGAGCATAGACTCACCACGCTGCTCCAGTGCGGATTGGCGGGCACAGTACACAAGTGCACTCTCTATGCCTTCACTCTCATAGTCCGATGTGACGGGAGAATCCGACACGACCGGAGAGAGACCGACGGCTTAACGTGCTCTCCAAGGCACGGCGATGGATCACACCGCCAACTTCCCAACTTCGGGCAAATATTGAGAAAAACTTAATACAAAACTCAATGTTGATGTTTGAATTGGCCCGACCCGGGACTCGAACACAGGATGAGTCTGAAGTCGAACATACTATCCACTAGTCCAATGAGGCAGTCATAACATACTAACCACTAGACCAATGAGGCAGCCAGTTAATTACTTCAAAGAAAATTACTGTTCAGATCGACAGTTAACAAACAGTTATGGATTTTTAATAATTCATATTAATTTATTCATATTAGCTGTATATTTAGTCATTAATACGCATAATAACTTATTAAGTTGTACTAGATATTGATAAAATGCTAATTATAATTTCATAGTACATGTTAATTTCCTTACAACATGTCCAATTTGTAAAATTATTGAAATATACGCGAAAGGTTCGACACGGCTCATTGCTTCTCAAGCGTTATAGCTAATTCAATGAATGATGGTACGTAATATTACACACAAGAATTATGTGCCAGAATATAAACTTAAACGTATTTTGTACGGATTTGGTTGCCTTTACATGTAAACGGTATAAACATATAATTAAAACTAGAGTAAAATTAATTAATACTGTCTTACAAAATTAGGATTTACACTTTACTACACACTGTATACGTCGGAGTCGTCGATATCGTTCTTCCAGGCCTTCTTCATCGGCGAGAAGTGGCATCCGTGGCTTCATCCCTTTCCCTTCCTAGTATCTCCTTCTGCAAAATGATCGACTCGCAGAAGGAGGCAATTGCCTTCCAGTTTATATCGCGACCATACAATTTATGATGTTCGCGGGCGTGAAATCCCCACCCGTCAGTGGCACCAAATGCTGTCATTCCACTAACCAGGGCGAGCATGCTGCTACCGTGTGGTACGCCATATCGACTGGAGCACACTATAGGCAGGTGGCTGTTTCTTCACACCTAACAATTTGGTGCAGGTATTGACCAAAGCAACCGTGGTTGGTAAGCACCTGCACCAACCTGAAAAAGAGCGACCCATGTCTCCTGCATAGTCACTCCTCTTAATGAGGACGGATTGCCCCCATTATAGCCCCGCCAGATACTGGGACACCAAGGACGTCTTTCCATCTCTGGATTAAGGCTCTGTCAGCTAGAACCCTGATCCTACGAATCCCATCACCCTCCGACCATTCTCTACTTGCTCTCGCAGCCGCCCTGTACTGGTAGGTGGCCGCAAGGACCTTTGCCCGTAGCTCCCATGGGGGATCACCCGCTAGAAGGGTCGCCGCCGTCCAAGAAACTGTAAGTTGTAATAAACTTTTGTGTAACGAATGATTATGTTTAAGACAATATCATAAAAACCACTTACCGCCACCAATTGTTTCAAAACTACCCCGAGTCTCAAGTTAAACTAAGCACAATTAGTTTAAATCGATTGAGCAGATTCTGAGTGCGAATGAACAAAGTAATACCAGATTTTTATATATAGATGATTTTATTACTGGGACTGTGTCTGTATCAAGTGGCCTTGAAATTTACAGACAAAGCCCACTGAAGCAAAAGAAGTTGACGAAAACAACAGAAATACTAAATACTCTTTTATTTCTGAATCCGATATGTGTGTGTAAAACCTTATTACGCTCATAAAATTTTAGATACAACATTGGTGGCAAATGAGGGGGAAATGACTGTCACTAAAGAGATATCGCGTGGGCCTAAAGGTCCTGAATCTGTATTTAAGTGCAAAGCTTACCTTTCGATCGCTCAGTAGCATCTGAATTAAGATAATGTTAACACCTGCCTGTGCATAAACGTCACAGCGCTGTTCCAACACAGTAATACGATGGTTTTATGACTATACATCGACCGTTGAAATGAGTTGAATTTTATTTTTATTAGTCGTATGGTAGTTTTAAAGTGTCGATTATATTAAAAGTATAATCTTTTTATAGCGTATATTTTAAAGATTTAATGTGTTATTGAAATTTTATGAAAATGTTATATAGGTGTCAAAATAAAGTTAAATTATAATGAATTGAATGTTGCTATAAAACAAGTTTCGACTCCCACGTCGTATGCGACACGTGAAACATATTTTGTTTAATATGTACATGATATATATTAGCAAATATATATATATTTGCGCAGTTTTTCGTAGAAATAAAATGTTATTCTTGCAATGCATAATACATGCATTCCCAATGAAAGTCCCATTTAAAGCAGACCTGTCGTTTTTTTATTAAGTTTTCTATAATATAAGTTTCTGCAACCGAAAAAAATTGATTGCGTGTTAGAGATAGGTATATTGCATTTGTTTGTAAATTAACTTAAAAATTACATTAAAGCCAAGTATTTAACGGTATCAACGAGGAAGGCATATACAATACTATGTAGGTTAAGTTGCGAGCAGATGCTACTTAAAAATAAACAATGTTGAATTACATATTTCTATTTCTAGCAACTATTCCTCGTTGAAGTAGCTTTTGTTACACGAGTACGCATATTCAATTAAATTACATAAATGCATAAAATGTAGATAAAAGAATTGTTAGTTCCTTTTGAGTTCTATAAATTGAGTCGACGCGACGTCGCGAGGCAACTCGGTCCCTTTTTATTGCGGTACTGTTTACAACATATTTTATAGGATCAGCTGCTTGATTACGTCACTACAGATGTTTGAATCGGAATTTTAGGGAAATTTCGTATTTAAATTCATTAAACTCTGTCCGCCTAGCAATAAAATGCCTAAAGTATCACAACACTGCATTTTGATACAAATTCACGCTGTTACTTATAAATTTAAGAGCTCCGCGTTAGAATAAATTAATGAAAAGAACGCCAAAGGGGCAAATTAAGGTATGTTTCTTTAACAGGCACAACATCCTGGTTTGTGTAACCATAAAATTCGACATGGTATGATGTTAAGATTTTTATGCAATTTGTGCAATAGAATTGTAAACTTTTTTAGTCCTTAAACTACAGTCATCACATTCATGGCAAAAGATTTACGTTGTCAGGTACAAATTTATTGTCGCTTGTTCTGTTGAAAAGTTAACTGTTTTATGACTCTTAGGGAACGTTACGTAATTATTAACGGTCTCGCATATTTGTCTCTATTCAGTTGACACCTTTCTAAGAATCTATTTTTACCTTTATAAAACATTGTCTACTGTTATAATAAGGAGAGCATTTTATTTTTTTATTATGAATAATTAAGAAATATTTGTCTTATGTATTTTGGAAGTGCGTGAAGTTTTTTATAATTCCAGGATATACCTTATAATATTTCTTTATACAAGATTAATAACTTTTGCTTAAACATAATATAATTATAGAGTCCGTTAATTATTCTGGTACTTTTAAGTCTTGTGTAAAGATATTTTAGGATTTCTCCAAACTGATTAAATCATTTATTTAGCTCATTTGAACCATAATTTAATTATGCAAACCTATGAAGTTAAGACTAAGTTATTTTATGTACATGTATGTTAATGAGAGCGTTGAGAAGCATGAGTAGATTAAAATTGAGTGACAAACTAAGAAATAGTGTGATAAGAGAACGTAGTGGTATAAGAGAAGACGTAGTGACTAAAATTGAGAAAGTTATGCTTAGATAGTTTGGGCATGTAGAGAGAATGAATGAAAGGAGACTGACAGGATTTATGAATCAAGAGTGAACGCGAAAGTTGGAAGGGGAAGACCAAGGCGAACGTTCCTGGACCAAATCCAGGACATTTTAAATAACGGCCAGGTCAAGAGTACTCCAAACCGACGAACTTGTATGAAAGGTTTAATGAGAATGAAAGAAGCGAAGGAGATATGCAAGGATCGTGGCAAGTGGAAGGATGTTGTCTCTGCCTACCCCTATGGGAATGAGGCGTGATGCTATGTATGTATGTATGTTAAAATATCAACAGTGGAAAGCTTGGTGTACATACAAATGTACTAAAATGTGTATAAAAAGGTAAAGTAATCGTAATTATCAGTAAAATACCTAAAAACCAATACTGTGTGAATTGTTGCCCTTTTCAAGTAGTCTACGAATGCGGACGACCTACATTATTATGAATTATTTACAGAAATAACTGAAGTGGCGAAAGTAGGTATAATTATAGCAACGTGTTCGTGTGTTCATAAAGTGATATGTGAAAATGATGAAAGTAAAGTGTAATTAATGAAGGAAGAAATTAATTTAGTCTATTTTGTATGTGTATCATCTGTGAATTATATGTAAACTATTGATACTATATTGTATGTCGTATATGATATTTTAATAACGTCTTTGTTTTTGACATAATGGAGTCAGTCCTCGTTTTTAGCAGGTAACCCTGATAAGATTTCGGGCAAGGTATTTTCTAGTTTGTCCTGGACAATTTCGACTCGAGATAGGTTTGACCTTGGTTAGTCACCATCAGGCATGCCGCCTAGCATATCTGTATATTTCTTTACTATAAACATCCTAAGAGGTAAATTAACTATTTCCATTTTACCGTATTTAACTTCCAAAGGTATCAAAATGTGACTGAGCAAAGTGTAGAGATAACTGACAGCTATACATACGCCACAAGTTACATTCGCTTCACCTAAATATAAGGCAATCAAGAGCTCTATCTAAAAGAACACTAGTGTTCTAAAAGAACACTATCTGCAGCAGCCAATATATAATAGTTATCGTATGTATGTTTACAGTTATACACCACCCACAACTCTCTGCTACAACTACCCCTATACCAAAGGTTGTACTCGTATGATAGAGAACGCTACCAAGCGATAAGACCGCCTCTTGTACTCTATATTGTATTAGCTGTATATCTGTTTTACTTCCTAATATTGTGGTTTACGAAATGTAATAAATAAAACATGAAACAAGTAGCACAGAAACAAACATAAAGGAATAGTACAATTAGGCGACATTATTGCTTATTGACGATTCCTACCAGGCAATCTTAGGATTTGAGAGATTATATTTAATAATTCTTAGCTGATCTTCTTCCACGTATGCGTCATATGGTCGAGGGGGTCGCCCTGACCGCGTGTTATTGGTTCGCGACAGTCGCTTCACGTCATAAATCTAAAGTCGCGTCGCTCCATTGTTCCAGCTGATGTCAAAGATCAGCAATTTGCCATTGTTATTCCGAGGCTTTACTTCATACTACATTAGTATGCAAGCACAATTAAAATATTGTTTTTACCCATCACTCTTTTTACTACAACATTAAATCACCTTTGTCGAGCAAATGATTAAATTGTTGATAAAACCTTCATGGAGTACAGTAATAAATTAAACTTAATAATCCTTTTTTTGTTTTGCTCATTCATTGAAACTGTAGATAAATGGAAACTATAAGAAATGGTTTGTAAAAAAATATGAAAATATTAGTTTTATACCTTCTTGATTCAATTGCTGGTAGGACAAATTTAGGAAATTGTATTTTCTATTTCATTAGAAACAGATATTTTTATACGTATTGACACTAAGCTTCCTAAAGATTAAAATACTTAGTCCATAAAAGCAGTACAACCAGTCTATTATTTCACTTTATAAATTCGGGTACAGCATGATAATTTATGGATTATTAAAACACAACCGCCTTTTAGTGCGGCAATAAATAATTTTAATATAAGCTCTAGGTAGTTAAACACAGCGTCAATTTGCGAGATCTTCGTAGTCCGTTAACTTGTTCTTGCAGCCCGAAGGCAGGAGTTGTTCCAAAGCGTAGGTACAAGTATTGATTGCAATATTGTGAACATGAGAAATATTTACCTTATTAAAATTAAGCATCGCGAAGCTTAATGTGTGATTTATTATTAATTGAACACGATTTCACACTCGAATGTTTTCAATGTCTTTAAATAGATTTAATAGGTCAATGCTATAATATAGCCTTAAACAATATTACAACATTTATGACTCACAATGCCAATCAGCGAAAGTATATAAATCTTATAAAAGTATCTACTCTTTTAAATAAATAGACGTAAATTATCAGACTCATAATAACTCGAAGTTTATTCCGACTCGAAAAGATTTATTTGAAAAAGTTTCTATATAAAAAAATCTCACAAACATCATAGGTACTATTTTAAGAACCTTTTTCCATTTTAGATGTCATTTTGTGGTTTATAAATAAAAATAAATAAGTCGGATTAAAAAGAATGGAAATTGCTTTCTATTTCTGGGCATAAATCTTAAAAGCTCCTATATTATAAGAGAAAAAGCTTGAACTTATGACACTGTTCTATTGTGAATGTGGAAGTGACATTGTCAAAAAATCAATATCTCAATGTTTTTCACAATAAAACCTAAAATTCAACCACTTAATCACGGTTTGTAGATGTAAGTATGGTGTAGAATTAGATAGTTGCAGAGACAACTTCCACAGTGAAATCACATCTCTTTAATATAAGAGAGTGGGGGACAACCGTGTGTTCGCGGCTGAATTATCGACCGACCAAATTGTGTACAAGTTCAAGGACCCAATAAAAAGTAAGTACCCACGTGGGTAAGCGTTCTATTAAACGTGACGAGATATAATAACTCCACTACACGATTAGTTGAAATAATGCTTGTTCGCGGTGAGAAATACTTAGTTTTTTACTCTGTGAACGCTCATGCAACAAGATGAACTGCCTTTATATAACACAGAACATTACGCCTAAGTGGGAGTGAATAGACCACACGTATCGAAAACCTTCTGAAATATTCTATCACTCTACATTTGTTATTCGATATTCCAATAATGCAACTTGCGTGTTTAATTTAACTCTATGTTATCATTGAATATAGAAAAAAGGACAAAAAAAGTATAATGATGTAAACGTTCTCACTTTAAAAGATAAAAAAAAATAGTATTATAGCGTTGAAGAGTCATTGTAATATGCTAATCTCAATAAGTGTCTGCGTACAATTACGAATAAAATTATCATTGGTATTAATTTATGAATTTCCTTTTAAGGTTTAAATGAAATGAATATTCTAGGTAAATGCAGCGAACCGTGTCTTCATGTGACCGTAATTGTTTTGCATCACATATTTTGTATAATATTTCGTAAACGGTTAAAATGTATCAAATGAAAAGAAATCGATTGATATTATTAATAAGAGAAGAATTCTAATGATAATTTTTTATCGGTTAAGGTCTATGATGTGAAACCAAGAATTTTTCTACGCACATACAAAGATAATATATAAAAATGAAAACTTTTTATAATGTTTCGCATAAGACTTAACAATAAATACGTGGGAGTTTTTGATGGTTTTATTTAATAATCGCGATAGTGATAGTCTAAGGTTTTTATAATAACAAGAGTCTAGGAAAATTACTTGTCTTTGTGTGCATTTCTCTACGTTTTGTTTAATAAGTACGCATACCTACTAATACTTCATGTTTACAATTAGTAAAAACGTCCTCTTTATTGTTTAACTTAATTAGTTTTGGTGTCTATTACTTCAATAACATACCTCGTCCTTGTTTAGATTTATTATTAAACATTAATGCTTCGATTAATATTAATATAATTCTATCGTTTTGTAAAGACAGAGTAAAGCGCAGTTTGGCATTTTGCCTTTTTTTTCGTATAGCAACACAGCTCCATTGTACTTTGTATTAAGTTTCGTATTACTTCTTGATTATAATCTAAAATTCTTACCGCAAGAAACTGTAATGATACAGTAATAAAATATACATTACGGCTTAATTAAGTTGTTTCTGGCTCCTAACTCAACGAGTATGAATACTTATGATTATCTAGGGTTGTAAAAGTTATTTTTTAATCACCTAATTAGTATAAAGCAGTAAAGTATATATCGCTAGATCAGTTCAAATTTTTTGTTTAGCCCATATTTTATGGCTTTTGTTATGTAATCTTTACAAGGTGTGCTATAAGAATACTTAATTATGATGTTTGAAAATTTAAATATTATTTCTACTCCCGGCAACGTCTTGCCAAACGCTGTATATGCGAAAATATTGGATTTTAGAAGTTCTGATTGAAATGAAACTGTTCTGTTAAAAAAATACATAATAAATGCTATAACGAAACGGGTTAAAAGTAAATAATAAAATAAAAGTTATAGAAATTTGCCTGTAGTAGTGTTCACGTGGAGGAAGTGAAATTTCTTTGACTCATATTATTAAATATTGTATTAAAATCAACTTGTAATAAAAGTATTTTGTTGTATTTTTGTAACTGAGTGTAATTGGGTAAAGACCCAATATACATTTTAACATACACAAACTTATCTCGCGTAACGAAAATTTATTTATCATATGAAGTTTCACTTCAAAAGTACCTGTAATATTATTTATATTCGAAGCATTAGCGTGATTTTAAAGTAAGAATTAAAGCGTGTAATGTCTTAGGATGTCAAGTATTAGAAAAATTGTGTGCATTATTATAATGTAATGGCAACGATCACCCCACAACTTCGCAATTGACAGACCACTAATACGTGTAAGACAAGGGTTAAACTAGACAAATATCCATTATACTATCCGTTGTAGATTGCGTAACGCTTTTGCAGCTATGACTAATGTCTCAGCCCTGCCTTTGGGTCTGAGACCGGATACACTGGAAACGTTTATTGTTACCACTGTCGTCCTTAACACTTAATAAAAAGCGGGAAGTAACTTTGCTATAGCAGCATATAGAATTAGGTACGGAAGCATAGCAATAAGTGTAACTTTAAACCTATTGAAGGTATCTACAAAGACTTTTTTCTGTCTTGATTGCCAATGAAAAGACATTGATTGACTTTTTATACTCATTGCATTTATACATTATTACGCAATTTTGTTATAAACTATTAAGTTAATGGAAAATGTACTTTACTCGTATACAAACGCTCTTAGAAAGTTTTATACACAACAATAAGGTATTACAAAACTTCAGTAAGAAAATATTCGGTTTTGAATACATTTTAATTATTATCCATTTGCATTGAATAAAAAATTGTTTTAAATTATTTTAAAAAGAAAAACAAATTTTAATGATTTAAATTTAATTATATATTAGCATAAAATACATATAAATATAACTTACACAACATTACACAATTTTATAATTAAGACGAAAATATCGTTTCAAAAACAAAGGCGTATATTCGTCACTAAAGATTACACCTATAGTGAAAAATAAAGGAGTTTTAATCATATTATAATGTTTTTGTTAACTAATTAATTATTTAAACATAATTATTTGTTGCGTAACTTCAAACTATCAATTTATATTTAGCGTAATGTGTTTTATAAAGGAAAGGATATCTATATACTACGAATATAACTATAGCATAGAAGCCCAAGGGGCAATTTTTTGCGTTACTTGAGCGTGTCAGAAAATTATATGAGGAGAAACCTAGAAGCCGGTAATGTACTCTTACCAAATATGAATCTTTAATAAAGGAGGGTTCATTGAGGGCTGATTGGTAAAAATAAAATGATCCTCAGTAAAACTAGAGCGCGTCACATAAAACGTCAGATATTGAAATAGGACACTTTTTTGAGTGTACTTAACATTAACTTTGAATATCTGACTAGCTAATCTTCAGATTACTGTGTATCGGTGATCCGAAACGAAAAACGCGTTTGCCCTATGAATTCTTACGCAATCGAGCATTACCATGTTTTTTTTTAACTCCTACACTCTCGTCCCTCCCCAAGAAAATGAAATACTTTCAAACACTTTATCGTTTTAGAATCTATTCTTTAAAATTCTATAAGTGCCTTGGGCGCTCGAGTAACTGCAAATTTCTCATCTCAAGCCCGGAAATACGTAAACGATGATATTAGTAGGATACGTCTATCTTTACAGTAAATGATTATTTACTTATACAGATTTTTAACTAAATCATAATTTGCCTTAGCTATAAACTGGTAACAAGCCGCGGCTGAAGCGTACGTCTATATATTTGATAGTCAGAAAATACAATTTCTAAATTTGCTTGGCCAAGAAATAAATACCGTTGAAAGAGCACGATTAAGTTTGGTATATATCAACGCTGGATAGCATACACATACATCACGCGTCATTCTCACAGGGGTATGCAGAGACCACGACCTTCCACTTGCCTAGATCCTTGCATATCTCCTTCGCTTCTTTCATTCTCATTAAACCTTTCATACAAGTTCGTTCGTGTAGAGTACTCTTGACCTGGCCCTTATTCAAAATGTCCTAGATTTGGCCCAGGAACGTTCGCCTTGGTTATCCCCTTCCAACTTTCCCATTCCCTCTTGGCTCATAAATTCATCTAAGCATACCTTTCTCAACTTTAGTCACTACATCATCTTTTACACTACAACATTCTCTTATCACACTGTTTCTTACTTTGTTAGTCAGTTTCAATCCACTCATACTTCTCAATGCTCTCAGCTCCACCGCATTTTATTTTACTTCCGTGTTTCTTTTGCCATACTCAACTTTCACAACCATACATATTTTAGTAACACGCTATTATTGTTTTAACAGAACTCAGCTTAAGTAAATCTGTTTTTCAATGAAGTACGAATATAGTATCAAAATTTGTTTTTATGAAATGTGTTTCTGATCTGAGGAACAGTTATGGATTTGCGGGTTACTTCGTGTTTGTTTTCCAGCGTCGATATGATACTAGCTGAACCGCGCAATTTCGCCTACTTATTCTTAAATAACAGCGCCATTTATTTTATTTGTATGTCTAACAGTTACTAAAATCGGTTAAGCAGTTTCTGAATTAATCGCTGTCAGACACTATTACAAGGAATTTTCGTAAATGTGTATAAACAATGTAAGTTTGAAATGTAAATCTGTGTGTGAGTCGATTAATCTTACTGAAAATTGTGAACTAATCAGTAATGTTATTATTATTACACATTATTCATATCAGAAAACATTGAAACTAATAAGTTTTGTCCGAAATTTTCCAACTTGAGTATTGGGTATGAAAAAAACTAAATAACATGGCAATTAAAATAATAATATCCTATCTTCTGGATTTGTGCCGCTTTGATAACATACATGTATTTAAATGTGACCTTTGCAGTCTAAATCAATTTATACAGGCTATTTGGTTATCTAAGTGGCATGTCTAAAGTCGCTTACAATCTTTTAATTATTAATTATACTAAATTACATGAATATTTACTAGAAATAAATATACAGACTAAATTTCCATTATTTGATTTTTAACAAAAACTTTTCTTTGTAACGAATTTCTATCTGTGGCCTTGAAATTTAGTACTATATATTTTGACCATGCGATAGCTGGAATTAAAAATGTTTATTTATTGCCATTACATTAGCGTTTGATTGTTTTCTTACCTGATGGTTAATGTTGACTGCGTAAAATGATAGCGAGCGAAAGTGGTCGGTGATGTACCTCTAGTGGTCTTTAAGACCATAGTGTCACCTTTTTACGTACGTATGACTTGGGAAATAAGCTGGTGAATGAGTGACGAGAGCGTTACAAAAAGTGATTTTAATTCGTGTATAAAAATTAATTCGTGTGATCAAGAAAATCTAAATCATACGAATTAAATTTTGTTTTTGATTGAATTTGTGGTCTTGTGTCTAACCAAAAATATATTTTGTTGTTAACTGTGAACACAGCGTTGGAACCTTTATAAGTTTTCAAGGGTTGAAATGAAACATACAATAAAGGGAAAAATTTTATGACGCGATATAACACTTGTTCTCTCCCACGCCGCTTCGAGACAAAGTGTTGTCTATGAGTAGCTATTTGCTAAATAATTTAAAGAATTTATTAAAATACTGTTCCCCATGATGATACCAGCGTAATTCCAAATGCCTTTTTTTCTAAAATAATGGTAGCCCAATATACTCCTTAAAACATCAGCTAGTGAAAGAACTATTAAAATTTGTTGAGCCGTTTCAGAAATTAGCAGAAATTAACATACAGGTAGTCTAAAATTTTCGATATAAGTTAAGTGAAAAGCTGATATTTGTTATTACAAATATGTGCTCCAATTATATAGACTTTTAGAAACGGTTAAACCACTTCTACAAAGGTTTTTATTCCATTATTTTGTAATAAAGAAAATAAAATAACAATACTGTTTTGTCAAAACAATGTCTCAATCACTACACTTGAAATACACAAGAAATGATAACATTCTAGATTATTATTAATTTTATATAGAAGCAAAAAAGATACATTTTAATACCGGAATGTTTTTAATGTATTTTTTACGAGGGTATATCTAGTGCTTCGTTTCAAACTTGATCGTATAATAAAAATGATTTATTAGATACGCATATCACTCAACGGGTAATTAATTAAGCTATTAACTCGTTCATGTTATTGTACCCATTTTATAGTCTTTATACTCAACGAAAAGTGGGCTGTTATTTAATTTTATGACAATTCGAAGGTTCCCAATTTAGCGTGGTTTGTAACTTAAATAGGGTATAGTAATGCAAATATATTTTAAGTGTAGTTTTGTAGAATAAAACCATGACTTTCGTAAAAAAAAAAGATGTTTCCGTGGCAAATTTTACTACTTTTTATATATCTAAGCGGTCTAAAATTTTTGTTTAATAAATTATTATTTTTATGTTTTAGATTACTATATGGTTTTATGTTATGGTACAATTTTTACGCCATGTTTTGTAATTTACCTGAATTACTGCACATGTACTAAGTTATTGATATAAGCATAACTGTTCTCTTAAGTTAAATGTATTTATTATTAAGTTGAATGAAAATAAATGTTATTACTGTCCTGTGTTATCAATTCCAACAACGACATTTCCTTATTTTATGTTGCTTTTATCAAATTTTGTTATGTGAACTTCAAAACCAATAACAACGATGAAATACTAATTGAACTATATAATAAATAACTAAAGCAGTGATTGTGACAAGTATAAGATACTTAACATTAATTATTCTAGAGGTTGAAGAGTGATTTTACGATTGTGTTGTGGAGATTTATCGTAAAATAAATATTAATACATCTATATCATATAGTGGATGAAGTAGCCAACAAATTATTATACTACTGTCCCATTACCGAATATCATGTGCGTAGAGTTAGTTATATTAATGTCTTTATACCTGTATTGCGTGCTTGATGCCAGTATGGGATCACGCGGACCCAGTATTACCTATTTTAGGATATTATCAATTATCTTCTCCAAGGTTCACGAGATGATCAGATTAAAAAGCATTTATAATTAATTCACTTATTATAGGGCCTTTTATTTTTGGCACGAATTACTGTAATCATTAATTTGCAAAAACAGGCTGTTACAACAGTGTACAATTATTTATTAAATCAGATTTTTTAAATAATAGTTTTATTTAAATAGAACTATTAACGAGTAACTTCTTAGAGACAATAGATAATAATAAACTTTTAAGCCTTTCACGCGAGCTTTCAATAGATGACGAATTGCAAGTTTCAGCAAATAAGCTTATTACTTAACCTAATGTGTAATATAAATAGTATTTCAAAAATCTTTATAAACATGAACTTGAGCGGATGAATAGCTAGAAAGTGAGTTAAAGATTGTTAAAAAATGTATAACATTGTGGTAATGTATTTTGAACGTTTGCCGAGGTAAAGGCTTACAAAAACAGACAAAAGAGGCAAAATGCGGTGTGTTCCTAAGGCCGACCTTGCTGTGGCTATAAATTTAACAGTTGACACGCAAATCTCTACTAAACGCGCATGATTTATTACAAGCAACGAATACGAACAATTTGTTTGAAATCGTGTCTCATAGTGATAGTTCGGGATCATTTCGCAATAGATACAACCAACGTAAATTGTTTAGCTTGTTTTTGAAAATGGAATTTCGATGGAACGCGGCTACATACCGCTGTCGGCACACACTTTTTTAGTGTGGCATCACTGAGAGTTGAAACCGGAAATCAACAGTATTGCATCGATTGAAATTATATAGGACCTGCTTTCTCAACACTTACTGAAAAGCTTAGCGCAAATTTTATATTCTCTGCCTCATTTTTTTATTTCTTTAGCTCATTTAAAAAAATAAAAGGATTTATGGTTGAAGTGTGCATGGGAAAGTTGGAACGTTCCTGGACCAAATCCAGAATATTTTAAATAAGGGCCAGATCAAGAGTACTCTGAACCGACGAACTTGTATGAAAGGCTTAATGAGAATGGAAGAAGCGAAGGAGATATGCAAGGATCGTGGCAAGTGGAAGGACGTGTTTTCTGCCTACCCCTATGGGAATAAGGCGTAATGCTATGCTATGTATGTATGTATTTTTTATTGAAGCTGATATAGACTGGAATCCCAATTGTGGGTAAGTGATGATAAAGTCTAAGACTGAATCACGCGTATGGATTACGAATACAATACGTGTGTATGCGCCTAAACTGCTCTACATTGTCTGCACCGATTTTTGCTGAAATATTTTAGGTTGGTTTAGGAGGATTCTAGAATAGTTCATATGAATAAAAAAAAATGGTTTTGCGCATATTTCCACTGCATCGAGGGTAACAGTTAATATACCTACTATAAGAAGTCTAATCTAAAAATGTTAACAATTATCAATATAAATTTTATCAAACTTCATTGTTTAATGGAAATTACAGGTTACAAAATTTACGTTGTAAAATTATATTATTTACGACAGTAATTTTTGTTAAAGAAATTATGTCATTTATTACTGTCTTCTGTTTATAAATTCACTTTCTTGAAACTAACAATTCAGTATTGTAAAATTTGGCTAAGAGAAATATTGCCTAGGGAACGTTTCTAGAGCATTATTTTATATCTATTTTATGTGTATAGTACAACAAACC
The DNA here is from genome assembly GCA_015832385.1 of Elymnias hypermnestra. Classification (NCBI taxonomy): domain Eukaryota; kingdom Metazoa; phylum Arthropoda; class Insecta; order Lepidoptera; family Nymphalidae; genus Elymnias; species Elymnias hypermnestra. The sequence continues at coordinate 4,856,174 of JACTOM010000855.1, forward strand.
AAGCACACTACATGATGAGTGATAATGCCGTCAAATAAGTATATACAATTAACTAAGTTTGGCATCGGTAAAAGTATAATTCTATAGCTGCTTTGAATAAATGAGTAATTGTGGAAAATTTAACAGTCAGTTTTATCTAAATGTCATCAAAATTTTCATGAAAAACCTTTTGTTTTGATTTGTAATTCGTTATAGTGTTTATATTAAGTATATGAGTGAAAAATTCAGATTTTAAAAGTCTCGCAGTGTCAATTTGTATAGATATATATGTCGTTATAATAAAAAAAAGCATTTATTTTACTTCATATACATAATTGATTTTATTTAAAGTTAACCTACTATTTTTACGACTTTTGTTCACGTGGATCTAAGTGTTTCGTATATGTGTGTTTCATTATTTTATTTTATAAGGATTCCTCGATGTGTTAGGTTAGGTTATCCCAATTGCTTAGTTTTGTCTCTAATTAAAGAAAGACTCGTATTTTTATTCTATAAAGAAGTCTTAGTGGGTATAAACTTTCCCCGATTTCATCAGTTTTATTTAAGTGAATGGCGAAGGATTAGAAAAGATGGTATACTGTTTCATAATCATTTGCAGTGTAATACACAGCAGGCAATCGTATACAGGCGCCGCTTTACAAGGTCCCTATTGGCCTAAAGCGGAGGCTGTCTATCTGGAAATAACGAGCCCACACTGTAAGCTATTATAATTTAATTGAGGCGAATAAATTACTAAGTGATCCGCGAAACGGATGTGATGCGCACTTGTCACCGTAATTGTCTAATAATTATAGGCTAGCAAAAAGTTTACATTGAAATGACATCGGTATCTTGCGGATGTTTACTACACACAAACAATACTACGGTAAAAATAGCATTTGATTAAAAAATGTGTTGTTTTATGAAACCACGATGTAAGTTAAACACCTGCTGCAAAGCGCCTTTCACCTTACCTGTACGAGTATTCCGCAGCCACCTGTAATGCGACTTGCGATAGATGAACAAAACAATGAGGGTGGAGGGAAAATGTTTCAGTTTATAACCAAGAAATATTACTACTAATGCAGTGTCGTCCATGTAGTTTTTGATCCCGTAGGAATATGAGACAACCGTTCTTAGTGAGCGACGATTAACAAGTGATAGTCTGTGATGTCACTCGTGTAGTTCCCGGTCCCAAAGGAATTTAAGGAAATCCGTGGTCGATAAGCGTAAACACTAATTTTCAATATGCATTTTTTGTGTTAGTAAAATGGAAATGGAATGATCCACATATAAGTTTGATAAGGGTAATGAATTAATTGTACAAATTGAGAACTATTTTGAAATTAAGCTAATGCAATGACAATACCATAAAATACAAATCGTGAACAGGATCAATATCTACCATGTCAATCGAATCAATATATTGTAGCAACGACTATAAAAATGCATTACAGAGACCTCTTAATAGCAGCTATTCATTTATTAAAACATAAATTAAAATAAACAGTTGCCTTCAGTTGTTGATTACCAACGACACCATATTATCTAATACGCTGTGTATTAATAGCGGTAAAAAACTGTAACAATGGAGGTGACGGTGCTAAAAACAGAGTATTTATCAATACAGCGAGCGCAAAGCGAGTAGTTTATTCGCATTAAATCATACCACTCATAAATCGCACAAACCCGTTCCGCAGCTTATCAAAACAATACACAGACACACTTCCAACTGTATGGCGAAAAACGTCTTCCACAAGCTCTCCAATAAACCATACATACAACCTATTACCTACACCACACGGTTGTTATTCATTTGTCGCTAATAACACGGATAATACCTTTTGGAAATAAGCACGAGATCATTTCAAAATTAAGCCTCAAGAGTATGATAAATTTTCATAAATCAGACGTTATTTATTGGAGTATAGACTTTAAGGTGTAGCCAATCGGTTTGTTTTTGTATTAGATGATTTTTGAACATGAGACGTTTGTGAACGGGGTTCACGGCATAACCGAATATTGAATCCCGCTCGCTATTTCAAATTACGGGTGATGGTAAAAAAGATTATTATGGCGTCATTGCGGCCAGGTATCGGAAATGTTTCATTGATTTTTATAATTTATGTTGCGGCGGGAAAACATAGTGTAGGAAAAAACACCTACATAGTGTAAGAACCACTTTTTTAGACGTTAGAAAGTGGTAATAGTTTCTGCATGGTTAAGTAATCTACATACGTCATTATTTACGGCGTTCGAAGAGTTATAAGAAATCTCACGGCTAATCTAATATACACTTTCGCCATATTTCGTACTTTCACTTATATATTACAATAAAACTAACGTAATAATCGTAAAAATATGATTAATATTTACAGCATTCTATCAATATTTAAAAGTTATTAAGCTAAAATAAAATGTTATAATATCTTCGCCTCGCAACTCTGTGAAAATGCTTTCTTTAAGACGGACCTGGGTAAGATTTCAAAGTTGGCAAATATAGGTATTTTCCAATTTATCTAAGCCTGGAGTCATAAAACTAGTTTGTTTTAGAATACATGACTAAGGTAAAACGAAATGTGACGTACCGAGAGGTTCCTATATGGTCACACAGCATAACATTATTGTTTTTAATTTTTTACTAAACGACAATCAAAATATATTTTTAAGTATAGTATATAAGCGTTAGTTTATTAATTTTAGATATTAATTATTATATCTATTAGTTTAGTAGCTTATTTGTATGTTATTTATTGATACATATCTTAATCTTAGTTAAATTCATTTAATTACAAAGTTTAAGGGGCTTATTATATAGGCGTTGAAAATGTCTATATCTGGATTAGCAAAATCGTTATATGACCGACACATCCTGATATAATAGAAATTGTTAAAACTAAAACATAAAGATGTAGTTATGCGATATTTAGATGTATAAAGTCTCCGACTTGTGTTGAAGGGCAACTTGAAATTTTTATATATAAAAAAATGTAATAAGTACTACTTCCGATCGCTTGACCCGATCACACTCTTCGTAACGCTGTCCCCATGCATTCACCAGCGTATGTTTCAAGTCAAGAGTGTGTAAAGAAGCTCCGGTACAATATTGAGTAGAAACCATGGAAGTAACCTCTTAAGAAGTTATCCCGTTTCAATCTTAGACTGTATCGTCATGTACCATCAGGTGAGAGTACAGGCCATTAAAAAAGCTGGATGTATGCAGAGGTTCCGATGATATTCAGGTGATATTGTAATGTTTTCACACAATTAATTTTCAATAAATTATAATGCGAGTATAAAATGAGATGCCAGTCGCCGCCCCGTGCGGTGTTCACATCGCGACCGGCCATCGGACCACCGCGATACTTGATCCTTTGACATCGCTTTGCAAAAAAAAAAGACTTTAAAGAAATAAAAAACCCACACAAACAATTAATTTTAAATTATTTACACAATTTCAAGCCCTTTCTGTTCATTAAAGCGCTCAATACTGTAACGCAAATGTTAGGGTTACAATGCCATTAACACGATTATCTACGAAATGGTCTTACGTTTTATAATTATTTACAGAACATTAAAGCAATCTAGATTTAAGCTTTTGCATTTTTCATACTTTCTTAAATATAGGTTATAAAAAGTGAGCAGATCTTTTTCAAAGTAACAGGCTTTTCGAGCGTGCAACTATAAATCAACCTTGTTGTTGTCTGGCGAAATTGTAGGTAATATAGTCATTTTTATACATCGACTTGCTTTTTTAATTATTATATTTACCTATAAAAATAATATTATACGGTACATCATTATAGACAGGCTAGTGTTTATGATCGGTGTCTTTAAAATGTTAATTAAAAAACTTTTAATAGGGCTGGTTATGGGAAATATAAATTATAACAAACGAAAGGAAATAAGATTGTGTAATAAAAATACCATCCCGTTTTCTATAAACTAACTTTTAACAATTATTTTTCTGTAAAGTTCGACACTCCTATCACCTAATGAGATTCAGACTATTTCACAGAACAAATTAAACTAGAACTTCTTTTTTTTTGTGTAATCAAGGATTTTAAGTGTTTTTTTTTTAAATTAAATTGTGGTGTTATTATAAATTAATCAAAATTAATACATAAAACGCCTGTCGTCGTGACAAAAATTCTAATGCCTCATATTACATTTTTCACGAATATAATTAAGGTATAAATGTTAATTTTTGCACTTTAGACATTGTTGTAATTTTCATGTCGTATCCATTTAACTACCTATATTATTGAATTATATAGCTATTAAAACACGATGCTTAAAAACATTAATAAGCCCAGAATGTAGTACAGTAATAAAAAGTCTTTGAGACACTGTCTTACAAAATTAGGAATTTATACTTGACTCTTTATACGTAGACGGTTGATATGGCTCAAGCTCCGGTGCTGCTGCTTATTGAACTGGATATAAAGAACCATACCTCATTGGTCTAGTTGTGAGCTTGTTCGGCTACAGACATCAGGTTCTGGGTTCGAGTTCCGAATCGGGCCGGAATTTAATAATTGATATTGAATTTTCTATTAAAATTCTCGGTGAAGGCCTGAAGTTAGAAAGTTGGCGATGTGATTCACCCAATACTATACTAAATGAATTAATGACGAGTGGCAAATTAAATTGCCACATGTTATTTGATAATATATTAAATACCTAACCTTCAAACGAATCAGCATAAAAAAACGCAGCACGTCTTTGTGAGACTAATCACTCATTTCATCCGTAAAAATTTTACTAAAGGAGTTTTATTTCGAAATTTAAAAAGTTACATAAAACATCAGTATTTAAAACCACTACATTAACTTTTGTAATATAATCTCCTTAGTGCTTTTGACAATAAGCACTAATAACTAAATCTTTAAAAATCTTTAAAAACGATGCCTCATAGAGCACTTTAAGCCTGCGTCTGAACTCTCTCCAGTAATGTCGGATTGCGGTCCAATCGGACTATGAGAGTGAAGGAAAAGAGAGCACACTTGTGTAAGAGTATAAACTTGTGTACCTGCCAACCCGCAGTGGAACAACGTAGCGGGTCTATGCCTTAAAATATCTGAGTAAGGAGTCTTATACCCAGCAGGGGGACGTTAATAGGCTGCTATTTACCTCTTTTTATAAAGCACTCTGATTGAGTACCACTAGAACCGATGAAAAAATTAAAACTACCATTTCTGTCTTACAAAAGCTATTTAAGAACGATATTTTGCATTAAGCTCAATTAAAAAAATCTGCCATATAATTACACGTGTAATCGTAATTCACAACGGGAGTGACGGGATGCATGCGAGCCTTGTATCTGTGGTGCTGATAACGATCGGCGTAATTGCGCAAAATATTGCTGTCCGTCCGTCTGTCCGCTTGCATGTAGATTGGAGATAGCTGCCCTTTGTTGTCGGTAGTTATTCTTTATCGGGGTTAGCGGATTATTTTCGGAAGGTGGGAATTTTCTTTTAGACACGTCTTCAGTAATCTATTTGCCAAATTAAATTTAATACTTAAGTTTGTCATGATTTATGAAATGTTGTAGTGTTTACCTAAGAGACTTTGCTGTATAGGATGGCCGAATACGAATATCATGATTTTCAATTTGCATTAATAGAAATAGCGTTAGAGTGTTAATAAATAAATTTTGTTTCATATATATAATAGTCTAACACATTATACATCCAGTATTAATAAACTTACATAAATTATTATACACTAAAAGTTTATACATAAATATATTATTTTATAGAATTATATTTACAAAAACAATAGTTTACCTATTCTTAGCATTAGCGATAAATCTAAAAAACCGATTAGAATAGATTTTTATTGACAAATGAAATTTTAAACTCTATGTATATATAACAGAAAACGTATTCTGTGGGAAATAAAAGGTGGATTGTCTGTAGTCGAATTGTCAAGTCAGGGTTGTGAAGAAATAGTTGTGGATTACTGTATTAATGCTAAGAGATATAAATAATTTTTGTTTTCGTATAAGGTTAGTAGACAAAAGAGATAACACAAAGAACATCATCGTTTTAAGGATCAGAAAATGTAAGGTTGTTATTAATTAAAGTGCTTTAGTTACGTTAGGTTTAATTTAGTTCACAGCGATACCAAGTAGTCTTTGATCAAAAAAAGTATTATATAAAAAGTAATTAAGTTCCTTAAGTGAAAAAATCGGCTTAGCTCAAATAATATAAAGTAACTATAATTTTGATTTTATATACTTCGCTATATTATCTTCAATTCCTATTCTTTTTCTGGTATTATCAGTACTTAATAATATCGATTGTTAACAGTATGACAAAACCGCAATACTTTCGTAACAGACCAACCTTCTTCGAACGTGAGGACCACTAACAATTTTAATAATAACTTTCTCATTTTTATATCGATATCTTATACAATTCATTATATCAAATTATAGAAGACATTTGTAAATATATAAAAATCAAAATCGTCTTTTGAATCGTCAAATATTTTTTTTTCCTTTTCCACACTCTAATTCTAACGCACGTCTGATGATGGTACTCAATAACGTCTTAAAATCTAAAGTTACGAGGGTTCCTTCGCGCCCTGATCTGAAAAGAGCCCACAACAAACTCAGTCGGGTATTTTGTTTTCTTTTGTTATACTAGTTGCTACACGCGTAAATTCGTCTGCGCACATATAAATGTGCGATTTAAAGCAAAATGCCATGTAATTGATGCTTATGTTATTTAGTTGATAGTAGAACACATACTTAATCAATATCCATGTTATGGTCAAATTTTCAATCGTTAAGAAAAACATCTCTCAACATTCATCTACTTAAATTCAAATACATTTTTAAACTTGCAGTGGTTAACGTTTGACATGTAAATACGGTTTTGTGTACACTTGAATGTTTGTATGTTATTTGTTATTAAATCCTACTTATTACGATTTACGACCATTTTGCCTCATTGTTTCATTGATGGAACCGATATTTCAAATTTGGAGATCTGCATTTAGTATTAGTAAGGTGTGTCTTCATCTTTAAGGTATCATACTTAATTTTAAATTTAAGCTATTCTTAAAGTACAATTCAAAATTAATTATTCTTCTAAACTAATCTATTAATTACTAACTATTCTAAACTTCAAACAACAAAAATTTAAGGTATTATGAATTATGTGCAACTTGAATTATTATTTATGAGAACTCTACCATCCATTACCTTAAACATTTGCTAGGAACAGGAGTTGTTCTAGTCTTTTTATGAATCTCAATGATTAAAAAACTGTACCACAAAAACAAAGCTAACAAAAACTACTGTAGAACCTTAACTCTTTCATGAAATACGTTTTATAGTAGATCATTAGTTGAAACTGGTTTTAGAAAAAGCGTACAAAAGATTTTACCTATTTTATATAAAATATCAGTAAACCTGAAGTAAACCTGAAATACAAAATTCCAATACTACAATAGTTTGAAATGATTTTAAATTCAATCGTCTTATAAAAATATAGATATAAAAATGTTATTACCTTGGATCTCAATTTTTCCCTGATTATTTTCCATGTACATTTAGAAGTCGTGTAAAAATTGTTCCAAATATTGTCGAAATTGGCCCAAATTTTCAGGCATATAGACATACTATTGTTTATTGTAATAGATAAATGTATGGTTCCAGAAAATAGATTTATTCTGAAAAAGACAGTGATGATATATAAACATTGTTTTAGCGATCATTTGTAGCTCAGAAGTGTCAGTTTATATCAACTAATCACGATCATACGATATAATTACGAAATCTGCCTATGTCTGTTATAAACTTTGGAACTATCCAAACGAAGTGCCCTAAGTTCGTTTCAAGAGAAAGGCAATAATGCGAAGATGGGTTTAAACCACGACGCTCACTACTCACTTAATCGATTATAAAGAGTTTTTCGTTTTTGTCGCAATGTGGTCGTGAAATATGGTCATGATTTTAAATTTGTAACAAAGATATTACTCTGTGGAGAAAGGTGAATTGCTCTGCGGTGGCCTGTCAAGTCGCGAACATCAAAAATATTTAACTTCTGTTATTGTGTAAAAGAAATATACGCGAGTTATAATTGATATGAGTTGTTTTAATTCACATAAGCTACTGATACCGAATAGGAATAGCTAATATCTGTGTAACATTAGTGTAATATGAATATATCAATTCGTAAGTCCATTGGTATTAGATACAGCAACATGAGTAATTAGATGCAAACAATGTGCCTGAAAGAGATAAGAATACATTTTGTGTGTAGGTATATAACTGCACAAAACCAGTTTTGATTGTAAGGGTAGCAAAAAAATTAAAACTGATTAAAAACAACTTATTTTGTGTTTAATCAATTTAAATGTTTAAAATATAAGAGTTGTGTCTAGTAATATCCGCAAAAGATTTTTTTATTGCTGACAGTTTAGTTCTTGACTGTGATCTCATCTAATGGTAACTCTATTACCTACCAAAGAGTATCAAGTTGAAGTGGTTTTGAAGATCGTTTTTGACCACTAAACTCACTAACTCATCAAGAAATCTTAAACTAACAGCTTCTTTTCAATGTAAATGGTCACTATGTTCGAATTTTTTAAACATTCCCACAGGATTGGAAACTATACGGATGACACATCGAGGAGCAACTAATTTTAAATATAATATCTGTTATTATAAACCAATGAATCATAAGATAAGAAGGTTTTCCTCGAATTGAATTATTAATTAATTGCAATATTTTATCATTAAGTGCCTTATATTTATTAAGATGTTAAAAAATGTATTAAGAGTGTATTTGTTACTTTGGTTCAGATTTCAGTTTTACAACCAAATTAACCAATTTGAAAAAAAAATGCATATATAACATCGCTTTATGATAAATAGCTGGGAAAATTTATTCATTTTGAGAGCTTCCGTTGCGTGCGATGCGTAACCGTTAAAACTTATGCAATAATCACGTGTGGCAGAATTGTGTTCCTATTAAAAAGTCCTAAAAATTCGGCGTTAGCATGTCTTTTTTAAAAGATTAACTCCCTATATGTTCATTCTTTTTAATCCTTACTCTTTAATCTAACTAACTTACTAATCAGCCTATACCAGAAAAAAATTAAAAACAAAAGTGTTATTTTACATAACAATCATTTAAATGCATATTTGTTGACTGTACTTCGCACGTCTACGGATTTCGCCACAAGATAATGTTATTTAAGATTGAATCAATTTTATTGAGATTTATTCTGTGAACATATGTCGTATTATTTATGTGTTAAAATTATGTTAGATTTTTCTCTGCTAATTTTATCTTAACAAACGTAATGGGTTTTCGGATTTCATAAATGTTTATTTATTGTTCTGCAGATACAATAGTTAGTAGCAAACAATCATTGAGTTTTTCCAATTTTTTTAAGAGATTAGATGTGATTGATGATAAAATCTGATGATGTCGGACCAGAAAACTAATTTTGTTTGGTGGTATGTCATGTTAATTGGTTACTAGCCAAGAACATCATCTTGCGAAGGTCGAATGCCTAAATAAATAAAAAAAATCAAATATTTGTATTTGTTAACAGCAAAATTTTAGTAAGTTTTCTAGCGTTTTTTAACAGAACTGTCGTTTTACGAAAGCTTTAAAGTGATTTCTGTGATGATACCTACTTGATGATGCAATCCGAAATGAACATATATGAAAGTACCATCGGACGTAGAGGAACGCTTACTTTGACGGCATATTTTTGCTAGCTCAGTAGAGAACTACATAAATTATAACAGACAATATTCTATAGTTACCCTTTCCGGAAATGCTATTGCTTATCAAATCAAGTTATCAAATCGAGTTCTCGTGCAATTATGCCATCGCAGCAGAAGAAATAGTGACTGTCTTTTGAAATTTCCAACAGTTTTAAAGTGAAAAAAGGCTTAAGACGCTATTTTACTTGAAATGACTGTACTTAAAATGAATACAACATATGCTATATTCTATTTAGATAAAAGAATAGCAATAACCTCATTAACATTCCTGAGAAAGCATAATGTTAAGGAACTTGTCAACTTAGTGCACTTTACATCTATTATTTAAAATATACTTATAAATGGTTACAGTTTAAATAAAAACATTAATTTTTCTATTCAAGACAATCGATTTTTTTTCTACGTTATTGTCTATTTAAAAAAGAAATCATCGTCTATTCCAAAAATCCATTGCAATGATTCCAATAGTTATTTTAATATAAGTTGAATTATATATGTACGTAATATAACTATGAAGTGAGATTCAATATATCCAAAAATATGTAAATTTCACCGAAATTGCTTGCTTGCTATTTCTGACTTTTTTTTTCAACATTTCATCATTATTTTTCCTCGAACTTAGTTGTAATAGGTTTTCTTTACTATAGTCAACAAATAAATCATTCTAAAAACCGATTAAAACGGAAGAAGCCGTCACTGTAGATTAGAATTTACTTGTATCTTTAGAATTTTATCTCTTTAATGTATCTACCGAGGCGCCGGAGTAATCACGAACGATAATTTACAATCACTTAGCATTCGAAACAAATCGCTTGGTTGTAATCATGTAACTTACGAAGCTACTTGTATTATTATACAACTATAAAAGTTCAGGATTTAAAACGTTAAACGCAGGGATCGCAACTATACTATTTTAAATCTGCTTAAAATACTATAGAAATTAAGTTCAGACTTAGTTTATGTAGAGCAAACTTCAGTTGTGCTTGTTGGAATAAAATGAGGGTCGTATAGCTCTATCTCGTTCCAGTGGGGTCTTTAAACACTAAAAAGCTCCATAGATGGCAGTAAAATCCTTGCAACGACTTGAAGCGGCCACTACTGTCGCCATCTAGCGCAGTATAACCGAACTTTTATGGCGCGTTTATCGAAGAGGGCTCTTCGGCAGCTCGTAAACGATTTTATGAGCACGAGTCCCGTACTTGATATTAACCGACCGAGTACAGTAGGGAATGCAATATTCCGTGCTTCTGTTGAGCAGTATAGTATTCAATTCAACCGGTGTTCATGGGCTTTTATGTGCGATTCAAGGTGCGATTGGATGGCGTGCTTGAGCGTTTATTTGGCTTTATTGTTGGGGTTTGTTTATGCGATTGCTGTTTAACCAAGTACGGGGTTTTGTACATGCTTTTGTTATGATTATTATGTTGTTGGGGATAATGAAGAGGATGTTGTGAGAACTTTAAATTAAACCGACTGCCGAAATTATATAATTTTAAAAGTTTTATACTACTTAATGTGGTTATATTTTTTAATTACTTTCACTAGGTAGGGACGTTGTTATATGAAATTGATCGTCGTGGATAAAATATTCGAGTTTGAAATATCATATCCAACGCCCGTTTATCATTGATTTATATTTGAATTTTCCCCAAATGTAGCCGTGAAAAAGGCAAATCATAAATAAGATCCGATTCAAATTTGTTGAAGATGTTATCGGTATGATTTGTAGGCTCGCACCCAAAAGCGTTTGCCTAGTGATGCGCTAATTGTTGTCTCGTTTATCGATAACCTAAATATATGGGCTATATCAGTTTTGCCTTTATTTTTTTGCAATCTTGATTTTAAAAACACACTTTCCATTGACATCATAATCTGGTTTTATTTACTCCGGAAATCATGTTAATCCTAAAACTGTAATTTATCAAGTTAGCTGCTTAGTCGTCTTTATATATGTTTGGAAGAAATTGATTTTCCTACTTGATACTTACATTTTTAATTTTTCTATAAATTTGATATTAAATGACAAATTTCTATTTACAATGTTATACTGAAAATTTTCTTTTCTCATTACAAAATCACAGGCAATCATTTATGTATTTGGTGCTAAGTAGATATGGTATAACATAGGAAATATATTGGTACACCTATAAATTGGTACAAATTCTAAAATCTTATAATAAGTGTTGGATTAATGTTCTTAAAGATCTCTTCTTAAGTTTCTTGGACTTCTGCAGACTTCATTTTAATAGCTGGTTATATTGAATAAATTTTTGTCCGTTTATAATTTGTCGTGTATATTTGTTTTCATGAAAAAAAAAACGGTATACAAATTGAACTAGGTATTAATTTATATTTACGAGAATATTAAGGGTTAAAGATAGGGCTTCTATAAAGTTTTTTGACTCAGTACCTACCATACTTATTTAATGACATTACTTTAGAAAAATAATAGTAAATACATTATTGTTACCAAATTACAAGACCGAATAGAAAAATTTTGTAAATAAATCTACTACCAAAATCATAGCACAACATAATAATGTAAATGGTAGCCTGTTACCGTCCCAAGTAAGACACCGTCCAAAATTGATTCCGGCATATGCTGGTTTTCTAACAATTATTTGTTTTGTATTAAGGAAAAATAATGCGTTTGAAGCTATAATTAGAGTCATAAGTTATGAAGAAAACTTAGCAGTTTTCTATGATTCAGGTTAGCAAGGATCCACGTTATCTAACCAGTAGTAGAAGTCTACATAATAAGTCTGTTATTGAATTGATCGGTTTATCATTTTAAGATAGCAAAAATGTAAGTTTTACTAAACTCAATCTTGTAAGTACTTACTTTAGATAGATATCGTCGACGACGATGATATTTATCTAAAAAAAATCTTGAGGGTATATAAATATAGTTTAATGCAACGTCTATAAATAAAAATATCTAAGTTATTTTAGGAAAATTGATTGAGATATATTTTGTATATGCTCGTTAATATTAATTTTATAGTTTAAATTAAATGAAAATTAGTTAGTTAAAGCCAATTACAATTTTACGCGTTTTATATTTGTCCTAAAATAAATTAGTTTCCACAGACATTCGGTTATTTGGTAGATGGAGACCGGTTTGAATATAAATGGTAGATAAACATACGTAGGTATGCATAAAATAGATAACCGGAAACTGCCGAAAATGGCTCTGACCACGTCGAACGATGACCGAAACATGGATGATAAATAATCATTAATTTAAATTCGACACTTGCCCACGCACAACGACAAGCCGATGATTTAAGACGATGAAATATTTGTCAGTAAAGCTTTAATAGGGTTATTTACAGGCTAATGGATATCGGCCTCAGCAGTTGCCCAATACTTCAATTATTTTTCATTGTTATTTGTATTTGATTAGCTACTGATTTTTTTATTGCACCGCCATTCAATATAAGTGGTGTTTTGACACTAAGACACGTTATAAATTTCAAATAGACTTTATCTCTTAAGAATCGATGCAGTATCTTTTCTTTTTACGGTCACCAATGCTTGAACGATGAAGGTAGATGCCCGGTCTTTATACCACATAATATATTAAGCGTCCAATGAGCTACACGCCACCCTGAAGGTAACAAATAACAGCCGATTTGACCGACAAACATTTTTTTGTACACCACAAACCCAAACAATGTGTTATCTGTCCTAAATGTGATTTAACAGGTAATTTTAAGAATATATTATCCCTAAACAGTCCCAGATTTATTCTTGGACATAATATAAAATAGGTAGGTGAGCATCAGAATGAGGAACTACATTTATTTTCATTTACTTCCATTTGTATCGCGGCTCCACGTGGAGATTACGTGATTTAACAAAGGGAGTGCTATAAATCTGAGGGCGCTGTCTTAGTAGGCTCTGTGGGTATTTTTGATATGTGCCTTTAAAAGCTTTTTTCTGTATTTAGATGAGAGTTCATTGTGTAATTCATTAGAGTAAGGGTAGGTCGCCGCGTGGCTGCGGCCGCGGTCGATAGCAAGAGATAACGCGGTATTTATTGTTGCCCAATGAGTTGTCCAACAAGGGCGCGATATTTATAACGCCAGATGAATTAGTTATAACAAATCAGCTTAGAAATGAGCTTCGTCATTTATGTGGATAAGTACCAAAGTGTGGACAAGTACAGTAGTATAGCAAGTTACGTTTAAAAGCCATTGGATCGTAAAGATCTTTAAGTTGTTACTATAAAAAACCCACTTTAATACAGAAAACGTTTAAAATACTAAAATGCAATTGTTTTAATTTTTTGAAGTAAAACTTCTTAAATTATTAATGGATGAAACGCGTGACTAGCGTCACGAATATGTGCAGCGTTTTTATGCCAATTAGTTTGAAGGTTAGGAAGATTTAATATTTACAAATAAAATGTGGCATTTTAATTCGCCACTCGTCATTCAATAATTCAATATACTATTTTTCATAACATATAAAATAGAAATATTTTGTAAATTTTAAATTCAAAAATAACGTTCAATGAATACTTTCTCATACAGAATAACTAGACATGGCATTTTTATTTACAATTCGTCATTTGAGATTGCAATATATTATTTGTATTAATTTTCGACACTTTTAATATTTGAATGGCAATTAAATTCGTTAAATTTCTAACATATCTTTCTTTTTCCCTCTCTGTAAGTCTCGGAAATCTAAATTATTTTACATTTGTTTAAATATAAACTTCAAATTCATATTGCCAAAGAAATTTCACTTCTGAGATGTATACGCACGTACTTTTTGTATATTATTGTACGATTTCCTATTTATTTAAAATAAATATTCAATTGTTATCCAAGATCCACGTTTATGTTTGTAAAAAAATATAAAAAATGGAAATAAATGAACACAATGTATTATGGGCACAATTTCAAAATATAAATCATCAAGTATCTATCTATTTATAGCGTAAGTCACTGTTTCGATTCATTAACATGCTGATCACGTGTAGGCCATCATTCGCTTTTACAAATGACTACACAGTGCCACGCTAATGTTGAGGTGTGATTCCGATTACATGGGGATTTTGTAAATTATTGCCCTTTAATTTTATAGCTAATTTCTTAGATGAATCTCTGAATGTATTTTGTGCAATACATCTAATATACAGTATATGGTAAAAAAAATTAGAAATAAGAAGGAACGCAAGAATATTTTTATACTAATTAAATACATTGTGAATGTTTAGTTTTCTATTTACTCGCGTCTACATGATCGTATCAAAATTGTGTGGGTGGTCCCATAAACTGGTGGCCGCATTGTCTATTCTCGAATCGAACTTGCGATTTGCATTGAGAACCTACTCGGCATACATTATTCTGGTGGCACGGCACGTAAGTAATTAGCGCGTATGTTGATATCGATATTCGCATCAGGCCCTTCATTACTGCTTCCGTCTTATTTTATCGGAGTCAATAAAACTGTAGAGCTATTGTCACAGTATTTTTTTTTTATAAAGTTCAGCTGGATTGAAGTTAATAAAGAAAACAGAGCGGTATTTCACTCAGCTGAGCAAACTGACCTGACCGACCGCCAGCCCAGTAATACGTCACGACTAGACAGCTGCCCCCTCCCCCGGGCCCAAAGCTCCCGCTTAAAGCTAGAATGAGATGACCGTATAACAAATAATAGGAGAGCGATAGAGATCGCATGATCTCGTGAAACATGGCGCATAACGCCCCTTGATTTATGGTGCAGTGTGCCAAAGTTCGAACTTTATGTGTGCGTGATGCCACACGTACAATATAATATTTTATAAAATAAATTTCACTGGATAAAACTTGATTTCGACATAAATATCCAAAATAGCTTTACGCAATATTCGATACGTAATGTATTGTCACACATTTTCTATAAATAATGTTTTGTCGATATTTGACCCCGCTCTAAAATACAGCTGTGGGAGCAACTTTAGCTGACCATTGGATCGCAGCGTTAATTTCGACTGTCGTGTCCAAAAACCGGGCTGGATTTCTATTCTGTATGAAGTTTATTGTAATATTTCTTAGAAAATTGCTTATTAATTATTACTGAATCCTAGAAATAATAGATTGTATTCAAATGAGTTAATAATTGAAGTTCTCGGCTATTGTAATCGAGTGCCCGAGTCGAGTTATCATAGAAATATTTAATGAACTCGTGGACATTTCATGAAAGGTAGCTGTTAAATTAAGGATAAGATCAAATTTATTTGTGATTCTAAATATTCTTGTGCGTAGTTCATATTTATCTATAGAATTCTCACGTCGTGACACTATTAACTTTAACAAAGTTTTTTTGCAGTTTGCCAATCACTTATCATCTAATATGTTGTCATATCTAGTAAATGCTCATTTGACAGTACTTAAAAAAAATTTAGTATCTGTTTGAAATAAAAAAGATGTTATACTCTTACTTAGTAATAATTGTGTTTATTTTGTTTCAGGTATGGGACGCCCAAAGTATATAAATATATAAGGTACTTTGAAAAACACAGAATATTTCTGGATTAATTAAAGTAAATATTTATAACTTCGGTGTGATACATTGGTTTGATCAAACTTTGGTCAATATATCTATAATAGTAGCCGCGAACTTAAATTACATTGTATGATAAAAAAACGCCTTTGAACGATATGATTCAGAGAAATTTCTGAAAACTACCACTGGACTATGACAAGCTTTTCATGTCATGGTGTCACTTATTGTGGCTCATATTATTTATATTATTATTTAGAATAAATATTTATGAAATCATATTTTCTCATTTGTCTAGGACTGTATTGGTGGAAGCGGTTGCTTAGACATTATCAACTAAGACGATTGTTTTTTTGCTGAATAATGCGTTTACGAAATCCGACTGATAGTTATATTCAGCTAGGAATATGTGACTAACTGCAGAACAGAGTACCAACTGAAGCCGCGTCCTGAACTGGGGCACTAGAGGCATAGTGAGGATATTTCTCTCTAGGATTTTGGACATCACCTGTCACAACCATTCGAAGGGCAGAAGGCGCGCAAAAGCACGTCTCCTGACGCTTAGCGTCCTCCTTCGGACAGAGGTGGCCCCTGCCACGGCTTCGCGCTCTCTCTTTCTAAATAAACGTTCTTGTATATCACTGTCAAGACTGCCTGTTTAGTGGTTAGGATGTTCGACAACAGACATGACGTCCTGGGTTCTAGTCCCGGATCGGGCCAATTGAAATCGTTATTGAGTTTTCTCAAAAAAAATTCTCAATACTTACCCGAAGCCGACGGTCTTACGCCTGTACTCTTTCTCTCCGAGAGTATACGATTTTCATCACATCGGATTATGAGACAGTAAGAATGATATAGAGAGTGTACTATGCCTGCCAACCCGAAGTGGAGCAGCGTCGTGGATCATGCTTTAAAAACCCTCTCTCATATGAGTGCTCCTGGCATACTGCCTGTGCCCAGCAGTGAGACGTTAATGGACTGCTACTTACCTTTTTTACAACACTATGTAAAACGTCTAACCAGGCTTGTGTATTTCCTTCTCAGACTGTATCCTCACTTACCATCATATGACTTTTCTGTCAGCAAAAATAAACATGCGAGTTTGGAAAACTCTTCAATTGATCATTTAAAAGTTACAATTGTATCATATAACAGTCCAGTGTGAACAACGCTTATATAATTTAATAGTCACCGTGTAAAGTTACCGCTCCACGTTGCTCTTACACGAGCCGCAGTTACCGGCGCCGCGTAGCATGATTAAAATTTAAATATGGAAAAGTCCTGCCTTCATTAAGTGGTTATTAGACACGGCGAGCAAACTCGGCAATTTGCTAAGTAAAATATATGTGTAGGTGAGCGGAATACTGCCGGGTAACGCCGTAAACATCTCCTGCTACGGTAGGTGGTCTTAACTCTCTCTCATATTATTTATTAGCTACCCGAGAACAGTAGCTTACACCTATCTGAACGGAACATCTGTTTGGGTACGCGTTGTTAAGACAATTTCTTACAGAACTAGCTTGTTCCCGGCATACTTTTCGATGCCACCTATCGAAGTTTGTACAATGTTTCGCTGCAACTGTATGAATTGTGTATAAACAGAAATATCAAATATCGCTTAACCTTGATTTTTTTTTATTTAACAGTATAACTATTTTTAATTATAAGATTAGCTTCATATATATGTTCGTATAATACTCTTTTACATTCACAGTCACATTGATTACGAGAGGTAGTGTTGTGCAAAATAAATTTTAGAAAAATATCGACATTGTTTTTTTGGAAACACGTTAACATTTCACAATAGTTTTATCTGATCCCTTTGTTGGTAGTGTGTTAACTAGCCACGGCCGAAGCCACTTTAGGCAAACTGAACTCGGGGCCTTTGTTCGTATGACTAATCACTTTATCACAAAAAAAATCCCATCGAACTCAACTCAGTAAGGGTTCACTCAGTAGTTTAACAAGTAGCTTGTTTAAATAATGTCCATATTATTAATAGTTTTATCATGTCAATATTATTATCAATATCAGTTGAGTAACTAAACAAAGCCTTTTAAGGCAAATATATTAATAGAAGCGATAATTACAAAATATTGTGTTACGTGCAGCATCAAATAGATTAGAGACTTAATAATTTTGAATTCCCTTCACAAGGGATTTGAAGACAATATGGACATATTTATGTAACCTCACTTTTAAATAGATTATCATAGTAATTTTACATCCTCAAGTTTAACAAAAATAAAGCAACTTTTAAACACCTAAAACTATCAAATTTTATGGTGTATATATAAATAAAATAACAAAATGCCTCACTAATTTGTACATTCTCGTTTCATAATTACTTATAATTATAAGAAACTCGAGCGAAAAATTGTTGGGCACCCTGTTAAAATTTTTGACGTAAATTGGCGCAATTACGACGATAAATTGAGAAAGATAACGTGTTATGGGGGTAGGTATTCTCTGTTATGATATGCTCACCATCATGGTCAAGTCGACATTGTACGTCATATTGAGTAGATTGTATAGTCCAAGTTATTTATTTATTCACTTTATTGTGCACGTACCATTTCTACACACAAAATAGAGCAAAACTTATATTAAAAAGTGGCTAAACAAAAGGTGGTCTTATCGTTATATCGATTTATTTCGAACAACCTTAAGAGGAAAGCCCGTAATCAAAAACGTGTAACGTTTAAAAAATCAGTTTACGACGAGATTTATTTAGTTTAATTTTTAAAGTGGCCAATTCCTGCAGTCTAACATGTATTTAGATACATATACGAAATTTCATCATTATTTGTGACTTGCTATCACTTGAAAATTTGTATTGATTTTATTGTTGACTTAATTTCGTAATAAATTAATTTAATTATCGTAAATGACCGTGTAAATGGTTTAAAAAATTCGGACGTTAATTTTTCAAGTAATTACAGGGATAAATTGAGTAAGATACCGTATTCCGGGGTAGGCATTGTTCATGATGACAAATAGGCAATGGTAGATAATACCACTATCGGGTGTCGGGGCGAATTTAGCACTGTTTCCAGCCAATATCCCGCTGATAATAAACATGCGGACCTTTAATACGTTATTACGTACAATTATCATTGGTGTTTATTTAAAATATGCCATAATAAATTTATTTGTAGTACTCTATAGGCTCTACATTTTTTGTAAAAGTTTTGGGGTGTTATACACTCAGTATATGGGAAACTTAGGTATTCCTCTTCGGGGATAATCTACCATTTATTTATATTGTCCGAATGGCGTTCTTATCTAAATATAGGGAAATGAAAGATGTAGTAAGCACGTAACAACCTATTAACGTCCCATTGTTGGAGGTCACACACACAGGTCTTCTTACTAACTAGAGAGAATTTTGTAAAGCGTAAACCCACCACCCTACAACATCGGGGGTTGGAAATTTATATTTTCTCCACAATTGATCCCGGAATATGCAGATCTTTTTAGTTTTTCATTAGCCAAAAATCACCATGACGCCTTTTAAACATAGTAATGGCTGTTCAGGATTTAACCTCGGGACTATTATTTATTATTTATTTTTAGAGAGTGGTGGGTCTATGCTCTAAAAACCCTCTCCCATATGAGTGAGGAGGTCTGTGCCCAGTAGTGGGACATTAATGAGTTGCTACTTACCTTATCTTTTAATATCCACAGCCCTTATAAAAGTTACATATAATCTCACTTAACTTACTTAAGGCCAATTAAGGATTATACAACTGTTTATTAGAATAATAAGCGCCAGAGAGATTACGCGTGGATGTGAGTCTGTTTGTGAATGGAGTGTGTGCGTGTGTGTGTTTGGAGTAGGTGTTATGTAATGAATAAAATACAAATACAAGCTACCTATTACATAATATTAATATTTAAAATTAATAAGAATTCATCATGGTTTCAGTTTAAAAAAGGCAGTCTATAAATATTATCAAATATACTTAACTTAATGAACAAATATAATGCCATTGATAAAAATTGCTTCGATGTTGAAATGATATACACTCTATAAAGATAATTTATGTTTATTTAAAAAATCGTCGAAACGTTTTATGTTGTAGCCTAAACTATAGAAACGGCGGATTTGAATTCTGAAAGTTACTAAGGCAATCCACGAAGAATCGTGATCCTCGTGACTGGAGCTCTATCTGACAAACTTTAGATATTTTAACGAGGCCCCCCAGAACCGTTATATCTAGTGTATTCAATAATGTACTCTAACACGATTGATAATGTTTTATTTTAGTATTTAGAAATTAACAAAATTTTATGTTACTTTCAAAACAAGAGCCTAAGAAGAACGGGAGAGCATTTCCAAAATGATCACGTGTAAAAGGATTTCTTCTAGTTTATAAAATAAATTGAGCTTTAGCCATGTATTTAGTTTAATTCTGAGTTAATGACAGCATTGACAGAATAGATAAAATATTCTTCATTACAATATCTAATTAGGCAACGAGATATTTGCATTACACGACAATGCTAATAGGTAGATTACATTACAAGGTAAATAACGTTTAAATATAAATAAATGAAGAGGGAAAATGTGTTCAGAAAAATATTAAATCAATTTAAACAGTTACATTTATAGGATTTTTTATATAAATATTATGTTCGATAAGCGACGATTTCTTGATGCCTTTCGTCCAGCAGATTTCTGATTTACAAACTTACATATGTACATTTTGAACGCGCAACAGAATCAATGGCAAAAGATTTTAAGATGAAAGTACTTATTTATTTAAAACTTTATTGCAAACATACAAGAAAAAGACAATACAACTTATGTCATAGAAAGAAAACCAGACAATTAAGTAATAGGGTGCACAAAGGCGGTCTTATCACTAAGAGCTATCTCTTCCAGACACCTTTGGTGAGAGGAACAGATCATAGGAATTATGGGGGATTATTTATGTAATGATTATTCTGAATAATCATTGATGGTTACGCATATTCACGTCAATATAAAAAGCTATTTCCATCACAAATGTTTATAAGCCTTGGTAAAATAAAAAGCATCAATCACTTATATTAGCCTGTAGAACCGTGGAACAACATAAAAACTTCCTAAACTTTCCTATACAGGCTCGTAAATCACACGTTTTTTAATAGATAAATAGGGCTTCGCACAAACGAGCAATATCGCATTATTTGGCCCTCCCTCAGGAAAGGCCCTTCTGATAAAGCCTCCTTGCCTCACACCCTTCATGTTAATGTACTTCGCCAGACGGTGACAACCATTTTTTGGCCCACTTGGTTACATTATAGCTGCTATAAAGAGTATTTCAAATTATATTTTCCGTGTCCATTAAAAGGAGATGTTGCAGTCTGCCGTCTATTTAAAAGCAACTTTTCTTGTAGTTGGAATTAATATTTTTTTATTTACCTCCATTATTCCAGTTGCGTAAGTTTAGTCACTGTATAACCTTGGTAATTTTTTAAAAATAGCAATAAAGGTAGCCGTGTTAATTGTAAAAAGGTAGTTTACTAAACAACAATTGTTCTGTCGCTCACGGTCTTCACTAACAAAAGTAACTCACGGGGCAAGGTAATAAAATGTTCAAAAGTTCGAAAAAATATTCCCTCATAAACAAAGCGGTTCGGATGCAAAGTTAGATAAAGAACATCGCATACACCTGAGCTAGAAAATTGCTTTTTTCTAAGCGCCTCCAGTTTTTTACGCAACTTTCTCCTTGAATAAAGGAAGTTTCGTGGAAGAACTTTCTTATTTTTGTTGCCGCTAGGCGTAAATCATACGGACACTCGTATGATATGACGGCTCGAAAATGTAAGAGCAATAAAAAATATTTTGACAAGTCCTTTATCCTGCAATGATCAATTGCTATTGTTTCTGGAGAAAGTTTGCAGCTGTATATTCGCAATTTTTAAGTGTGTTATGCTGTCAGTTCTAATTGATTTTCACAATCCGTGGTAGAAATAGCGAAAGCTCTCCTTAGGTAAATGGGAGAACTGAAGTTAAATATATTTGTTAAATTACCTATATCAATATGTGTACTAAGCAATGATTATTAAAATGAATTCACTTGGTTATTTTGATGCACTGTAGTAGTTGTATATGAAAAGCTGCCTCATTTTACTTAGTTTTTAATTGCTTCCTTTCAGATTAGATGCTTTACACTTACCTTCATAATCGAATCGATATCCAGATTTTAATTTACAACGAGTATATATCTAAATCTTAAAACACCGTTTACGTAGAATGTCCGACATTAGCCAATTTAAAAATACTCTACAGGTATTGAGAGAATTTTCAAATTCAGTCCAGTAATTTTTAATTTCATTTTAATAAATTGTAAAAAATAAATACCAAACTTTAACAATGCTAAACATTCTTCTATAATATTAGAGAATAGATTTATTTGTAATACTTTATTGTGTCTGAACTTCCCTATGCACGACAATTGAAACTCTGGAGTTTAACTCGGGATACATTATTTAGATTGAGATTTTGAAATTCGTTATATCTTTTGAATGCCCGATTTTAATAATCTAAAAAATAAAGGTAGTAGGTACAGTAAGATAAGGATTAATACAGAGGCATGAATAATATGGTTATACTTTTTTATACATAAAAAGTAGTTATAATGGTATAACAACAGTAGTTGAACATATGGTATCATGGGATTTTTTGTAGAAATTAATACGTTCTATAATATTGTAGAACATTTTTTGTTTATATCATCACACCTTGGGTTACAGTAACGCATTTCTATTAGGAATACCTATTTCTTTTTTGAGAAAGTAATTTTGAAATTAGTCCTTGTGTGAAATCATTCATCATTATCATCATACATACAAAAACACAACTGTTTCCTCTTTATAATATAAGTTTAGATTAACAATTTAACTCTTTATAATGTGTAACAGATACTCATATCAAATTAACGGATACTTTTTTAAAAGTATAGGTGTGATTTCGTGTGACATGATCGCGGAATTGCGGAGTATAATGGACTTAAGAATCGTGTTTATTCTGGGTATCCCCGTTATCGATAAGGTAATGAATGCTCCGATGATGTTAAAAAATGGGAAGTAAATAAGTATTCGCCCATTTCTACATCACTATGCATTATGTAAATCTGAAAGCGTATCTTCGACCAGAACGACTGGTGTATCTATTTATGGGAAGAGTATAAAATAGCGGACCCTTATCACAACTAGTTAAAAACTAATTACTGGGGTGACACCACCTTTGTATAAATCTCGCCGCTCCACCGAATTGCCTTGACAAAAGTTATTTTTAAGAAAAAACCCCTCGAGGCTGCTCCGCCTCGTCCCGCGCTCCCCGCCCACCGCTCTTCCACGCGGAATTTATCACGATTTATATTCATGGCATAACAACGTGAGCCAGTTTAGGATGGTACTGCCTAAATTACAAACTTCTAATAAAACTTGTTACTCATTCCACGCATACATATAACAATTTATAACGCATTGTTGTTATTACCTTGACATCAATAGATATGTTTTAATGGGCATCGCATTAGAAAAATAGCGTTGCCGTTTCGCATCGTAGTAAACAATCATTAGCGAAGACTCATACGATAGGTGCAAATCAACTTCCTCCCATCGTTAATTAGGTTTAAAATAGGGGCTAATTAAAAATATTTTCTTAATGAACTTTCCAACTAGTATGAGAACTAAGTAATAGAAAATTATTTCTCTAACAAAAATTGAAAGTGTCGGTGAAAACAGACAAGGTTTTCTTATTATATCTACTAAAATGACTCAATAACATTTTTCTTAAGCAGAAAAATCAGGATAATAATAATTATTATTATTAGTGAGAGTCCCATCAATTTTATAAATTTGCTTCTAATATATTGCTTTTAGTACACGATAATGTGCCTGCCAATCCGCAGTGGAACAGCTTGGTGGGTCAATGCTCTAAAACCCTGTCTCATATGAGTGAGGAGGCCTGTGCCCAGCAGTAGGACGTTAATGGGCTGCTACTTCCCTTTTTTTACACGATACCTACCTACCTACTACTTCATTGGTCTAGTGGTTAGCATGTTCGACTACAGACATGAGGTCCTGGGTTCGAGTCCCAGGTCGGACCAATTGAAAAATCAATATTGAGTTTTCTATTACGATTTTCTAAATATTTGCCCGATTGCTGACAGGTTATCGCTTGACTTTTTTCTCGTGTGATGGTAAGTCATGATATAGGTGATATAAGACGGAGTTTTGTTAACCATAGACATACTTTGCATTTAAAGGTTTTCATATTCTATACTGCATTACTGGAACGCAAATTTTTGATCGTTGGCACACATTTGCCAGATGATAAATAACCACGACTTAAGCTAGTCCAGTAGATAGTTTAAAAAACTGCAATTTCTTAAATATATCTTGCCGAGAATCGAACCCAGGACTTCTGCAAACGAAGCTAATTCTACCTTTTCATCAGCGAGGCTGTCTTACAATTACTTTAACGCATTGCACTATATATGAGACAGATTCTTTATTTATCTGTATCATTAAGTGATTAACGATAACTATTTAATTGACATTGTTTTATTTCCTGTTGTTTTTATTTTTCTTTATTATTTATATAGTTTAATTATTGTCATTACTGCTGAAGTAATATATCAGCATAGACATTAATCGGTTTACGTAAATCAGGTGGCATATGGCTGAGAATGTTTCGAACACTAACTCAACGGAACAACAAATCAAGTGTGGTTTCGGCGGAAGCATTTACTGTCGGTTCAACAACTGCTTAAGGGGCATAAATAATGGAACTGGGTTTGATTGGATCAGGCTATTATAGTTTAATGTATATCAAAAGTTTAGGGATTAAATATACTTTTAGTTAGTTCTTGCTTTGAAAATTTTACCGCCGTAGCAAGAGCTTAANAGAGAGTGCACTTGTGTACTAAGCCTGCCAATCCGCAGTGGAGCAGCGTGGTGGGCCTATGCTCTAAAAACCCTCACTCCTCGGAGTGAGGAGGCCGGTGCCCAGTAGTGGGACGTTAATAGGCTGCTACTTACTTTACTTACTTTACTCATGAAATACCTTAATTTTATTATCAGTTATTATCTTAAAATAATATAGGAACTTTAATGTTTTCAATTTTTTTAGAAATAATGCATAATTGAATATTTTAATAAAGCAATATAAAACAAAAAACTTGAAATAGTGGAATACCCGTAGACATAAGTGAAATATTATTAATTTTATACAGTGTTATTTTAGGTCAATTAAAAAAAATACAATATATTCATATATTATCTGTTTCCTTCATACATCTACCTCAAGTATTAACTATGCTATGGCTTGTGGGAAATATACATATCTAAATAAATAAAAAATAATAAGCCTTAGTGGATAGATTTCGATCGTATTATTTTAGATCCTTTGTCTCTAGGGTTTTCTTCATTTAAATATTTAAGCCTGATAAGATGGCCCTCGACTATGGTCTCACCTGATAGTAAGTGATAATATAGCCGTAAGGTAGAATCGCGCAAACTCCTAGTTTCTAAAAAATAAAAATGTTACACTATATATATTTGTATTGCTAACATGTTAGCCCTTGACTGTGATTACACCTGATGGTAAGTGATGATACAGTGTAAGATGGAAGCGCACTAATCGGTGAAGACACAATTAACCTCTTGTGGTTTCTACAATCGTACCGGAACACAAATCTCTTTTGGCGGTATTTCTTTGCTGGTAGGGTAGTAACTCCCAGCAAATTAGACTCAGACCAATTAGAACATGCAATTTACTATATTCACCCTACCGGGGCACGAACCCGGGGCTTCTGCTAGCAAAGTAAGTACTCGCACCACTGCACCAGCGAGACCGTCAAATTCTAAATTTAAATATTAATGTAATAAGACTACGTCACAAGTATTGTACCGTAACATATTCAATATATTAAATAACAACAGATTTTATATATAATATTATAATGGTAGAGAAGAAAATGAAGCTGAAGAAATATTCCTTATTCTTAATTAGAAAATAAAGCGTATAAATCTGCAGTCGCATCTGAATACCGGTAGATTGTGACAAAGGGGTGTAGCCTTCAGGGCTCAGCCGGGGGCTCCACCATAATTGATGAGGCTCTTAGCACAGCAGGGCGGCGTTGGAATTATCATCCGCGACACTCCGGTACAAGTTCTCATTAATTTGTGATTAGCCCGCAGTTAGGATGCTTTTCTTCTAATTACGCAATCAGTTTTTCTCTTGGGGCGAGATTAAACTATATGAATGAAGTTAGTGTTGCATTTGATATCTTTTAAACTGATTTTGCTGCACTTTTGATTTGATAAAAAGAGATAATACTCTCACTGATAAATTATAATTACTACAAGCGAAAGGGAAATAAATATTTTTTTATTTCTACATATTTATTATCTATAAACAATACATAGTACACTAACAGCTCTCACTAAATCGTATACAAGTTAGGTTTATTATAATTATAATTACATATATTATATTTAAATAAGAGAAATTATTTATTTAAATATGCTAAAACATTCTTCTTAAATGATGATATATATAAGTGCATTTTCTTTACACTCTCTGTAGGTTCATAAAATTTTCAATTGATAAACAACTGGAACTATTGGATTGTAGAAACTATTTTATATAACATTCAAAGTGCTGATTTAAGTTTTCTTTTTCTATACAACCTGATTTGATTTGATTTAATACGTATTTTCGTAAACATTCTTTACTGTAATTACAGAAAGCTAGATAGATATAATTGTTTAACTTACTTTTGTTGTTTTGTTTTCTAAATAACTGTGTGAAGTCAATTAAACTTTTGTGTTTAAGTAATAAATAATGAAACATATCCCTTTTCTGTATGAATATTTAACAGCCCATTGACGTCCCACTGCTGGGCACAGGCCTCCCTCCTCATAAGAAAGGAAAGAACACAGATCCGCTGTTCCACTGCGTGTTGGCAGGCTTAATAAATAATAACAATCAATCCAAATGTTTTTAAGGACACGCAATCCAGAATAATCTATATTTTTTGGTGACAAAACACATACACATACAAAAATGACGCTGTAGCACCGCAAAATGTTATAATATCAAGGGTTGATTTATATCTCATGTTCTTTAATAGCCATTTAACAACAGAACCTCATGATTAAATTTTAGTATTTTTAATTTGTATCACTCTTCTTCCAAATCATATTAGCAATATGATATGTAGTACATGCGTATTGTAGCTATGTTGAACGTTGTAAGACAAGATAAATGTATGAAGGTTTTTACTTAATCTTCAGTATGAGCAAAGAGGCGAGACGGGGCTGTAATATCTAAAAACTCAATTCATCCCCCAATAAATATCTTAAGCATCGTTTACTGGGAATGAGGCAAAAACGTTATTCCCCTATATTGTTTATTTAAAGGTGGATTTGTTGAAAATTTATTCTCGTGTATGCATGATCGAGGGTGCTGTGTGCGTGTCAAAAGGAAGTCTAAAATAATGTATTTTTACAACATTGCCGACAGGTTTTTTAAAGAACTACTTACGTCTACTTCGTCACAGCCAGGAACAACAATACCCTAATCTGTTTAAAAGTAAGCTGCATTTGTTTATGAACTAGAGGTCATCTCGAAATAGCATCAAATAAAACAAATGATCATCTCAAACTGATGACTTTTTGATGAAAATGAGTTGATAACCTCAAGTATAAAGCTGATATGAAAAGAGACAAATAATAAGAATATCAGGCAATTATTATATAAATTGTCAAGCTATCATACAAAAAAATGTCTTTTATACGGTTAATTTTAAGGATAATTATTTAAAAATTTTCGATGTATATACATAAAAATTCAGTGTTTCACCATGATTAACACTGAAACTACAATACCAAATCTGATTTTAATGTTTTTTTTTTATTACACTGCCTTTGTTTCGAATTAGGATATAAGATAGCTTTCACTAAGTTACACAAGTATCAAATAGACGCCGTACTTTAAGTACCAATTTTAAGTATGCACATACAAAGTTGCACGTGACTGCTAGGTTTATATAAAATAAGATGGATTTCATGGAAAAGTCACCGAATATTTACGGTGTACACTCATATTACGGTTTAGGGTCGAAGATTGATTCATTTATTTCCTGATATTGTCCTCATATTTCTTAGACAAAGTGGTCTACGCTAAGAAAACCTACAATTCAGATTAATTCGGTTAGAGGGGTTCGGTTGGAGCCAATTTGTCTGATTGCTACCGATGTATGTCCTTACCTATGTATCCTGGTTTTCAATACATCCTGACCCCATCTTGCGTCCCTATCAATAAATATTTGCGCATGATTAATTCAATAAACTTACTGCGCGCAATTCAAATATTTTTTTTACTTGTTTAAGGAAGTGTAATGGTTCGTGTGAGGGAAGCATTCCAATATATTACATGGCGAGTTTTATGATACATGTAGGAACATATATTGTAATACTAAACTATTTATCAAGTTTGATTTCTTAATGCGAATAGCGCTCTCCTATTTATAGAATCTATTGTATTTTAATATCTCTCTTTATTTCAATATTTTGTATAAAAAGTGTCAGCTTTTTAAATTACAACTATTATTTAATGCTTAATATTAAAATTTTCAATCGTTATTATTAATGCACTCGAGTTTAAATATTTTTTGAACATGTAATGGACGACACTTTATATAAATACAATTATAGTATAGTTTTAAGTATGATTTTTTTAAATGTAATATGTTTTATTTTATTTCTTTCACGGCGCTAATAAATTAGACGAATAATTGATTGTTAGTTATATATAGTAGATTTTAGTAGGTAGTAAAAACAGTGAAATATTTGTAATTTGAAATATTTTGAATAGAAAATTTCTGTGTTTCCGATGAAAAACAAATTGTTAATTAGGTATCATGATTATTGCCCTTTTGTGTGTACGCCTCTTCCGCGTCCGGAATCCCAAAGAGGGGAAAAAATCAAACTGTATTTATTGGAAAGTGATCCGAGGTGATTCTATTAGATTAAGTGAACTTCCTTGAGGTTGGGGACGATAAGCTAGATTTCTTTTGATTTCTGATTACTTTATACAAATATATTCTCCTAATTACATCTACGTCTATACTAAAACATAAAATGTATTTATTCGTGATGGTATAATAGTTTCAACATGCTTTTGAACGTATATTCGTTAGATATATCTATTTTTAAAATTTTTGCTCAAAATTAACTGTCTAACTTGATTACAGGCATTGAGAAAATATAGAAATTACTTGTCACTTATTAAAGATTTAACGTCAAGCAAATGGGACAAAAATATTACCCTGTTTAATACAATTTCAATTCAACATAAATGCACTTTAGCTTTGGTTCATAATACATTTTATTCAAATTAAGCGATGTTTATTAATTCATGATATTAAAAATCTAAGTTCAAAAAACTTTAATATTTGCGGGCATATTGACTAACCA
The DNA here is from genome assembly GCA_015832385.1 of Elymnias hypermnestra. Taxonomy (NCBI): domain Eukaryota; kingdom Metazoa; phylum Arthropoda; class Insecta; order Lepidoptera; family Nymphalidae; genus Elymnias; species Elymnias hypermnestra. Next base: position 4,885,887 of record JACTOM010000855.1, read on the forward strand.
ACGTAAAAATCGAAATGGTTTTGTTTTCAATATCATTTTTGTATTGGAATTGATATGATAAATAACTTAACTAGATGCAAGTAAAGGTTTCCGTGCTTGAAGCTTGCGTGCAGTTGAAGATAGAAATGCATTACAATTTAGCTTTCTCTATCTCAATGGGGATCATTTATAAGTTATTCTTACAGTTTATAATTGACACTTTCGAATACCCTTCCTAGTTATAAAATTAATTTTTCATTGAAATAGTTTAAAAGATTAGTAAATATATGTTTCATAGAGTGGATTTTATAAAAATATCTATGTAGTCGGATATATGTCCTTAGAATATTTCATAGTTCTGGGTACCTATAAATCGTATCAGAAATTGTAATATTGTTTTGCGAGATTTGCGTATTTAATGTTTATTTAGTCTTTTTTTATTTAGGATCTAATTGTGTTTTTATATGTACATTAATTTAGGAGTTTTGTTAGGAGTTTTTAAAGAAAATTATTGGATGGATAATGCAGAAGCATATCTTATTTCTACTATAAAATATATGGTTGATATTTTTGTACTGTTGGCTAATCTCCATTGGTTATAACATCGAACCGTTAATCTAAATCATATGAAATGAATGAAATATTGGCAAAATTAAATAACGCCATCGCGGTATGTACCCGTTCAAATAGTCAATATATCATTTATGAATTCACCAGAAAATTTAATCAAAATCGATCGAGTTGTTTAGACGGAATTCAGCCATATATACTTTTTGAAGAATCATATAAATAATGATATAATAAAGTTAAAATTCATATAATGAAATCAAATTAAGTCACATAGTTGCATGGTCAACACCTTATATTGCATATAGCCAAAATTAAACATCTTTCTGTTATATATATGTCAGAGAATAAGAGAGAAAGGAGACCGTAAAGCGTAGGGTCCGCCGACATCGTCATTAATGACATACATAATTGCCATTTCCAAACTGTGGGCGTAGATGGGTAATGTTGGTGCAATCAAACACTTTATTAATTAACTCTGATTATACTGTTCAATAACGCGACAGTTTCAAAAGTCGATCGCACCGGCGGCCCGTCACCCGAGAATTGCCGAAAGGCGCGCGCCGGACTGCCACTTATTGACTCTGCCCCACGCCGATAGACAGATGGCGCCAGCGTTTCACTGACACACGGATCAGCGATCCAAAGACTATTGAACTCCGACATATAAAATTGATATATATATATATAAAAAAATCAATCCATATGCTTGCAGGATACATTTGATTAGGTAAGGTAAAGTAAATAGCAATTTATTCATGTCTCTCTGCTGGGTATATGTCTTCTCTTAGGGGTAAGAGTTTTAGAATATACATGCACCCCGCTGCTCCATTGCGGATTGGCAGACTACCAGAACATATACCCCAGAATTTATCCCGAAATATGCAGGTTTCCTCACGATGTTTTCCTTCACCGAAAAGCATCGGAAAGATAAATCAAGAGCCTTAATTTTTATAAGGAGAAACTTAACAACCGGCCCTGAATTCGAAGCCGCGTTTTCTCTAAATGAGATCCACGCATCTCATCATCATGGCTTTTACATTCGCTTAACACATACCAAAAGTTTGTTTTAACAAATCGCGAATATAGATTTTTCCGAAGGTGTAAGAGCGCCCAAGTGTCGGTTAAATCCTTATAGCGAGATAAGCCATCACATTCAAGATATTTAAATCGATTTCGCCAATTTTCCGTCGGAGGGCGCTGCCGAGGCCCGACTCAATTTATCCGGTGTCGCGGCGGGGCGGTGCGACCGTCTATTGTTCACTAAATGAACTACGCCAACCTACGGCATTTACAATGTTAACTACATCAGGACATTCAAATACGATAATATCCATTTAAATTTCGGCTCAAGTTTATTTGGAATTCGGCTGTTGATGTGAAAAATGATTTTGTAACAAATCTGTATATATAAAAGATTGTCGTGTTAGTTACACTATTTATAACTCAAGAACAGCTCAACCGATTGGGCTGGAAATTCGTGGAGAGATAGTTTAGAGCCAGGAAATAGACAAGGGATACTTTTGATTATATTTTTCTACCACCACATAATTTTCGATGCACCAAAATACATGGACAATAGAGAGATCAGAAGATCTAATGAGGTTCTCATAACTGATGTCCAATGTGTTATAAAAATAAAATCTAAATTCTTCTGTCTCTAAGACTGATCAGAGTTAGTTGGGTCAGCTTGTATTTTGTACACCAAGTGGGGTATTTAAGTAACACTTCTCTTTTTATATTACTTTGGTTCGTAACGAAATAACATTTATGATTACAAATGTGTCAAAGAACATAACCAACACTTTAAATTATTGTATATATAATAACCTTTGCATAGATAAATTGCAGTTTTCATGTTGGAACCGGCGATTGGCTAGAAAGGGTCTTTAATCTTCGGATACGAAAATACGGTGGAAGTTTCTTAATTAATATAGTCTAGTTTTTGACATGATATCGTCTTATAAATAGACGTTTGCACGCACCAAAAAGTATGACTTATTATCACGTTCTTCCTTAGCCGAACGTGCAAGCGAGAGCGCGGAACAAGCGATAAAGAGGCGCGATCGGCCTAAGAATTGTAATAATTGTTTTCTTTTAACATTATCAAGCAAAATTATCGTGAGCCGACTATACAGAGAACTATTTTTTTAAATAAGGTATTTTAGACAGTAATTATTATTCTCAAAAAAGATTCTCAATTTTTTCAGGAATTTCAGGTTTTCAAGGAATCTAGAATAATGAAATACACTTTTTCATCTGTTATTAACAAACGAATAATTATTGCCTTTCATCATAATTGGATATAAATACGGAATATAAAACTTTAAATATTTAATTACAGTTTTAGTCACGTCATAGTTTTATATGATTTCTAAGTCATAAAACAGACTAATATAAAATTTGATAAAATATTTCCTGTGTATAGACTAAGTACGATTTTAAGAGCCGTCACATTCATCTCATGGAACCCTTTAAATATTCTTTCATTAAGAAGTTTCGCTTATTTCTCCCAACCGGAACCTATTTGTTGGGTTGCTATTTAAAACATTCGCCCCGTCTGTTTACATAGATCAGATACGTTCAACAAAGGCTTTTGTAATTAAGAAAGATATTTTAAGTCGGCGGCAGCTTGGCTTTATTCGCGAAATGAATTTACTGGATTAAGTGCGTTTCAACTTTTGTTAAATGGTGTTTTGTTTCTTTATTGCTAAACAGGATCTAACCTAATAAACTTCCGTCGTAGTGAGAAATTAAATTTCCCAGACATATTTACGCTGAACGCGAAAATTATCCTAATAAATTCCACGTTTTGTGCTGAACAATGGATAATTATTGGATATACCCTATTGGGCCAATATCCAAAAGATAGGTAAAGCACGCAACGCCATATTTCGAACTGCTCCTAAATATAAATTTCCCAGCTCCGACCCCAATTTAGGAGTGCATTATTTTCGCTTTCGCAGACATCCGATACAATTAAAATCTTCTTTAATTAAGGGACGACTATGAATCATTCGCACGTGGCGCACTGAGTTTTCCACTTGTATACTCGTTCGCCTTAACTCAAAAAGGTTTAGGATGAAGGTGGTTAAAACGATAGTAGCTCATAACGTTTGTGCCACTCGGTCCATATTTATGTGACAATTTATTGTATTTAAGGCGTAGCTTCTGTTGTTTTCCGGTATCTCTTTTCACTTTGTCGCAGTATCTGCCATATTTACTCGTACGTGAGGGATGCTGACAATAAATAGGTGGGCGCAAACATATTTGACGTTTACAAATACCTCCCAAATTGGTTTGGTTGTTGTAACTGGCCGTTATTATGAGTCAGAGGATGTACTTTATGACTTGTGTATTTCAAATTACTAAACTATAGTGGTATTTTATTAAATTTCAGGTGAAGTTTAATTGAAGGGTAAAGTCACACACATCACGCACTATTGAAATGCAGCTTGACTAGTTTTGCAGCTCCCTTGAGTAAAACTATTTAAAATTCTCTCAAATTTCTGAGCTATTTTCCTTTGAACCACTAAATTAAATTTCTGACATAGTTGATATTTCCATCATTCGAGAACAGTCTCAAAAAGTTTAATTTTGACACTACATTTCTCATTTCATTAGCACACACAATTGTTAATAAAATATTTTTTATTGATCCAATCAAGTTCAAATACGTTTTTCATGTGAAACTTGATGGAAATACAGTTTTTGAAACATTTAATAGCTTTTTAAATATAATTAATAATCATATTTGTGAATAAATATTCACACATGTACAGTACGCTATTGAAAGCTTACGTAAAAAGTTTAAGGGAATCTTTTATTTAATGATATTTAGAAGTTCGTGCTTGATGGCATAGGAATTTAGTTTAAAATTCATTCTTTGTCTTTTAATATATAATTCTCATTCGTGTGTAAGTCACTGAACTCCTCCTAAACGGCTGGACCGAAATTGGTGAAATGTTTTGTGTATCTTCAGGTAGATTTGACGATGGTTTAGATTGACAATTCGAATCTGACAAATAACGAATTCACTCATATCTCTATAGGATGAAGTATACGGGTGAAGTCGTCGGGAACAGCTAGTATTCGTGTCAAACCCTAAACGGGCCTTCTTTTTACTCCAGTTTGACACAAGAAAATATATATATTTTTTATTTTATATTTATTTCTTTAGTAACACCGCCTACCTTCTCTCCCTTTTCTTTGACTAACCTAATCTAACTGCAAGGGTTATCTGGAGGAGCTCGCTATTCGGCGATAAGACCGCCCTATTGCACACTAAATTTAGTTAATGTGAAGTTATTGTATTTTTCTGTTGTCCATTTTTGTGGTGTTCAACAAAGTTTATGACGGAAGTAGAAGTTTGTACTTGTTGCTAAAGCATTTAGATAGTTAAATAGTAAGAAGATTAGATGGCAATTACTCGTTACAGACACGTGCGTCGGATCGTGTAGGTTCGGCAATCGACCTGATCCGAGGCCACACTAGGGTTGTTAGCTATAAAAGGATCTGAAACCGTGGGCGTCGAGTCTAAGCACCTGTCCGATTGTCCCTTTTCAGCAGCAGCCACGTTGCTCTAAGCCTAGGCCTGAGCCTCACAGGAGGCGCTATAAGAGCAAGGATTTCCCCACGGTGCAACAGGGCCCTTCTACGGGATCACCCTCGGCTGAACTTCTGCGCTCGCTTTCCCTCTTGGTTACGCTGTAAAGGCCAGCAGAGCTAACAGCAACTAAATACTTCGAAAAAAAAAAGGGTTCGGTATGCATTTTGAGTGACTGGGTCGGGGCACTGACCGTTGTATTTGTCGTAACCACTACTGCTGTAATAAATTCACCAGACTTCATGATATAACAGCCTTTATGATATGGGCAAACTCATAATAATTTATTAATTATATTGTGTAGTTAATTATTGTCATATTCTAGTTTCATTAATATGTTCCTTCTTTTATAATCTATGTGTCCTTCTGATGTCCGGGCCCCAGCTCCCTAGCCCCTCTAATCCGACATATAACTATTTGTTTACAATAACAAGATTAAAACTTATTTATACATACATTGAAATCAGTTAAGTCATTTTAAAATTAGAAACGAACGTAAAACTGAACGTTAGAGAATTAGAAGGTGCAATTTCCGACTAGTAAAACTACGAGTAGAAAATTGGAGAGCTTGTTCGCTATCGGTTAAAAAATAGATCACCCAAACGAAGTGTGAGCCGTCCGGGCTGTCCGTCGGGACTTGTAATTCAAGTGACAAATATCGAAGGCCACAATTCATATTAGTGCTATCTGTGCCTGTGTCGCCATCTGTGCCGTAGGGACGCTATTGGTTCTACATCAAGCGGCCGTATGATCTATTTTTGTAGGAAATAAAACATTGTTTTTTTCTCTCCTCCGGGAAATGTTTTATAAGTATTTTTAGGGTCGGTACGTGATGTGTTATTTTTGGGGGCATTTGATATACGTTAAACTAAAATTACGAGTAATGTGAATATTATTGCGCATATAGATAATACTAGTAATTCTCTCGTAGTTTCCACTCTCATGGCAATATGGGGAAATTCGTACTTGTTGACATCGCGAAAGATGTGACTGTGCTAAATATAAAATAAATCGTGAAAATATAATGAGTGTGAGAGTTAATTTAGTCGTTTTAAACCATCTCTGCAGTATTGCCTCACTAAACAGAACAATTTGGTGATAAGTTGTCGCATGATTCCAAAATCTATAAGGAACGTAGGTATAAATATATTTTATATTTTGCCGATGTTTGTTATCGAAATCCTCTGAAACGACTTGACCGCTTTTTATTTAATTTTATTATGTACGTTTGGTAGTTCTGAAAGATTGTAAATCGTTTTTCATCCTCCTAACCCCACCTCTATTTTTTTTGATAAACGAAGTTGCGCGGAGCTGATAGGTAAATGTATGTGTCTATACAGCACCTTCATATAGTTTACTCGTAACTCACACATAATAAACTAATGAACAGTTTTTCTTAGACTATAAGTCTATTTCTTTGGCCTAGTGTCAATACTGATTTTGACAGTGATTTTACAATGAAAAAATAAAATAGTTTCCTCTATCGTGTAGCTTTTCTTCATCCAGGCCTATAACTAAGCGATAGCAAAACTTTGGGTAATGTAAGTTTATGTGTATAAATGTTTTAAAATTCCCTTTTATTGTGTAAAGGAAAACGATGATTTAATGAATAAAGATAAAGAACCTACAAACCTATTTGTCACGGGACGCCTGGCAGATTTGTACATCGATTTTTGTAAGCAAAATATTGGTTACGTGTACTGTAGTAAGCGTAACACTGTCAACACTATAGGAAGATGTTGCTAGAGAGACGAAAAGAGAGGCGACGTGGCGATGTTTCGCCAGCTAAAGATGGGTATTTATGGTAATGAATGGGTGGCACGATATTACAAACCAAAAAACAATAGCAAAATCGAAAATTACGGTGGCGGAAATTCAATAAATAATATGGTGATAATAATAAGGATAATTTAAAATTCGAACATAAAAACTGTTACGTCATAATATAGTGCGTCGCGATACACAGGGCATACATTATCGAGATCGAAAATTTCACGTGCCCATATAATTTTAAGCTCGTAAAGCCCGAACAATAATTCACCGGGAGCATTTGCGGAAAATGCATTTTATTGTTAAAACGTGAATTTTATTTATCGTCGACAGTAGTGGGTGTAGTGGGGCGGGGGGTTGATTTGCTGTACCGGCGCATCGAACCCACCCTTTGGCACGGATTATTTATACTAAAGGTAATTTCCCCGGTTCATTATTGGGAAATGCAACATTTGTGCATTTCATGGACTGTCATTTGCAGTTCATTAAAAAAGCTCCGCCGCTCTGTATATATTGGTTTTTGTCTGGAAAGATTTACTGATACGGATGCGGCCATTGAAAAAGCAAATCGGAATCCCTTCATTTCATTAAAATTGCTCCATAAAAGTTCAGCTTTAACTCACTTGATGCGATCTTGGTACAAAAAGTTGGTTTTATTACTGAGTCCTACAAATCAAATTACACGGCCAATTTAAAACGTCCACTTGAAGAGCGGTGAATAACTTTTAGAGTTGTTGAATACTTCATATGATTTTCTTGCATAAATAGGGACTTTTGCACGAAGAATTATGGTTCTGAAAACATTTACTTATTTATTATTGCATACAGTGTGAATGTAATCTCGTCTTACGGTAAGTGATGATACAGTCTAAGATAATATCCTAACTAGATTTTTTTTGTTTGATGATTACATGTTTGTAGGTAGGGTAGTAAATAGCTAGAAGCCTCCCACTAATCCAGCCCTAGGCAATATTTTTTTTTAATTTATTATTACGGTAACCATTGTTGCTTAGGATAGAATTGGGATCTTTGAAGCAAACCTTCCTTCCTCTCATGTTTGCTTCAAAAGCGTAATCACTCTTCTTAACAACGGTGTATTTTTGAAAATAGCTGCAATACTCATACATTGATTGATTTTAGTTGAAAATGAACAATAAGTTCTATTTGCAGTAAATTATATATAAGAATGGTTTGGGACAAAAGCCTTTAAAAATAAACCTTGGGATAAGTCTTTATTGATATGCGTATACCTACTCTATACAGTTGTATGTTTGTTTACCTTATTATGCGAATTCCGAAGTAATGAAAATTCAATAAAGACGATATAGATATAAAAAAATGTTTTAATTGCCTTTCTATATGGCAGGTGAAATGTATTCTTTCATAAGCAATTGTAAATAAAATTCTTATGTTTTTATAGTGATTCCTTAAAGGTTTCGTAACGTAAATATACTTTGGTAATGTTCCCAAATAGATGTTGTTTAGTACATTCTAAAACTAGAAATAATTTATTCGATAATTGCAAATGAATAAAACCAAAACGTTAAACGGATGCAACATTACCGACTTGAGTTGAATCGAGTTAAACGCATTTCCGAACTCAATAAAAGTCGTTAAAGCTTTCTTTCTTCATCTCACTATTTACTGCGAAAGAAAAGGAAACACAAGAGCTCTTTTAAAAGCTATTTAGTTGCAATCCCTAGATAGCGTCTACCGCAGCTTCGTTTTTTCCCGCTGAAAAGCCAATTTGGAATGAATCACAGTAACGGTGGCGAGCATCTGTGCTAATTTACCTACGGGCGGACAGTCTAATGCGACTCGTTGGCTCGTAAATATCGAATCGCGACCGAGCGCCGAATATCGAAAGCCGGCATTAGTCGGATACAGCTAATACACACGGGGGCACGTGCGATAAATTATCGCATGTTCATTTGGCCCCCGATGTTTAATCTGTCCAGCGGTCGCTGTTGTTTTGAGTTTAGAGTTCATTCATTGCAATACATAAAATTGTGACAAAATCTAGAACAGGTCGTCCAATGATGTCCCTATAATAAACTACAAGCCCATGGAATAAAAATATTATGTGAAATGAACCAACCTGAATAACGCTTAGAAGGCTGTTACTATATCATAAAATAACTCTGAGCTATGCCGTCATTTCTTTTGTTGCTGTACATAAATTTATAATCTTATAGCAATTATCTACATTTCAGGATACACCGAGGTATCACTGCTGTTAGATCATAAATTTATGCACGGCAACTTTTTTTTTGTTAAAATGTTATTAAATATTACCGTTGTAGCTTATGGCCGTTCATTATAAATGGTAAAAATAAAAATATTACGATAAAATAATTATTTTCGTACTCACTTATACCGTTCAGAAATGACGACTCAGTGTTTTTTTTATGATATATTAACAGCCTTCTAAGCGTTATTCACGTTGATTCATTTCACAGGTTAACTTTTGTCATGGGCTTGTAGTCTATAACGATATGTATAATTTAATAAAATTTCAAGAGACTTGTGAATACATAATAACATATATAAGTGACATTGTAGATAATATATAACAATTTACATATATAATTGGTTGTAAACCGTTCCCGAAAATACTAGTAAAATAAATGAAATACAGTAGACAAGTTTCAATAAAAGTAACGGTTTTTTTCAACTTAATTCATCGTATTAAGCGATATGTCTCACTTTGTCAAAGAGAAGCTCTCTGATGGCTTATCTATATAATTTGTTAGGTTTGTTGAAAAAAGTATTGAGATTTTAAAGTCAGCTACCACAATTTCCATTGTGATTTTGTTTCTAACGATCTATTTAATATTTGCTCCTCATACTCCAGAGCATCTCCAATAACAATGCATTAGTTTTCAATGATTTTTCTTTATGGAACTGATTTGTAAATCATATCTACGATACGTATATTCAAGTTAAGGTTCTCGTTACCTATATTTAAATTGCTGTTTGTAATTAAGTAAATATTTCGGGCAACGTTTTAGCAAGTAGAAGTTACAATCCTATCTACATAGCGTAATCGATGTTGGTAGTAGTATTACATGCGCAGCCCCTGTCCGCGTCGCGCGTGATATAGTGGACCCAATCCCTGCTTGTGTCTGTGTATACGCTATGTCTCTTGCCCAATTAAATTTAAACCATTTAAGGCTTACCGTGTTTTATTACGATTTCAGTAGGCGGAGAATTTTATTATACTTCGCTGATATTGTTTTTTCTATCGAATTGATAGAGATATTACATTTTATTTCTTTGTAGCGCTCAATGATAGTTATAAAATGGAAAATTACGATACTATACCTACTTCAAAACTCCTAGACCATCTAACTGGTGTAATAGTGTGAGTTATCGCTTTGCATATTGAGGTTCCATCCTGAGTTCGATTGTTGGCAAGGCAAGTTTAGGAAATTACATTTTCTAATTTGTTTGCTGAGTGTAGACTGGTGGGAGGCTTCGGCCATAGCTAGTAACCAGCCCACGAGCAAATACGTGCCCCTTAGCAAACCTTTTACCAGATTCCAAGTTAGACTGTATCATTACTTGTCATTAAATGAGACTACAGTCAAACGTTAACATGTTACCAAAGAAAAAATAAAAGAAATTGGGTTTATTTACTTATTCCTATTCTATCCTTCTGCTACAGTAACTATTCTATATTCTGCAAATCGATATTTTAATGTATAGTTATTTACATTGACAAATTCGTTTGAGTCACACTTAGAAAGCCTTTGTAAAGTAAAATCATTACTTGGTTTGCAAACAGGATTTGAGTTGACATTAAAAACAATGTTATAAAATTTAATATCTAAATATCATGTTTTAAACGTTTCTAAGCGACAATGGTAGAAATACATTTCATATCTCAAAGGTTATAAATCAAAGAAACTCAGTTGTGAACCAAAGAGAAGCACGAATTGTCAAAGAAAAGGAATGCTATTCGTCACCGATATCTTATCAAAAACCTTTTGATATGCAATAATGGGGGCAATGTATCAAACTAGCTATCTAAGTTAAACGCAATTTGAAGTATGGCGGCTCTTAAGGCGCTTCCACCCCCAAAAAGGAGGGTAGAGGGGGTTCGCCTTATCGCGAAACTGCAGGCACTCTACCCGTTTACCTTAAGATCTTTAATATTAAATAATATACTACAGTTAAAGCCGCCTTAAATGTACTGTCAGGCTATGCTTTATTAGTCTCACAGAGGATTAAAGCTTACATAGAATAAAGGGATTTCTTCTTTAAAAATTTTTGTAAAAATATTGAAAAAGTCTTCGTTTTTGTTTTCTGTATATCATTAGAAGAATATTTCAGACAGCTAACTTGTTATATCGTATTTCGAGTATTTATGCCTCTAAAAAGTCATCCCTTGACATTACCAAATTTTGGCTAATCTGTAATAAAATTATGAATCAACTTTTATTTTACCTAGGTACATTTATTAATTAATTTAGACAATTGTTTATTAAAACTGAATCTAAATATCATCTCACTTTGGAGATATGGTGAAAACAAATTTATATGCGAAACGAATTAAATTTTTTAACTAATACTTTTGTTATAATTTAACAAAGTCATTGAAAGATTTAAAAAGTTTTGCAAAATACTAATAAATAAAATTTGTGTCTCTCTCTGTAATTACAAATAAATAGCTTGTAGCTAATTGTATATGAAATCAAATAAAAATCTTGTGTTTGTTCCGTATCATATCTGAAACGCTTGGATCCATCGCGATGGCAGATATGAGCTACTATTACTTTAGAAAAAGAGGAATACGGAATTACTTGGGTAACATTACTGCGAATAGCTAGTAAAGCAGTGTATATGATTAAAAATATTTATTAAAAGAAAACTAATTGAGAAATCGTTCTATAATTTGTTCTAATCGAAATAGAATAAATAAAAAATTGTAATGATGATGAGACACCGTACTGAGTTAGTTGTGGGTTCTTCTCAGAACTAGGCGCAAGCACGTCTTTAACATCATCGTCAGTCGCACATTAAAATACTAAAATATTTGACGATTCAAGTGCTGTAAAAGCCTACTTAAATTTTAGAACTTAAATTTGTATATATACATTGTCACTTATCGTTCTTAAGGTTTTGCTTTATTGTGTCAAGTAGATGATTACGTGCAGGAACTGTCTACCCCTCTAACAATGGTAAAGTAATTCACATTTATACTTGCAAATGTTGAAAGAACTATGTGGAAACTATCCTTATGAACATGTAGGTAGTCGAAATGCTTATATTATTGTGTTGAAACTTGTGACGTCCTGCATGTAGTGTCTACATCCGCGTGCCGGCATGCAATGCGTGCGCCACGGGGAATGAAGACGTTTAATAATTTAGTTGGATGGCACCATTGGTTTATGCATGCGTTGGGTTTGCTCTTTTAATTTAGTCCCGTAACGAATGTAAATCAATAAATATTAATTGAGTTTTTCGCTTATCATTGCACTGATTTACATTCCAAAACTGAAACAATTTGATTTTTGAGGTGTAACTTGTTATGGTAGGGAAAAATTTAGGATAGGCGTCACGCGGGCTCTCCTTACATTATTATTGAATTTAATACAATTAATGCCTTAAGTTTCACTTCATTCACATGTACTCTTATTCTTTTTTTATAATGCTGATACTGCTTTTGACTGTAACCTCATCGGATTGTAAATGAAGGTACGATCTAAAATGGAAGCGCGAAAACCTGATAAAACGTTTTTTATCTACTATTGTTATTACCCAGCATCGTACTGCAACACAATTTTTTTGAATGGCAGCACATCTTTACTGGTAGGGTTGTAGCTAGTCATGACCGAAGCCTCCACCAATGCAATCTCGGACAAATAAGAAAATGCAATTTTCTAAACTTACTCTGCCTAATCAAAGCCAAGACTTCTGACAGCGAAACGCTTACACAACTTCGTCATCAAAATGTATCAATTTAAAATTACGATTTAGATTTATAGCAAGAAGTTTCACGTTGTTAAAGCTGGCTATGGTGGCATTGTAATTGCCTCATTAAGTATTTAAATTATAATATTTTTAAGCATAACGTTGCTTTGGATGAATATTTATACAATCCTAAATTTTGGTTAAGGACCCAGAAGAATCCAGAGTAGTCTATATTTTTGCTTGTGCTAAAAACTTATATTCAAATCGTCAAAATTGTTGCTGTTGAACCACAAAATGTCATTAAACGATTGGTTGATTTTAATGTTCTTTTTGAAGAGAAACTTCTTTAGGCGCATGAGGGTAAAATTTTTCCGGATGAACCGCGTGATTAGCGTCACGAAGATGTACAGTGTTTTTTTTATACCAATTCGTTTGAAGTTTAGGTAGTTTTACTACTTACAAGTAACATATGGCATTTTATCAGCCACTCGTCATTTAATAATTTAATATACTTTTTTTCAAAAAATATACAATGAAAATGTTTCATAAATTATCTTTTCTAAAACAAGTACCATTTTTACAATTCATCATTTGAGATTTCCGTAAATTATTTGTATTAATTTTCGACACAATATTTTAATGACAATTTAATTTCTAATATATCTTCCTTTTTCCCTCCCTCTAAGTTTCGGAAATCTATAGTTTTAGATTTATAAATATAAACGTGACTTAAAAATTAGTTTGCCAAAGAAGTTTCATTTCTGACATGTGTACTTTGTACGCACGCACTTTTATCCTTTTTTTTTAAATTTTGAAACTATATTCTGTATAATAAGCATTATTGCGTCACTATTCTCCATGATTAACACTTGTTGACAATTCGTCTATTAGAAGTAAAATATTCTGTATATATCATTAAGGATTATATAATTATGAAAATTAGCAATCAATTAAAAAATTATCATCATTAATGAGTTGAGTGGTTTATTAAATGTTTTGTAAACAAAATATCACTATTACAGGCTTTGTTCGTGACTGTTGGGTTCCCCATAAACTATGGAGGCTCATGGTAAAGCGTGGGCGTTGACGAACAATCGGCTTTATATTGTTTTATAATGAAATGACTCAATATTACGCAACTTTTGTTTCCTTTTGTAGCTTTTGTATTAATATAAATGAAGTGGATAGCCAATACAACTATAATAAATCGATCCAAATAAATTTAAAGTCTAAAACTGTTAAATAATTTCTATGAGTGTAAAGAACTGGAGAATTTCCGTAGATGAAGCCAACTGGAACAGTTTTGAACAATTTTTCTAGGTCTGGATTGATAAACAGCTAAACCTCACCAGCTAAAACGTGCCAAAGACCAAAAAAATCCCTTCTAGTATGTTGCTCTTTCCAGAATTAAAAGTGGTCTTTAATTGTTTCACTTACCGTTATTCACACGAAAAAATTCACGTTTTAAATATGAAAACTAACCTTTATAAATATAAACAAAGTGGCCTCCCTAAATCATGCGACATTTCTCTTTTCGTAATATATTGCGTTCGTTGAATACTATTTGAGATAACGCTACAAAGTTATATGACAGCATAGAAATTATCACATTTGTTGTTATCACTAAACAATGTGCTCTAGATATTATCATGTTATAATGATGAAAGTTACAGTCTATTTTATTGAGCCCCGTACACACTATTTTAGTCTCGCATTACCGAAATTAGAATTTATCGCTCACGCAATGAAGTGACTTAGCCGCAGTTTGGCCCTGCGTCCCTAAAGTATATGACAAATAACTCAACCGGGGTGGGAAATCTTGACTAATTTAACTAATGGAAATATATAAAGATACATTTATTGCTTTGTGGTAAGGGTAGGTCCGATAAAATGTTAGAACAGAAATAATAATATTATTGTACTTTTATGTATAAGGAAAAAAAGTTACTTTATTTATTTCTAAATACAGTCACAGGCTTACTATTCAAAAACTTACTAAAAAATTATTAGAATTTAAAGCCGCCAACGGAGACAAAATATACGAGTATTTAAGTGAAGTTTTTACATGTTCGTCGTTGTCGTCGTCTCAACCGATGGACGTCCACAGCCGGACAAAGGTCTCAATGAATTTCAATGGGCCCGATCTTGCGCCGTTTGTATCCAGCGGCTGCTAGCGACCTGATGTCATTGCACCTGGTGGGGGGTCTGCCGACGCTGCGTTTTCCGGTGCGAGGCCGCCACTCTAGCACCTTCGGGCCCCAACGTCCATCGGTTCAGCTTTGCAATTCGGTAGGCTACGTCGGTGACTTTAGTTCTTCTACAGATCGCCTCATTTCTGATTTGATCACGTAGGGAAACCCCGAGCATAGCACTCTCCATTGCTCGCTGAGTGACTCTGAGTCTTCTTATGAGCTTTTAAATATTACGTACTTGTAATTTATTATATTTTAAAGTAATATAATTATGGTCTATTAAAGTTCGTCTATTTTACAGCTGAACATCTCGATCAAAAAGAAAAGGGGTTCAGGATAATATGTTTCAACGTAGGAGTTGGAAGGTTATGTGTTTTCTGAAATATAGTAGTATCAGATATTTCCGTTACAAATATAAAACATACAGATTCTTTCAGGATCAAATTTTGAATTGTAAATAATAATGAAATAATTAAATAAAGGGTTCCAATTCAAACTATTGTTACTTATCTTTAATTATCTATAAACAAGTAGTAAATATTTTCCAGAATCGAGATTTTTTTGTGGGTTTACAAATTCGACATCGATCAAACCAACATCTCTAATATGAAAATAGCAATAAAAATATTTTGAAGCAATCCACAGTAATACCGCATATATAAGAAGAAAAACCACATTTTAAAATTACGATGCCGTTATTTATTGGCTCTACGAAATTGGATGAATTGTGTAATACAGTTAGCATTGAAGCACGTGACCGTAATAGACGAATGGGTCTCTGGTGAACGAGTAATGAGATTTCATTTCGTAATGTTGGTATCTATTGTCAAAAAAAATACCTACGGTTGCATTCACGAAGGTTTTAATACTCTACAGGTTACTTAGAATAAAGTAATGTTAAGGCGTGGAAATACTCCACTTAAAAACTATTCTTTTGAGTCTACTCGGGATACTTAACATGTTATATCAATATTGGCAAAAATATAAGCAAGTATTGCGCAAAGTATAATAAAGTTAAAACGCTAGAATTATTTAAATTTTATAAAACTACAAATTAGGTTTGGTAGCATGTTTAAAAAAACCAAATTAAGATATTTTTAAGACAGAGAACTTCTTAAAGGATATCTTTTTTAAAATTGTTGTATGAGAAAAAATAATAACTTTAAAAAATCTTTACTTCTACTTATATTTAAAGTGTTGTTTAGGTTTTGTCTGTCATTTTCATATCACGGGGGTTAAAGCTATTTGTTTTTTTTTACAGCTGTTCCGAGCGCGACGGCTTTTTTGCATTAAATACATTTAACTTGTATTTAAGAAAATTGACTTTTGACTGGCTCTTTATATTTAGACGATGAATAGGCCATTTGATATTACATAACTTATATGTTTAATTCCAGTAATATTTATATGAAAAAAAAACTAACGTTTAGTGTTACTTATGGCAAAGTATGTAAAAGCTACGTACATATAGATATGACTAAAGACCTAATGACTAAATGACTAAATACCTAAACACTCGATTGAAATTGTATACAATTTCAATAAAACGAATGCAATACTCAACGCTCTATAAAGTAAGCTGACTTTAAAAGACCACTTAATATTCTGCAGCAGATCAAAAGATGCATTCCGTTAATTAAACTGAAGCAGTTGTGGGATTATTTTTGGATTGCTAATTTTGTATGCTCTACAGTTGAATAATTCTCACTTATTTTATTTTTATACTAGTAATTCAACATTGTTAACAAATTGAATTATTATTACAAATTATCTTTAAAGCGTATGTAATCAATGTACTAATAGTGAGTTTTTTTATCTTATTAGGAACTTTCTTAAAGTAGGTATTTGTAATTGCGTATCTTTTATATATATATATATATATATATATATATATATATATATATATTTATAAATACAAAGTTGATTTTTATTTGGGGCTTATTTTTATATTTAGATGTCCGTTACTTATAAAATAGAGCGGCTCAGAAAATTTTCAGAAAGTTATTTTTTGTGTGCAACAAGAAATGTCAGGGCTTTTTGTTTATCATACGTAAAAAGAAATAATTGAAATTGTAACGATTGTGAAGTCTGAAATATACTCATAAAATTTAAAATAGTTTTAGACTAGGCCGGAATAAAAAATCATACGGACAGAGCCACGCAGTTAACTGGTTAAAACATATTAATCTATGGGTATCGATTCTCAGTGATGTATAAAATTGAAGTATTAATTTCTGTTGAAAATACGCCGATTTTCACATGAATCGAATAAATTTCTATGGGCTAATTTAAAAGGTCGCGCGTGGTACATACAAATTTAGTGCTTATTATATGCCAATAAACAAACCATCGTATTGTGCAGATCGGACGTTTCGCTAGCGGGCGGCGGGAGGCAGGGAGGTGCCACCCTCAACAAAATTATGTACGACGAACTGGGACTAATATATCAAGGGGAGGACGTGCCAGACCAAGGAGACTGGGTATTATGGGGAGGGCCGGTGGAATACTTAAGAACCCTGTGACACCCTATTAAAACACACGACCTGCATTTTTAGGTAGACGATTTAATTTGCTTCTCTAATTGTACTGGCAAGGAATTCATGTCGAGATTTCATGCAAGACTTAGATACATTATTAATATCACTCAACTCACTGAAACATAACGTTAACTCTTAGTAGTTTATTTTATGTAACAATGTTTGATATTTTCAAAAGTCCTATATTATGTTGCTTATCCTATATTCATGCTGTTTAAAATATGCCAGGCCGCTCGCTACTACTGATTCTGTCATAATTCGGTAAGCAAAGTCTATTGAGAGAAAACCGTTTTTCAGTATTTTATATATATAAATCAATAAAGTTAATTTTATTTTTCAAACTGTAAATCAAGCATCAAGTTAAACCTAAAACTTCCTTATTAAATTTAGTATAGTGCATGTCTGCATTTGATCACAAATATGATATACTCGGTGCAGCTTAAACGGTTGCAAGCGTCCAATATTACACGAAACGAGGCGTGAAACACACGGCGCCCGGAGAACGCATCCGGAATCATAATTCCAAAATAACTTCCATCCGTACCCTCCCACCATGTTCAACCCCGCACTTTTTTGGATAAAGTGGAATTCCCGTCCCACCGTTAATTCCCAAGACAGACATAATTTGGAATTGGATCATCTATCCCGCTGCCTACAAACAAAAATAAGTAAAGCGTGGTGTACACCCGATTTATTTGGGAGAAAATAATACATAAGTATCACCCTTAAATGTAACAGTTGTACCCATGACAACTTTGGTTAAAGATTTATCTATAGCTTAATTTGAACATCATAGACAATAAAAACGATATGACACGATATACGAAGTAACTATAAATAAAGTAAAAAATCTGCATACATAATATATTAATACGTAATATTTACATAAATATATCTATCATATGGAGGCTGTAAATCTGTCCTTTCACTTGACATTTGTTTTACAATCATAGTATATATTACTCAAACTAATTTAGTATACGGTTAAAAGGTTAATCTGGAGATGTTCTACTATAAACATTTCCTTATTATAGAGAGGGTTGAAAAAGAAAAATATAGTTTTATATAACTAGGAATTTTAAATTATCGTGTCTTAAAGTTCATTGCAATGTCATTTTGCATTCAAATACATAGTTTTTTTCTGTTAATAATAATGTAATAACAAGTATATATCGTAGATCAATACTTTTATGCAAATCTCTGTTATAAAACATACAATTTCAATATATTATGGCAACAAAAAGGTTAACCGCCGAGCAATTAATTTTACGAGCGATCCTTACGTTTGCCATGTCATAAAACGACTCATAAACATGCTCGTCCATTCACAAAACACTCCACTCTATGTTTACTTACCATTTTAAATGTAAATACCATTATAGCGGTTATACGGGTGACGTATTTTATTTTATTTGACAAAACGGAGAAAATATATGACTCTAAACTTCCGAGGCTTTAAAATTTCTCCGCGGAATCCAATTTTGGTAGACGAGCCGTCTTGATATTCCGCAGATGTCGGCGAATATAAATAATATGCGCGTTTTTTATTTCACCTTTGACACTTTAATCCAATTTGTTTCCTTATATTCTTCCCAGGGGAAGGGGGAAAATTTTGTCTTTATAATTGCTTTTTTGAGTTTCTTATCGTCGCGGTGTATTTTGTAAATTTTCCCAGGAGACTGTTCTTCTTTATGAATAAATAATACAGCCCTCAATTTTTCTTTTACATTACTTTGAATTTATACATACTTAAAGTATTTGTGGTATTGCTATGTTACTGAGGTTTTAAAAAAAATTTATGAACGATATATATTATGAAATAAGATTAAAAACTTTAATAATTTTAAATACACATTTATACTTCACGTAGTCGTATTTTGTTGTTTATCTGTAAAATTTGTGCATTGCATTTAAATATCTCGATTATGTATAGTTTTCAAAGTGATTATGTCACATATTACCATAATTCTTTGTAACAACTATTGATACAGCTATTAAATAAATACTATCTATCTCTGAATTCTCTTTAAAAATTATGTTTTTAATCACTGATTGATATATATCTAATATATAATATTACAGCGTAAAAAAGGCCTGCTATATGTTGAAATTTATTCACTAAAATTGTATATTAATAAGACAACATACATAGGAGAAACATTGATGGGTTTAAGCTTTGTTGGGCTTTTTCCCATTATTTGATTGTTACGTTATTCTGTAATTAGACAAAGTATATATTAAAACTCCTCATATGAAAAAAATAGTCTCATTTTGATTTTGAATAGCCAGATTAATCGAGGCCAACACAGCAATTCTTTTTATAGCCATCTAAGAAAATTGGCTCATTAATCTTAAAGATAAATGCCCAGGGCGTATTTGACCGCCCTTATCAGTTGAAGGAAAGCGTAGATACCCACCTCTTTATCATTAACTTTATACACTATCTACGCTAAGATCGATTCTAACATATTTATTATATTACTTTTCTGAAAACATTTCCAATGACTTAAATACGCAAAATTTGTATTTACACCTAATTTCGAAAAAACTGAAGAAAAAATGCAAGGGTTCTTACAGAAAAGCGCAAGGCATTTGCTAGTAGTCAATAATAAGAACTACCGTCTCAATACCTAGAGATAAAATTCATTAAATAGGTATTTTTTTATCTATTGATCTCTTCTACAATTTATGCACGTAAGCTAGATTATATAAAGGATACATAAAAAAGTAACACCTGTAGGTATTGTAAACTATTGTAAAACATTGATGTAGTGTGTGATAAATGGCTATTTTAATAAAACATAAAACATTTATGTATACTTTTTCATACATAATTATGATTGCATATAGATATCTAACATTACCTCAGTCATCGCAATATGTCAGTGTCCCATATTTAGATATAGGTATGGCTACTGAAATAGCTTTACATCATGATAAAACTAAACTAGTTGGATCCAACCAGACCTTCCTGGAATCCTGCTATGATGCGTGTGGAATATTTTAGTCTACGCGAGGCGTAAATAAAAATATACAGTAAAAAACTTGTTGTTTTACTTCAACGCGTTTCAACTAATACAGGTTTCTAAGCATTCAAATTTTATACCTAAATAAGAGCATTCATTCGTTCAATTAAAACTAAACTGGAATATTTTAGTCCACCCGTACAGTGAATAGGTTTACTTCAAATGTTTCAACTAAAACATCTTTTACAGCATTCAAATTTTATACTTAAATAAGAATATTCGTTCAATTTAAATTAAGCTTTTTACATATCAAGTCTCAGGAGGCATTAAATGAACACACGTTTAATTATAAACGTATTCTTTGTTAGCACATAAAGTAAATTGAGGTCTTTAACATATTTAACTCGAAATTGTACTGCTGTAGGTTGTTAAAATTTTATATGATGTCAAATGGCCAATAAGACAAAAGACTGCGTTGTTGCGGTTCCTTTTGATTTATAAATTCAAACAATGACTTCAGTATTACCGACATAATTTCTTGGCACTGAAAAAGTCGCCAGTGAATCAGCTATTTAAACTTTTACAAGTGTGCTGGATGTTCACTTGGATTTTTTCATATAAAAGCAATATAAAATGCGTATGCGATATCCGCAGCGATGAAAAATGTAGTCATCGTTGGATGCCACATAAATCACCTTCGACATCCGCGTTTCTCAAGTGAGAAAAATGCAATGGCAAATAGAAATAGTTATTCACACTATAAAAAACAGTTAGATCATTTCTGCACAGATGCCATTGAAGTGTCGTTTTTGTATCAAGGACACCCGTTCATCTAATTTGACGGTGTTATTGGCGCAATGGCGTGAGTACTTGCTTCATTAGGTGAGGTCCAGGGTTCGAGTACCAGATTAATACTCACCACTGAAGTTGGATGGAGGGCGGTTGCCTTCTTTTGCGAGACCGTCATCTCACTGAGGAAGGCAAATAAGAGGTTAAGGGAGCACGAGGCTGAAGCCCTCCCTCCCCATCGGTATCATCTGGTTCACTAGAGTGGAATGCAGCTAGGGAATCTCTAGTGATCTCACTCGTGTATGAGGAGAGATCCGCTGGGTTTTAGCGGGTATTCTATTATCTACGAGTCCCACACATCCGACTGGAAAGTCTTTCTTCAGGGTGTGTAAAGATATTTCCCAATGCAAATTAAAAAACAGAGTTCGTGTAAGATGGGCAAATATATGAAATTTTATTGCCTAATTTACCTAAGTCTGATCTGTTGGGAGTCTTCGGCCAATTAAAGACGTGCTGCAATGCAAAAAAGTTTGTTTTCGGATACCATGCTCTGTAGAAACCATTTAGAGATACATTATCAGGTTATTGTGCTATCTTAGACTGTATTATTTGTCACTTATCATCAAATGTGGTTACAGACTAGCGTTAACTTGTCAGTAATAAAAAAATTGGTTTATTAGAAATTCATTCTGTTGGGAAAATACAAATGAGTTGTGTACTAGTGAGGAGATAAATCTTGTCGATGTCTCGACGTGTCGCACGTCGGGTTAAAAGCTCGATAACCGAGACTCGCACACACCTAACTGGCTTTACAATAACCTCTGCTTTGTTTTATTTGAGAGCGTTCCGTCGCTCCGACCAGATATAAGCAAAGTATTTTATGCATAAAAATATCGATATATAATTGCTTCATTACGTCCCTGTGTTGGTGAGTAAAATATGTGGGAGTTTGGTACAGGCGGCTCCAATGGTAGGTACGACGATATTTATTTGTACTAAAATTCCTAAACGTATCTTTTTTGCATATAAAACTCATTCTTATTGTATATAACAGTATTTCAAACGGAAATTTGAATTTTTTGTTCCGTGTACATTCATAGTTTACTGAACTGATTAAAAAAAACTCTTTTACTCATAGAAAGCTCCATTCTACTTTATATTTTCTCTCTGTTCAATGACGGTCTACCTAACCGTTAAGTTATTGTACTTTTCTCTCTTTCGTGGTGTTCAATATCACTAATACATAGGAGTTATATATCTATTATAAGGGATATTATTATGTAAATAAATTTTCAATGGAACGGGAAATTTAATAGATATCGCTGAGCTACGACAAAGCAGATGTTATTATATATAATAAGGACTATTTTACAATATCAAAAATCACCAGTGTTTAAATGACATCAGATTTACACACAGCGAAGTAAATATGAATTTGATTATATAAAAGATTTAAAAACTGCGTTGAACTTTTTAACTGTATCAATATTCATTCGTCACTATACCTACTCCTATTTGAACATATCACAATAGTCTTACTTACGTGTTACAATGACTATCAAATTAACGTGAATTGTTTTAAATAACACATTTATATTTGGGAGGTAATCCGAGAGCTTAGTCATACAAGGTTGTTAACTATATATTCCCAGTTCCTAAAAATAGGAAATTCACGGGATCTCTAATCATAAGTAGAAGACAATTCAAATGGACTACATTGATGGTGACAAGTAAATTTCTTCGTATTTGTAACTGGATATGACATATGCCGTATATACACACGCTAACGAGTGCTGAACCTCTGACTTTTTGTTGTTAGTATTTATAAAAACAGAATGGGAAGTATAATACATTTTTTCAAATAGATAATGGCAACTTCGACCTTTATTTGTAAAGTAAAAAATTATACAGCGTAATTACGTACCTAAATGTGATAGAATTTCCAATGAATATTATAGCGATTTAAAGCTAAAGTTTCAATCTTGAAATTTATAGTTTATTTATATTTTATGTATTATAAAATAAACCGGTTTAATTAATGATATATCATATACTCGTATACGAACTTCCTATCTTTTAAGCGCATATGTTTAATAGAGATATTTTTATTGAATTAACAATATAGTTCAATTTGAGGTTGTATAATGAATGCCTTGATATCAAGTAAAACTCATTTATAAAACACTGTCCTTGTCATAATAAATGTAAGGTCGTCAAGCAATGTATAGTTGTCAATGATTCTCATAATTGTACTAAACTATCACCGATTCTTGATCTGTGTGACTAATAAATTTCACATCTTATTGGAGGTTTTTTGAAATATTTTATAATCCACAATATATTTCATGACACACATTATTTCTTTATATGATTATTTTTTATCGATATATTTTTCATTATTATCGATAGTGAGTCTACGAATAAAGTGTCAACCCGTATTGTAAGACATTTTTAAGTTTTTTGTAATATCGATCATTGTATCTCCCCATTTATCAATGTAAGTCTTAAATCTTCTCTATGAAACACTGTCATACAAAATTTCGCATATACAGTTGCCATTTTATACATAGAGGGCGTCGAAATGATGCTATTTCATTAGGTGATACAAAACTCTATTACTAAATTATTGAAAGAAATAGGCTTATAAAAAAACGCTCAACCAATAACGTTTCGGTAAGTCTAAAACTTGCCACAATAAAGCTTCTTCGTTTCTATAAATGTTCTTTATTCTCTTATATTTATATATTTAATGAGCTCATGTAAATAAAATATATTAAACGTTTATTAGTTGGGCAGCATGCTGTATATAGAGTTCGAAAAGCAGACGCTCTCTGGTGTCTGTGTCTGTGTCCCTATCGTTGTATCGCCGTGTCACGCCGTTTGCTTTATGGTGCCAGCTCGGGTGTAATATTTCATGAGGATCGCACGCCATGATTCATTCCGTCTCACTTTTTCACTTCTCGAATGTGCCTTTAATGAAGCAGCCGAGATAATAGAATTTAAATATGACGTTCCCAATTTACACGGCTTTAATTATCTCCGTAATGAGGTATAACCTATTGCGACTTATGTGAGATAATTGTATCCCTAATGCAGATTTCACATGGATTTTAATTAATAGTTTTAAAGTGCAAATTTTATCGTTAACCAACATTGAAAATATATTGCATGGTGTAATTGAAACAGCTGATGTCAGCAATGGATGCCACCATATTGGCCTTGGCGGAGCTGTCAGGTGCCTTTTAATCCACAAACCGCGACCGGTTGCCTTGCGACATTGTGGTAGATGGACGAAAAAATCGAAGCGGTAGAAAATTATTTTTTTAAGGGTTTTTCTTAAAAGTTCCGACTTGCGGGTTAGTACGGGTTTGCTTTCCAGCGTCGATATAATGATTTATACTTCATTCACTCATCAATCAAAAGCAGTCTCGCGGTGGTAAAGTTTTTCCAAGATTATTGCAAGCGTATTCCCGAAATGGTCTAACTAATTCCAAGGAAAATAGTAGACATATACAAAAAAACGCTAATGATCACTAAGTTCCGCAATCCAACTTACATAAACGACACCCACACAATCTATTTCACGTTAATGTTACTACGTCTGCAACCTTTCCGCGTATACATTGTAAAAGAAATGTCAAGAGCAACTGTACAATCAGCATATCACAATGAATTAGAGCAAGAAGAAACCAAAATTACTGTTAACCAACTTTAACTTTTATGTTATAAAAAAAGCATAGAGATTTTTTTGCTGTTTACTTTTAAATAATTTTGACGGCCTCGCTGGCGCAGTGGTGCGAGTACTCGCCTTGTTAGCAGAGGTCTCAGGTTCGATCCACGGTAGGACGAATTTAGGAAAATATATTTTCTAATTTGTCTAAGTATGGTCTGGCGGGAGACTTCAGCCGTGGCTAGTTACCACCCTACCAGCAAACGTACCGCCAAAACAAAGAGATTTGTGTTCCGCCTCTTACCAAATTAGCGCGCTTCCATATTAGACTGTATCGTCACACCATCAGGTGAGAGCACAGTCAAGCGTTAAACTGTCAGCCATAAAAAAAATAAATTGATACACAGGGAACCTGTGACATTCTTTAAATACTAACAGACACGCATTAATTGCATTGGAAGTTTCTTCACGCAATTAAAGTTGACTTCAGGGAAAAATTAAGTTAAAGCTGCTATCCATAAGTGAGTGTTACTAGAAAATAGCAAAAGAACTGGATGCAAAAAGATACAAAAAGAAATAATACCCGGAATTATTAAAATACATTGACAGTGTATTGTTTAAGATATGTGTATAATTCTTGTTATTTAAAATGTATTAAGTGCCGACTTATAGGTATTTAGGTAAAAAAACATTTCGTAGTAAATGTAGGCTGAAATTGCCAGCGAGCCTGCCGCTTGTCACTTATAATTGGCTGAACTTGTTGACCGACTCGTTGCGATTTTTTTTTACGTACACGGGCATTACTCTTCGTCTCCCACGAGAGACGTAAATTGCGGACATAGAGGCTGTGGAAACAAGCATTGATGTGACGTATGAATACGGGAACATGTTATGTTTTATTAAAATTCAAATTTCAAACGGAATTTCCTAACAGCGTTGGGTGGTTTCAATTAATTTGACGTAGTGTCTACGTATATACGTGCCGTCGGTAGATGTATTTTGAATGACTAAATGCTTTAAACAAATAAATATAAAGTGAATATAACGAATTTAATATTTATGTTTTACTTTTACTCAAAATATTTTTTTTAATGCTGACAGATTAGCGCTCGGCTGTGATTTCACTTGATGACACAGTCTAAGATGGAAGTGATCTCTAATCTGGTGAAAGGCGATATACCTCATATCGTTTTTACACAGCATCGTACCAGAACACCAATCTCCTTGTATGGCAGTTCGTCTTTGCTGGTAGGGTGGTAACTAGCCGCAGCCGAAGCGTCCCACCAGTCCTGACTAAGCCAGATTAAAAAATCTACCACAGATTCATAAAGTTAATTCCACTGCAAAGAATATTGTGAGAAATTCAGCAGTTACTCTTAAATAATATAATATAAGTAATGTAAGTCAGACGTATACTAATAAATATGATTATACACTTATCTTGAGCCATTTCCGGAAGCCAGATAGCAATCGTGTTGTGTAAAAACTAGTAGTGAATTAATCTTTAAACTATTAAAACGATTTTACAAAAAAGCGAGATTATATATTCAATTCAAGTTTATATATATTTTTAAGAGTTTGTTATCACAGGTTTACGTATATAAATTAATTAACTGGACGTAGTATTCATTATCATCAATGCAATTCGTAATCATTGAAGTAAAATTTCGTGGTACTAGTGATATATATCTGTGGGTATGTATTAGTGTTTGTTAGGTTTTCCGTTATAATTTAGCTAGAAACAAAATACTTATATATAAAATGAATTTTAAATAAAATTATATTGTAAAATTAACATTTTACAGTTCTTATATGTATTTTTTACTCCCAATAAAATCAAATATTATTATAATTTCGATTCCATTAAAGAAATTAATACTTATAGTTGAAACTGAACTGTGAAAAGGAACTTTTTAGACTTGGGGAGTCTAAAGTCTTTAATGTTCGAGGCATAGGTGCCAATAAAACCAAAAGTAGTGTAAAATCAAAAGTTGAAATGCGGATGGATGTGCCAGGTTACCAATTTACCTAGAGAACACTTTTTCATCCTTTAGTAGGACACCAGAGTTCCATTCAGCATACTGTTAAATGTAAGGAAGTTGTAATAAACCAATGTCGTCTTAAATCTAAGTTTATCAAAAATCAAACATATTTTAATACATAGGCCTATTTTCAAACAAAGTCTAAAATGCTTTTGAGTCGTTTGGGAATTATCATTCATTTTTTTTCAATGATGGTGATATTCAAAGAGCGTGTTAAAATGTAAAACTTCGAAAGTGCCTTTGCAACTGTTCTAAGAAGAACCTAACCCTATTGTCATCATTATTATAATATAATTTCAATTTGATCTTCTCTGAACAAAAATCACATAAAAACATTTTCAAATTTCACATACACTAACCATATCCTTTATGGTATGTAAAACTTGGTCAGAATTTTTATTTTCACATAATGGAATCTCAAAAGTGAATTGTACGAAATTCCACCCTCAAAGGGCAGTGCGGGTAAGTTTCATTTTTGTAAAACAATTTGCCTAAATTAATGTAAATACTACAAAAAAACATTCCACGCAGATGAAGTCGCGGATTCAGCTAGTTAAATAATAAGTGAGATTGCGAATTGTATTAATAGATGTAAATACGGTTGATTCAAACAGTCTATAATGTTTTTGGACATCAACTAATAATCAAAATCAAACCCAGAACATTTGTTATTTTGAACATTATTATTTAACGTATTGCAAACAAAAAATGTTACAATTACAAATATTGTACAAAGCCGTATTTGTTACTAATTTATGTGTACAAGAACTTTGACTAACGCAGTGTTTATTCAATGTCCAGTTCGCACTGGGGCCACGGTGTGAAGTTTTACATAATTCATAACCGTTTAAGCATATCGGTTCAATTGACACATGTTACACTTGTATTGCTTGCGTTTTGTTTTTACATGGATTTATAGTTTCGCGTGCAACCAGTAGGGTTGCCATTTATCGACAATTCTAATTACTTATCATGTTCCGACGACAGTATAATATATATGATACTTGTGTTTCAAAAGATTTCTATAAAAGTAAGTAGCAGCCCATTAACGTCCCACTGCTGGGCACAGGCCTCCTCACTATGAGAGAAGGTTATTAGAGCATAGACCCACCACGCTGCTCCACTGTGGTTTGGCAGGCAGGCAAGTGCATTCTCGATTCCATCACTCAAATAGTCCGATGTGACAGCAATCCGACACGCTCAGAGAGAGATCAGGCGCAGGACCGACGGTTTAACGTGCTCTCCGAAGCACGGGGGTGGATCACACAGGTAAATTTTTCCTAAGTTCGGGCAAATATTGAGTAAATCTTAATAGAAAAGTCAATATCGATTTCGAACTGGCCCGACCCGTGACTCCAACCCAGAACCACATGTCTGAAGTCGAACATGCTAACCACCACTAGACCAATGAAGCAATCAAGTTGCTATAATTCAGTCTTATCTAACATTTACCTTTTAGGACTTTAAAAACTATAAAAATTTCAAATATGGATTTTATTATAATAATATCTTTCATTACAATAGCTTTCATTAATAAAATCAGTTTATAGACACAAAACAAACTTTTGGCTATATCTTGTTATAGAAATTGAAATGAAACTGTGTGTAATAATTTATTCGTTTTTTTCTACACATTTCATTCTTCATTGTTCTCTGTAAAAATAGTTCTTTCTCGTTTTAAAGTTTAACGAGGTTCTATCAACTTTATGAAGGTGTAAAGTTTAGTTTTCAGTTAGTTAGTGTGCGTAATTAGTTAGGAAGTTTTAATGTCATTTCCTTTGTGTAAATAAATGTTGAGCGCCTTTGTTCGCTTCATAGAGCCACGGAGAAAAATTCAGTATAAAAAATTATTCTATTAACCAGACCGAATACTGTCTCTATGTGGAATTGGCTGTTGACTGGTGCGGTATATTGTATCAACGCTTAAGATTTGGGGCTATTTAAATTTTAATTAGTACCTACCATACCTACAAAATATTGCTATAGACTCTCTATCAAGGTATCCAACCAAGTTGACACTCAAAGACTGCACCCATTACTATTTTGTTGATATATTTGACGGCCTCGCTGGAACAGTAGTGCAAAAATTTGCTTTGCTAGCACAGGTTCCTGGATTGGTAGAGAGACTTAAGGAAATTACATTTTTTGATTTGTCAGAATTTTGAGTGGTGGAAGGCTTCGGCCGTGGCTAGTTAACACTCTATCAAAGATCGCCAAGCAAGAGATTTGTGTTCCGGTAAAATCCTGAGTAGAAACTGTAAGAGTTGAATTCTTTCCAGCTTAGCGTTCGTCGATATTTAACTATATCATCTTACCATCAGGTTTTTTCACAGTCAAGCGCTGTAAGCGTTAGCAATTAATAATGAAATAGTTATAAAAAAACTTGTATTTTTTATTTTTAAAAATATTTAGGAATCTTTACCTAGTGAAATATTCGGTTTATTTTAACCAACAAAAGTGCGTTAAAGAAAAAATGCTTACATAAATACAGCAGAATATAACATGGTTAATCCAGTATCTGGATAAAAAGTCTTGAAAAGATTATTTAATTTTTACCTTAACCATTGAAATATTTATAAAATGGGTAACAAAAAGCGCTATTAATTTCGCTTTACGTATCTTTACTTAAATCCTTGATCCGTCACGCTTCCCGCTTATAAATCTCAAGATACCCACCCTAAGCATAAATAAGGTGGATCTCGTTAAAAGTTGCGGTAAAAAACCGTATATTTTCCGGTATTTTTAAAACAAGACGCTCCCCTTGAGAAGGTTTCCGGTTTCATAAATATGTAGATATGCATTCACCTGGGCGAAAGTTAAACGACCAAATTTAGTAAACCAATTATTTATCCCAATAGAATAATGGTAAATACAGTAGGTACGCATCTTTGCTTAAAAAGATTTATGATACCGCGTGCTTTTGCATAAGTAGCTTTCCACTGTTTTGTACATAGACCCCGTAAGCAATTTCCTTTTATCTGATAGTTAAAGCTTTAATACTTAAATGAGAAAAGTGAAAAAATATAAGCATAATTTTAAATAATTATCTTCATATACTGTCTATGTATTATATATATATCAGTTTTAGTTATTGATTATACCTTTTACATTAAAAGAGGCACCATATGCTCAACTATAAATTTATAAATAATAATAACGTTAATGTATCTATTTGTAACACACAATTAACAACTTTAAAGTAAATAGAAGTTGTTTCCGATGGCGTTACTCGAGTAGTTCCCGATACCGAAAGATTGGAAAATCAATTATTAATTGGATCAAAATGTCAATCTTAACTAATCTTGAATGCATCAGAACAGAAAAAGATTTCAACAAAATCGATTTCTTCAAATTATGGTAAAATTTCTATATTAACTTTCTTATAATATTCAGGGAAATTGCGATAGAAACGTATAGAGTTAACCCTTTAATATATTAGTAACCTACTAGAATTTATAAGAATTTTATTTTTTAACTTATATTAAAGAATTGGCTTTGCTAAATAAAATCTAATAATGACAGTTATTACCACGTTGACAACTGTAACAACGATCTAATTAAAAGGAAAACAGATAATGCAATTATCTCATTACTCATTAATTACTCAAACAGTATAGATAAGTGCTGATAGCGTCTAACATGACTTGTCTCATATTATAACAAGAAATATTACATGTGCGATAAACAAAAGTTTATTGTTTGTTATTAAAATACTGTTACATATTCAAATGCGAGCATTTCACACGAATAATTTAATGACGCATAAGTTCTCAAATAACAAATTGATTTAATTGAGTGTTAATTAAAACAAATTGAAACTGTTTTGATTTTCCATAACCTGTATAAAAAGTTTTAAATATTTATGTAGTAATGCCAGAGAAATGGGATCCTATCAAATACTTTGAAACAATTTTTAAAAGGTTTAATGTTAATTCTTAAATCAATATAATTTAAAACTTATGTCTAATGAATAGTTTATTTACTTTACGTAGGTGTTTCATCATAAATTTATTAATACTTACAGTACATTGATGTTTTGCATGATAAATTATTGATTGATAATAAATTACTTTATTTTCTTTAAAGAGTCAACTATGCATATATTTATATCCAACGTAAAATATAAAATTACTTAATTAGAATTTACATTTTTAATGATACGTAATAATGACGCTTCGCATAACAAAAATAGGAATATTACCTAATATTTTTAAATTTGGAATGAATTTACATATAAAATTTGGTTTATATAAGTTTATGCTTTATTTATTTATAGTTCTTTTTGATTGAGTTATACGTTCAGGTAGCTTAATTCATTGAAAATATATATTTTTACAACATCATCACGCGGTTTTAAGTGTAAAAATATTTAATTTTAATCTTTTTGGTGATGAGCTGTTAACTTTCACATATGTTACATAAATAACCCATTTATTAAGTGTGCACAGAATCTTGATTATTTTTGTAGATGTAAATGGATTTTCGTAATTCTTTCTACTGTGTTTAAAACGAGATACCAAACTACTCAATTCATATCAAACTTGGCACTTTATGCGCATTTATAAAGGAACGATGTAACGACGGTACGCACTCAAAGAGTTATTGTTGAAACAAAACCCATACCAGCAGATTTAAATGCTTATCAGAACAAAATAGTAAAGGTTTATAAATATATATGTATATATAAGGCATAGGGTAATATTTGCATTGAAGAAAGTTAGTATACTTCAGTGACTAAAATGTCGCGGGACTTTATTTTACGGTCTCAAGAATTAGTTTAAATTCACTACATCGCTTTTATATAGTTTTTAAAATAGGTCACGTTTACAAAATTTTGATTTGGATTGACTTTTAAACTATATACGAACATGTTATTAAACTAAATGACCATAAATGAATGAAGGATCTTATGAAATTGTCAGTGGACACGCATTTCGCTTCTTGGAGCTTTTAAGCCTAACAATTTACTGGATGGTATACAGAATGTTCATTATCTCACTCACACATTACATAACTTTAAAACACAGGTGTTAAAAGCGTATTACAGCTAACAAACAGGCGTTAAGCTTCGCGAATCGGCAGGCTGGGGCTCGGTAAAATGGCCGAAGATTAGCCCGCGGCCTTGTATTTCATCGTGAATTTTAGACAAGGCTTAATTACGTTATAATACGACTTCTTAAACCCGAGAACTTTGTATTCTATGACATAGTTTGCAAGACGAAAGAATTTGCACAATTATAAAGCCTGCCAAGTCGTATGGTTGTAGTTCAACGATTGTTATTGTGGTTTTGATTAAAAGAAAACATCGTAACTGTAGCCTGCATAATAACTGGAGTAGCATGGTGGATCTAAGCACCACATTATCTGACCTATGAGCAAAGAGGATTGCACCCGCAGGCGGACTTTAATAGGACTACTTACGTTAATCATCTCTTTTTTAAATTATATTCACATCAGGAATCCATTGATTATTAGTAACTTGAAATCAATGTTTTCTTTAATTATGGGTAGAAAAATACAGACAGAATACAAAAAATTGTTACTGATTTCTACGCTACCCCAAATCACTTAGTGGTTAAATTGTTTCATTACTTGTAAATATTTTATTTAACAATGATAAGTTTTCACTTTATATATTAATTACCTCACGGAAAATAATATTTTACGTGAATACGATATTTAATACATAGGCTTAATGAAGATAAGATGTAAACTTTGAGTCGTCTATGAGTTTTATATAATTTTATTTCTTATAGTCATGGTATTATAGTTGACGCTTGGTGTAAATATGTTAGATAAGCCAATAAGTATACAACGTTAGATAAAACTTTACGTTTAAGGATGTCTACGTTTACCTATACCTATAGGTTTATTTACGTCGGATGCGTTTAAGGCTTTCTTATATCTACCGCTGTAAATGCTTGAGAAAAATATTAGGTAACATTCGTCTAATTATCCCATAAAACGCATCACACGACTCACATGTGTGCTGGCAAAGGCGTGCCAAGTTTTTCTCAGAACTTAATCAATATTGTGAAGTAGTATTGAAAAGCGCGCAAGTGCTAACTGCATTTGTACACGCCAAGTTTTGTTATATCACGAATACCTTTTTACACCTATGAATTTAAATGCTTAATACAACATCTAGCTGTTTATGTATTCCTCCTATTGGTATTTGATAAAGTTTTTCTACTCTAAGACGAAGATATATCATTTAACAAATACTAAATTTACACTTGGCACATTGATGGTATAGTTATCAATGCTGAAAAGGCGATGAATTATTAAGACAAATATTCTTTTATTGTACTACCAAAGTATCACATTTTGTACACAAAAACAGACAGTAAAAAAGTTATTTCAATTGATTAAACTAAAGAAGAAACAAGGAAAGATGTGCAACATTTTTAAAATGTTATCCTTATAGAAACTGAAGATCAACTGCAATTTTTACTGTTTTAAACCCTGTATGCTCAGATGCAGAATAAAATAAGACAAATGCATTAAATACAAACATTACAAATTCTTAGTAATATATGTAAAATATAATACACAAAGCTTTATTGCAAATAAGTTAACAAAAATAAACATTCTTAAAATATAATTATCTCTTACTCGTAGTCGAGCATTAATAAGTTGCCTGAACATATTGTGTGAAAATGCTCAAACATAGAAAATTAGTTTGGTGCAAAAAGTATTAGTAAATAAACGTATATGCACATTAATACTTAGATAAGTATACAATAATACATGAAAATATATATAATAAATACATACAAATGTATCTATCTGTACATAAATTATTTGATAATTCGAAGAAAATGCTTAGGATCTCTAAAGATATTTCCATATATCGAAATCAAAATATTCTTTATTCAAGTAGGCTCAAAAAGCACTTATGAATCGTCAGTAGTGTGTTCGTTGGTAACAAATCTACCACCGGTTCGGAAAGTCGAATCCGCCGAGAAGAAACCGGCAAGAAACTCAACGGTTAATCTTTTAAACATAGTTTTGTATGCTACAATGTGTAATATATTGCTTCTGTGAGCAACTGGAATAAGTCCAAACATTTCTATCGCTTAAATAATCTTCAACATTATAATGCTCAACCCGACAAATGATTTCTGAACCTTCTTCACTCTAAAATATGGAATTACAAGTTTGGTTTTATATCTTGTATTAAAATTGTGTATTTCACTTTTCTTACTGAATAAATGTACATTATCACGGATATATCCTACTTATAATATATTAAGAGACGAAAGTTCTGTATCACTTTGTTAAAGAAATATCTAACAAGACAACTATCGTAGGTTAGTAGGCGAGATTATCTTACTTAACCTTTAGTAATATTGCGCGAACTTTGACAATTTTCCTGATACAATACCTACCGGGCCGGACCGGTTTGCGTTTTCGTTAATTCTGCGTACAGCCGGGCCCGCTTGAATTTGCATTTTGCACGCGTGATAAGTGGGCCGGATTACACAGGATTCCCACCAACAGCCTCTGTTTGTTCTGAAATAAAGGGCTGTTAAACTTTTTTCATGGTAATTTGGGTCACCTTCAGGAGTAACGATCGTTGTAAATTTGTTTAAGTAGGCTTAGGTCCTTCTCGTTAAAATTTAAAACGCCCATGCTTAGCTAATTTTGTTACATTTTTACAATCATAAAATTATGTATTATCTTCAGGGAAGCTGCGGAATTATTCTTTTATACGGAGTATAGGTAAGTTGCAGCCCATTTAAGTTCGACTGCTGGGCGCAGGCTTGCTTGCTCATAGGAGACTTATAGGAAATATAAATGGTGTTAAAACTATCCATTCCCCAGTAGAGATATAATTTTTATTTATTTACCAAACAATGCATGATGTTTCTTTAAAATGAATCTCTTTGGCAATCACACTAGGTTTCCTTCTACTCGCAAGACCTTCCCCCATAAGCAAAAATAATGAGATTAAAATGTAAAAAAAAAAATTACCAGTGACCGGGTTAATGACATAATTGTTAAGATATCTAAGAAATATATATTTTAATGTCTATGATTTTATTTAGGGTATGTGTGCGTTTATGTAAATATGTGAGTGTGTAAACTTGTAAATGTATGTCTACAGGTGTACTTATGTTAGTTTTTATGTATTATGCAATTACTCTTAAACGATACATGATCTGTTCAAGAAATTTTAAACAATATTTACTATTATCCATTCAATTTGAAATACTTTATTAAACCTTAACTTAATTGTACCTAGTGGATATATTAACATTTTATCTTATTAACTTGTTAAAATATAACACACAAGTTGAACAATTCTGAAATAATCTGTGAAAGAACTGTGAATAATTATTTTAAAATTAAAGTATCAAATTGTAGATGAAACTTAATTAATTACATTATGTTATTCCCGTTTTTCTACGGATGCATTTAATTTTTAAGAACATAAAAAATTCTAAATAATATTACAGACGAACCTTTTCTGTTAGTTTTTGTAATAAAAAACACCAGGTGTTTAAGTCAGAAATGTGTTTTTAATTAATTTTAAAAAAATTTAATTTTAAATATAATTCCATATTTGCAAAGTTAAAAGGACAAATTGCAGATGAAATTGAATAAACTAGAATATTATTATTTTTGTTCTTCTACAGATGCAATTCAATTTTGAGTTAACAAGGAAGTTGTCTAGATGAAATTGTATGAGAAATTTATGATGTCCAGTAAGAAAAGTCATCGGAAGTAGGATATATTTTCCATTCAGTGATTAATGCACCACCACAAATGCAGCCCGGCTGACTTCCAAAATTTCCCCACTAAATCTCGCCTTTCGTTTCGCTTCTTTTGCCCGGGAAGACTTGGCAGCGTATCTCTGTAATGCAAGCTTTGCACTGTAAGTAAATAGTGAATGTATACGGGTATATCCATTATATTCATGGAGAAGTCTATCGCGTCGGGGATATTTAAACGACTTCAAAACTAATGTGAAGTGGCAATAAATCCATTAAAATTTATAATTTTAACATTCCGACCCACAGTTATTAAGTTGTAAGTAATTCTAGATATACTACGATAATATTATGTATGTATTAAATTATAATTTAATGAATTTGTAATTAATAAATTCATAATAAATTAATAAAAGTGTAATCGTTTTATTGGTTACGTTTATTTGTACGTAGAGACTAAATTTAAATACTCCAATAAACTTTCATGATTTATTATCAATGGAGCTTCAATTTTAACTTTACATTTTAGCATTCAAATAATTTATAGATGTATACAAGTATACAACATTAAATGTGTGTAGCTTTGTCAGTTAGAGTATAAAAATATCCAAACTCTGGCTCACTTGTCACTTTTTTTCTGCTGGAAAATGCATTTTCGCACCCCTGCCACGAGGCAGGGAGTGTGGGACTCACCGGTAAGGCCAGAATACCCACTAAAACCCAGCGACACCCTCCTCACCCTGAATTGGGAGTGTCAGAGGCTCCCTTGCGCGTTCACCCTGACACTCCCGGATGAACCGACTGAGGATGTTCATGGAGGAGACAAGAAGCGTACGTTAAGATGCCTCCTGCCACTCAGCCTCCTCCTCCTTATGGGAGCAGCATTTGCTGCAGCTTCTCGTACTCGCTCCATTGCCTCCATAAGAGAAAATGACGGCTACGCCGAAAGAGCAAATATCTCACTGTCAAGCATGGCGCCCACTATACTTGGTAGTGAGAGATTCGCTCCAATGAGGGACACCAGAGGATGTAGCTGTGGTCCCCAAGCCGGACATTCTGCCACAATGTGGGCCGCGACTCACATGTCACTTGCTATTCGAAAAAATTTTAGCGATTGAGTTTGATAATATGACTCCTTTCACAATGTAGACGGTCTTTAAGTACCTCTACATTTTCCCATATATCCACGTAGGTTACATCGCAGAGAGCAGATCTAGTAGAGCTTAAAATAGGCGACTACAGAAGACTGTAATCCCATTCAAAAACTTACAGATTTGAGCAAATAAAATATATTACATAAGTAAACATTTACTCGTATAATTTTAAAAACTGTTTATATCCATGGCATTGCCTGGTAGGTACTATTTAGGATTCAGAACGATTCAACGCGACGTCCAACTTTCACAATATCGCACTATTGCACTCAAAGTTTTATATCTATCTTTAACTTGAAAACTACTAAGAATATTCAACGGCCCCGGATAAACTCGCGAAGAAAAATTATTTCTCTTATTAAATTATGTAGCGAAGATCAAACATCCAATTTTATCATGACTGGCGATTTATTAATAATAAATACATTACATACTTATATCAATAGAGAGTGAGAGATTGATAATACATTTATTGTGCATCACAAAAACTATACAAAAAAGAAAACACTTGAAATATAATTAAGCGGCCTTTATCACTATGATACGATTTTTTTTCAAGCAATCTTTGTTTTAGAGTGCTTGAAAAAAATTCACCGCCTTTATTTCCAATTCCATAGAGATCCGTTAATGGAACCATGTTTAATGCATACAAAATAAAGTCATCAAAATCGGTCCGTCTGCTTTTGTTTAATGTTGTTTTTTTTCGAAATTAATAATAAAAACTCTCTTTGATTAATCACTCGTTTAAATTGTTCGAAACGTAATGGTTTATACGACGTCAAAATATTTAAAAAAGAGGTCAATACTTTGTTTTCTTGAGATCTCTTTAAGAAGATTTTACTGAACTATGTTACATTTAAAAGAGTAATTGATATTTTAAATCAGTCTTATTATAATTGTCCACATTATTTAATGCGTTGATCTAATCGTTTGGCAATCATGTGTGCAAAAAAGCACTAAGAGTTTATTAATCGGAAAAAGTATCTTATCAGCTTATTTGCCTAAACACTTGTATACCTATTTTAGTCTTTTCATGATCTTTGTTTCAAATTGGCCGCCTAGTCTCAAGTCAACGGAAGTAGAGACAGGTGTACGTCTAGTATTACATAAATCCATTAATTTTGATCAAATTGATTTAATTAAACATTATTATTGTATCGATGGCGTCTTATCTATAAAGTATGATAATCAAATACAAAATATTTACATATTCTTCCGCTGTGACTTGTTAATGTGGATACGTGGGTGTACACGTAAGTTAACAATAAGATAAATAATGTGTAATTTTCACAAAAATTCATATGAGAGGCAAAAAATTTAACAAGGTGATGTCTTAAACACACTGTAAGCTAAATTGTTAAAGTAAATTTTATTAATTAGTTGAATCGAAATATATATTTTTATTAACTATTAACATATACTAATGAAAATGAAATTGTTTAAAAGTAAGAAGAACTCCTATTAAAACTTATTTCTTTTAAAATATTGTTTCAAATATAATTAACGACACAATCTCTGTTAATCGACTACTAAAAAAAAGTAAAATTTTAATAATTTTATAATGAAAAAGAATTAAAATCTTCTACTGTGAAATATTTTACTTTCAGTAGAAAGCATTTTTTTTTACTTCCAACTATTGAATACAATTATTTATTAGCGTGTACGTATTAAAATATAATTCAAAAGAAAACAATTATAACATTTTTTAAGCTATCTGACTTTAATTTTTTTAATATATGGGTATGCTACAATGCGCATGCGCTATACGTCCGACGGCGGCCATTAAATATATCCCGACGGCATTTATTAAAAAATCAAAGCTCTAAAATCACCTATTGAAAATAAACAGATGTATAAATTTTAATAAAAGTTTGATTTCATTTAATACCAAGAATAGTTTGAAATATACCTATTTTTTACATAATATTACTAGGAATGATTAAGTTTTTGTTGGTAGTAGAGATACCTTCGGATAGATGAAACACTAAATAGAGTATTTAAATATTAGAAATCTGAAATATTTAACTGAATATGTGACTTATTCAAATAAAATGCGTGAATCAATATCTCACCAATAATTTTCTGATTACATGATTAACATCTAGAATATTTTTGTCACGAAATCTAGTCATTTTCTATATATTTCATGAATAAATATTGTGTTTATTACCGTATTCATACATAAATGATTTAATAAAAAGGCTTACTTGCTCACCTTTATCAAAATCACTTTTATTACTTAAAAGAAATTAATTTGAGACAAATTTAGATTATGTACTATCTGATTGCGATTTTAAAATATTATTTCTTAATTAAAAGGAATATTTACTGCGATTAAATCCAAAAATATCTTAAAGATTTCAATTCAAAATAAACAAAGATACTCTGAACATAGCTCTAAACAGATTTGTTACGCGGTCTACAAACCTTCACTTGAAACAACAAGAATTCTATTTTTTACTAATACTTGCCTTCAAAATAGACTATAACACGTATTCACACACTGATTTCACATAGTAACATCCATAAAAACATTGAGAATTTGGAAAAACTCACAAAAACAATACGGAAAGCATCGAGACGCGTCCTTCGCATTAGTTCAGATAGGTGGCAGGGCGATCGCGTCATTCAATATGGCGAGGATTACCCGCGCTGTCATTGGACGACGCTCGGAGCGCCCTGAAGTTGCTTCGAGTGAGAGAGCGAGTTAGATTTATGTGATTTTATTGCGTCGATGAAAGACGGAAGATGTGTTGCGAGGATACATTCGTATGCCGGCGGCGTGCCGAACCGGTTTCGTCAGAGGCGTACACTTGCGACTTGCGTACACTCTACGTATGTGCTCGGCTATGTGTCGTGCGCAGGTAGTTCGCTACCTATTTATAATGACATAAAAAGTACCTCTTGCTTTTGATCATTATAAACTTATTAATTATTTACAATTTCTTTATTTTCAGGTAATTATTACAGCGACGGATCAACGAAATAGATAAGTATGACAATATACGAGTGTTTAGAAGACAAATAATATTAATAGAATTATTTTAATGGTGGCAGAATATAAAATCAATGAATCAAGGAAATGTTAAGACACATTCTGAATTCAAGGCAGGGATAGATATTCTTCATTACTGTAGACTTCTATGCCCTTTATTATGTGCGGAATCTACACATACAACGCGTACAAAGTACATATGTTAGAAGTGAAACTTGTTTGGCAAACTAATTTTTATGTTTTGTTTACATTTTTACAAATCTAAAACTTTAGATTTTTGGGAGGAGGGAGGAAAAAAGGAAGACGTATTAGGATTTTAATTGTCTACGAAATATGAAAAATTTCGAAAACTAATACAAATAATTATATTGAAATCTCAAATGACGAATTGTAAATGAAATATATTTATTTCATGTTATGAAAAATAGCATATTAAATGATAAATGTAAAAAAATTACCCTCATCCGCCTAAAGAAGTTCCATTTCAACATATTATTAATTTAAATTTTTTTCACATATTTCGTTAAATTATCTAAGCAATTAGTTTGAAATTTTATTTTTAACTTACTAATTTATTAATATTAATACTTTGAACTTCATAAATAATTATAAAACATTTGCAATAATAACTTACCTAGTCATTTGAATGTTTTAATAGTTCTTTTAGTTGTAACAGTTCACTGCGTATATATATTAGAAAACTTGTTGTATGTGCATAAAAACATTGACTCTTTTAATAAAAAGAGTGAATGTACATCATATAACTTACGAAACCAAAACAAACTTGTTATAAATTCTAGTAGGCTGCATAAGATTAACAACTCATTTAAGGGTAACTGTATACGTTTCTATAATAAACTCCCACAAGACGTTCTAAAGATGTCAATTAATAAATTCAAAGTCTTTGTTAAAAGAAAGTTGATAGAAAAATCGTATTATAAGTTGCAAGATTACCTAGACGATAGAAACGCTTGGGAGTGAACAAATTGCTCTAATTTTAATTAAAATATAGTAAACTAATTTGTTATTGTAATGATGATGGAAAAAAAAAATACCCGACTGAGTTTGTTGTGGGTTCTTCTCGGATCAGGGCGCGAAGGAACCCTCGTAACTTTAGATTTTAAGCCGATCTTGGGTACCATCATCAGACGTATATTAGAATCAGAGTGTGGAAAAAAACATATAATTTGACGATTCAAAAGTGCTGTAATATGCCTACTTGAATAAAGATATTTTTGATTTCATTTGAGTATAGAATTGAATTGTTCACATTTCATGTTATCTCAATATTATTATACTTTGTGCTTTTATAAACTTGATAATAAAGGAACTTCCGAGTTTATGGCTCTAATATCAAAATATTATTTCCCGCACCCAGACTAAGTAAGCCAAGCGGAAGCGAGGATATGTGATAAGCAACAAAAAAGAATATGTCTCAGGCCCAGTGGGCTAAGATAAATTTATTTTGTCGTGTAACGAGCAATAAATATGCTAATTCAACACTATAACGTCCGTATGTCGCCTGAGGCTCCGCCATTGAACGAGTGAAAAAGATATCACAAAATTGCACTGCGCATTTCTCTTTTCAGTCATACAGCCTTCGAGTGGTATTGTGCGAAAGGTTTCCCTGTTTCTTTCAGTCGATGGTCGTTTATTTTTCCCGCGGATTTATTGAGATACGTCGTTCTGGCGTCGGTCTGTAGTTTTATCGACCTACAGCAACTCAGCAACTACTAACCTAATAAATTTTGGTGTTTCGCTCACTGAATCCGTTGAACGAATGCATCGTTCCAGATACGAGA
This sequence comes from Elymnias hypermnestra, assembly GCA_015832385.1. Classification (NCBI taxonomy): domain Eukaryota; kingdom Metazoa; phylum Arthropoda; class Insecta; order Lepidoptera; family Nymphalidae; genus Elymnias; species Elymnias hypermnestra. Next base: position 4,927,589 of record JACTOM010000855.1, read on the forward strand.
CGTATGAACGGGATTTGACTGTATCGATTTATTTGTTAATTATTGTCAACAAACTCTTTGTATTGTCGTTTAAAATAAAACCGTCGCCATCTGAGAAGAATTTGTTACTCAAATGTTATTGAAAAATAACAATTGGATATAGACTTAGTAGCGATCATCTTGTACGAAATCTTGAGTGTTCACCTCAATTGCTGAATATCTGAGTAAATTTTTCAATATGTAATGACAATTGAAAATTAATGGCTTATTCGTATCCCATTGAAATATGGTCAATGAAATGCAATTCCGTGAAAATTATCTTAGAAAATGAATTTATTTTTATTTAATTAGCCATGATTGGTCGTTGTTAAGCTAAATGGGCCTTTGAAAAGCTAAACCTAATGGATATTTAATGTATGCATTTGAGATACATTTGTAGCTTCTCAATAAATTCCACATATTTAATGTAAAGCTTCATGTACAACGCTGCTACGCGAGCTGAATAACATTTGAGTATTATATCGTACAATAACAAATATAATTCCGCAACTTAATTAAGACCGAGATATTTTAAATAAATCACGTATTCAGCGGCCGAATTAAAACAATGAAAACCAATATTTCATTGATGGGCAAACCTTAATTAACTTGTAGTTCGCCGGCGCGGCCCCAAACCTCACAGATAAAAGAAGCCATCTGCATTTTGGTATTCAAATTATTTTTCAAACGTGTTCTTTACAATTTACGCTGAAATGATCAAAAGCTTTTCGTCGCATTCACTCCTGCGCAGCCCAAATGGGTAGGAACGGCACAACCCTTTGACTCGCAATACTGTGTCGCCAAAGGGTAATATAACATATCAACTCATATGGACCCAAATAAAACGAAACAAACGATGAGCATCACAAAAGTTTGCCTAAACTAACCTCGTTAAGAGATTTCTGGATAAAATAATACCGTTTTTCAGTATAGTCACGATTGTCCGGCCGATCGGATAGCTCGATCGCGAGTTTCGTAACTACTGAGTTATTCAAAACTTTTTTATTCAAAATACCAGTCTTTTAAAATATCGATACGTTGAGCAAGTGCATGGAGAAAGTTGCCTTTGTTACGGATCATACAAAGGACATTACGTTTTGAGTCATTGCGCAAGAGAAAGTCGCGATTGTTAGATAAAAATCTTTTGTATTTTAAAAAACCGACCGTTCAACGGTTTGAATGGATTTTTTAGTTTACGAGTAGCTACACTGTAGAATGCTTGTGTTATGTGTATATAAATATAGTCAAAAGTGCACAAAGTGTCACATGAAAGTAAGGCGTATCTACAATTTTATTTCCTATTAGCTAAAGGTAATCAAAACACGTATTTTTATTTGTAAAATGTTATATCGAAGTCACGATCTAATTAGATTCCTCCATCCTTGATAAATTTGTATGAAAACAAAACGAGTACAAAGGAAGGTCTGAAAGATTAATCTCCTTTGTATGTTTTAATGCTTGTATTTACTCACGTAGATGTGTTCTTTCTACTTTACAATATTATTTTAAAATGTACATTATTATCTCAAATTGTATAAATGCCTGCTATAACTAGTTAGTCTGAAGTTGGACGTAGAGCTCGATTCCATGGTTTAAACTGAGTGGATGAAGAAAACCACATCATTGATAGTTTCTCAAGGTGTACCTCCTGAAGTTACTTATGCTAAATGTGATTTATTAGGCGTTCTTTTGTATTAAAAACCTAATAAATGTGCCAAATACCCATATACCTAAAGACGTAACATAAATAAGTCGTCGGTACAAAGACTGTGATTCGACGGAAACTGTAACAGGTCTATTGCAAATAATTATGTATATTCCTTAGCCGTTTCAAACTAACAATAATTTTAGTTAACACTCCGTAAACATAAAACTTATATAATTAATATCTAAAATTGGTTTGTTAATGAAACACAAATGAAGAAGAATCACTTATGGTCGGGTTTTTTTTTAACTATTTCTGTCTAATAAATAATGATTATTCGACATTTTTATACAATATACAATTTTTTGAATATATTTTTTATCTTGAATTCCACTAGATATAGGCCTTTAGTTAGAATGGAATTAATCAGAAGGTTAGAGGTTACAGTTGCTTAGAAACAGTAAGCGACGTACGACAAGTATGGTTACTGTATATCCAAACTGTACATTTGTTAATAAATTTTGTTGTATAACCATTTATTACACAGTTAAAACGATTCGATGTACTTGAAATTACTTAAACAGAACTTGTAATAGGAGAGCAAACTTTACAATTATTTAAGTATTCAGATTTATATATTATTTTTTTTATTTTTTTGTTATGGAGATCGTATAATCATATCTGAAAGTAAATATAATGCAGTTTAATATGCTAACGCTCCTGATAAGGGGTAATTTAGCTTTTAATTGTTTTTATACTGCATCGTACCGGAACGTTGTTATTTTACTTTAGCAGCATGGTTATTAACTAACCACATCGGAAACCTTCCACGAATCAAGATCTAGGCGAAATAGAAAATAGTATATCTTAAATTTACTCAGCCTGGTTTCGAATCGAATATTAGCTAGCAAATTAATTTCTGCTTATAAATAACTTTGCCGATTTATGTTAGTCCACTCGTGTTAGGTTTATCTATGATCCTTGCGTCCCGGGATAGAAGGAACATGGTGAACGGTACGCACATACAGACAAAGGAGACGCTTAATTAAACTAGCGGAGCGGGGCGAAACGTAAGCATTTAATTTATATCCCTGCAGTAAACTTCGCGGGCTCTTTTGCTGGATAAAAAATCATAAGCGAGGCGGGCTTGGGCTATTTATTGAAGGGGCAACTTTTGTGATATGTAAACCTCATGAATGTTTTTTAAGCATTTCTTTAAGGAGAAAATAAGTATAATCTACTATATATTTCATGTTGATAACGTTAATTGTGAAGCAAAGACATCATGTGGTGAAGTTACATAAATTGAACAAATGTGGCATAATAACTATATATAGAATTAAAACAGGCAAACACTTTATGAACATAACACAGATATTGCGTAAGTTATACATACTTCTAATGAGCTCTATCTCAAAACTTAATTAATGTAAAACTATATGTGTTATTTTTAAAAATAAATCCACTATACCCCATTAAAACTGGAACAGCCTTGTCTGTTTATTAAACCCAACATACGAATTACACACATATTATTTGTATATTAAACGTTATATGAGTAATGTAATTGTAAAACATTGAAGAAAAACTACTTTAGGCACATGAGGGTAAAATTTTTACTATGAAATGCGTGATTAGCGTTATGAAGATGTGCAGCGTTTTTATGCTAATTCCTTTGAAGCTTAGGTAGTTTTAATATTTATTAATAACATTTGGCATTTTAATTTGGCACTTGTTTAATAATTTAATATATTATACTATTTTTCATAAATTAAAAATATTTCATAAATTCTTTTTTCTAAATTTTAAGTTGAAAAACAAAATTGTATTAATAATTTCTAATAATGACAAAAAAGATGTGGCATTTTTATTTACAATCCGCATTTTGAGATTTCAATATATATTTGTATTAATTTTTGACACTTTTAACTTTTAATATTACAATTAAATTCATTAAATTCCTAACATATCTTCCTTCCCTCTAAGTCCGAGAAATCCAAAGTTATATAAATATAAACAAGATTTAAAAATTAGTTTGCCAAAGAAGTTTCACTTCTGTCATGTGTACTTTGTATGCACGCACTAATTTCTGTTATTTTTTTTTCTTTTATGAAGGTCAAAAAACTCACTTCTGCGGTTTCCATTTGAAACACGAAAAAATTAATTATTAATTCATTTCTACTTTAGAGTAACTTGAACTTTACGAATTTTTTAAATAGTGCAAGGATAAATCCACATCGCTCTGCGCTTGTAAAATAACACGCGTTCTTTTCGTTATAGTCCTCTATAGAAAATCGCGTACACTCTTACCGCGACTAGAATCAACTATTTTAATTACAAGTTACGTTTATAATTAATACAGTGAATAAGCTAAATGTGTGTAATTGAAAACTTAAAGGACGACCGCCGCTTTCGTTATAGATCATTACCTCAGTTCGGCTTCATTGCAATATTTATTTATTACCTGTACTGAGAAGTCATTTATTGATTTTTTGTAGCATCTGTATCGCAATTATCAGTATACCCTGCTTATTTGAAGATACGATTTACGCTTTCATCGCTTAATATTACTTGTTACGTAATACACAAGTTGCGTAATCAATTAGTATTATAAAACATGAAGTAATCGAGCTAATCCGCTAAATTGAAATTTGAAGGGATGTTATTAAAGCTGAAAAAATCTTATTAATAAATGATTCTTTCATATTAAAACTTTATAACTAAGTGTTTTAAGCGCTGATGTGTCGATCTTTTTATTATACACTTTGTCATCATATTGCTTTCAGAAACGCAAAAGTTATTGGGTTGATACAATAACACTACACTACAGCACGAGTGTCGATCATATTTTGTACCTTCGCAAATCATGCCGGGCATTACCATGTCATATAGTTACTATAAATTATCAAACTGGTGATCTCCGTGGTAAAATTAACCTTTAAACGACGATAGTTTTGTTACTAAGAGAAATGGTAATTGTACTTTTGGAACCTAAATGAACAACCTAAATTTTCAAATAACTACAAATTAAAAAAGACAATAATGAATTCACGGCTTTAAGAAATCTTTCATGTTAATTCTAGAAACGTCGGATACACGTTTCAAACAACGTAGATCGAAGTAAATAAGTATGTACAATAATGTACCCCGTGGCGAATACCTACTCGACTACTGAATTCAGCTCCAATAGTTATCCTTCAAACTTAGTTTGGTTTGGATTTGAATTGCTAGTATTATAATAACGGAATTATTCCCTTAGGTGCAACTGGTAACCGCTACTGAATTATATCTATACTAGTTTAAACATCTTGATTTCCCTGCAGCCGAATTTCAAACATTGTCTTACGTTGGCTTAAACCACAAGTATATTGAATATCTTAAATGTAAGTACAATATTTTAAACCTCTAACACATTGCATGATATGGGTGTTTCTCTTTTCTTAATGCCTTATAGTAGAAGAAGTAAATATAGTGAAGGATGAATATAGAAGTCACTTATTAACAGCAGATTTGTGTCAATCCATCATATTGGCAGGCTTGGAATTTGCGGCTCAATTTGTTACTGGTAAGTAGATATAGTTCTGTTAATAGGCAGGTATTCAAAGTACCTACAGTACTTCACTACTTAATATTGCGGGTACTTGCTAGAGATTTCAGATAAAGTAAATTTAGGAAATTGTATTTTCTAATTTGTCTATTCGTCCGTTACTACTCTTTTAATATATATGCGAAAATGGTTTTAAACAGGTCGTGATAAAGCTGAAAAACGTTAAAAAAGATTAAATCAAATCAAAACATTTATTCGCTGAATATACATCTTTGGTGGCATACACATTAAATAGTCCTCATATTCTACTTATTTAAGTTTGTGAATGACTTACAGGTTTTGAAATGAAATAACTAGTATTAAATTATGTTATTAACATGAAATTATATGTTATATATTATTACCTCTTATTGGATATAATTTCTTATTACTAATTATTGCTTGATTCTAGTGGTGTGCGAATATCCTTCGAATCGAATCGAATATTTGGAAAATTTTCGAATAATTCAGAAATTAATGTAGTATCTGTGGATTTTCAATTGTTTCTATATAAATCGTGAATTGAAATATTTGACTAATAAATGTACTTTTCGTTTAAAAATCAATTATGTAGAGAATACAATTGCTAATTTTCAATATATATCTCTGTCGGTACCATAAAAAAAACTAGATGGTATGGCTAGATTCCGAAAGATTTTGACCAGAAAGTTAAAGACTATTTTATATTTTACAGTGCTGTTGATATTGTATCTGATAAACCAATTCATTATCACCCGATACAGTATCGTATTTATATTTTTAAACAAAAATTTGTAGCAAATTTTGAAAATATTTTTTTAGAGAATATTTGCTACGATATAATTTCTGTCATTTCATTCTCTTAAAAATAAAAACCTATAGTAATTGTTCTTTTTGTAAAAATACATTTCATGGTTTCAATGAAATGTATATAAACTGTTAAATTGATATATATATATATAAATTGAACATAAGGAACCCTGCCTTGAAAACACTTGAAAATTCTCTAATAATTTAATAGTTTACGAATAATTGGGAAAAAAATTCGAATTATTCGAAAATTATCGAATTATTCAAAATTATGAATTAATCGGGAACTTTCGAATATTAATATTCGAATCGAATCGAATTATTCGTACATCCCTGTTAGATTCCCTTTAAACAGTCATCAATGATATAAAAAGTATTGTCCAAAAAGAAAGATTTAAATTTAACACAATTGTTAGTAAGTAACGGCCCATTAATGCTGCCACTGCTAGGCACAGGCCTCCTCACTCATAGGAGAGAGGGTTTTTAGAGGATAGACTCACCACGCTGCTCTACTTCTTAATGGGATCTCCCAGACAAGGAGGTGGATCACACCGCAAACTTCCCAATTTCGGGCAAATGTTGAGAAAATCTTAATAGAAATCTCAATATTGATATTTTGAATTGGCCCGACCTGGGGCTCGAACCCAGGTCACGAACCTGTAATGGCCACGCTACGAACACGCTAACCACTACACCAATGAGGCAGGTAGTACCACAATTATTAATTTAAAAAAATTAAGAGGCATATTCACTTTTATACACAGAATTGTGCAGGTTATGTTATTTAAAAAAATATATTTTGGTTTTAAATCAGTTTTAAAATTTTAAACTCATAAATCGGTGTTTGTCACCGAATAATATAAGAACGATATAACAACCCTTTTAAACAAAGCATGTGGCAAGCAATTCCAAAACACTCGAGAGCCGGCGAGCCATGTCTGAACGCCTCTAGATCCACCTATTCCCTTCTTAATTAAGTCCATACTCGGAGGTAACAATACCCGGCCTCCGATGCGCTGAGAGATATTCAAATATGTCTAAGGCCACTATTATATTGCCACCATTTATAGACTTGCGACTTCTGAATTGAATTTGAGTGGAGCCTTACAAACTGTTAATTGGAAAACAATATATGAATATGTATGAGGTATATACCAGTGATATAAAGGCGGTTCGTATGAGAACCATGTTCTTTTGTTTTGTTTTATTCATGTACTTGTTTTATATTTGGATCTTCGTAGGTATTTCTGTTCAGTTTTTTGACGAATATATCTTTTGTATTATTGAAACATTTAAGAAATGGATTGCTCTAACCATAAAAGAAAAGACATCGTATTATTTTTTATTATACCCAACCTTTGGTCGCTTTATAATATAAGATTGCAATGTAGCCTTACAGACTAATTAGTAATAAAACTTTTACCTTATCTACCTAATATGTACTTGTTATCTAAATCTAGAGTCTGATGACTATGCTTAGTTTACTATAATGTCTATTGACTCACACTGTTCCTCAGTTTTTGCTTAAAAGCACCACACTACACTATATTGTGTTACTGCACTTTAACTACCTCAAAAGCTTTATCGGAATGGTGATGATAAAAATAGAAACACCCGGCTGAGTTTGTAATTACACTCTTAAGTAGTTCTTTAAATCATCATCATTGGTACATTGGAAATGACATGTGGAAAAAACTATATTTGACGATACAAAAGTGCTGTAAAAGCCTACTTGAATAATGGATTTTTCAATGTGAGTTTCAATTGATTAAGATTTAAAACTAAAACCTATAATTACCTAATTAGCCAGAATGTATCAATATTGTACGTCCATAAAGATTTTATTTTGTACTACAATTAGCTGATCCGCGCAACTCCGGCTGCTCCTTATAAGAGATAAATAAAGAACAAGCTTGGTTAGCATTAAAGGTTATAGTGAGCGAACCCTAAAAGATACATAGGTATGGTTTCACGGTCGTTTTTAGAACTTTTAAAGAGGAACAATTCTCACATCAATGATTTTTGCGAAACTTTAACCGTTTACCCAACAAGCTGTAACATGTGTGTGAGGGAAAAAATCCGATTTTGAAACATTTTTCATCGTTGACTTGCTCTTATTGACTTTAGCGTGATAGCTTACAGCCTTTCTCGTTAAATGGACTGCTTAATACGAAAATATTTCTTCATATTAGACTAGTAGTTGCTGAGATCAGCGAGTTCAAGCAACTTTTCAGCTTTATAATGTTGATATAGATTTAATTCCACGTATTCGATACATTACCTAATGTGATATAAAACATATGTACCGCAGTAGACGTGCGAAGTCGGATCATGTCGCTGGTATATTATAAAATACGGATTCTCCACAGATTCGTAGTCGTTAGTCGTTCACTCCATATTTTCGATCCGGGTTGGGACATTGATCTCGCCTGTCTGGCGCTTCCAATTGTATTTTTATCCACCCTTTCATACACTTGATATAAACTCCACTATATCCGAGACCATTTCAACTGTTGATGGTTTAATTGTTATGCAGTTATGACAAATTCACTGCTACAGTTTTACCGATTATCATAACTCTAGCCGACATGTGTTTCTATTTATTATTAACTATCATTTTAAAGTAGGAGTGATGTTTTATTTATTATGTGCCATTACATTTTAAAGCAATATAGATATCGTACGTGTAATAGGAGTTTTCTTACAAATATTATTATGCTGAGTTAAGAACTTCTCTTTAATGTACATCAATAAATAAAAAAGGTAAATGTGGTTAAAAGTTAACCGAGAAAAAATTGTTTGGAATTATGAAAAGACTAGCTTTACGCCAAGCTGCGAACAGAAATTGTTGGTTTCCAATGTCAATTGTCAAAAAAACAAAAATTAAAATTTAATTTGATTTCTGAACGGACGGGACGAACATCAAATGACAGGTAGGCATGGCTTTTTAGAGAATTGTTATTTTAACTAGCATTTTTTTCATATTCACTCACCTTTTAAACCTTCGCTGGACTTCCACAAATAATTCAAATCAAAATTAAACAAATCAGTCCAGCCGTCCTCTAGTTTTATCGTGAAAAGTAATTGATTGTGTTATACATATACTAATTTTATATAATAATGAAATCACAATTTCCTAATTAATAAATAAGTGTAGAGGAAAATATTTTAGTAGTTCATCGATCATGGCTAATAAAGTTACTAAAGATATTTCACAGCAATTCAGTTTTCATATTGATGAAAATTGTACAATTTCGCTTTAAATTCATGAGTTGTTGATGTATTAGTATTATCACCCATTAATTTATATAAATATTTTAATATCAAAGTAAAGCTGTTTCTGTTTCTATTCCACAGCGTTTATAAAATTCATATGATTATTGTAATATAACATTAAAATAAAGAAGGAAAATATTGGCTAACCTTTTATTGCATTTACAACTAAGTAAAAATACAAATAACATTGTATCATATAATGTACCTAACCAGTCAATGTAGACGATAATGTCTTCGAAGTATTTAATCTAGATTCGTTAGCAAGACTACAAAAAAAACACGCACTTTTCCACACATCATCATAGATTTCCACTCAAATTTCTATATAAAAATCTTTAGGAATGTAAGAATTAAAATATCTAGAAGTTGTTTTAAATATAAAATTAAAAATAACTAAATAAAAATAGTAATGACATTGTACCAAATAATGTCACCTGATCACTCAATGTAGATGATAATATCTTGGAAGCATTTAATCAAGATCCGTTAACACGAGACTATTAAAAAACATGCACTTTGATATACATCATAGATTTCTATTAAAAATTTTTTATAAACATCTTAATTTATGAACCTTAGAATTTAGGTTAAACACATGCAATAAAGGGATCTCTATTACCATTGTTTAAAAACTGATAATAAATAAATGGCACAAAAGAAACCAATATTTAGAGCAGTCAAATTATTTACATACTTTTGTAATTTTATTCGTTTATTTAACAGTAATAATCGTAAATATCGCAAATAATGTTTATAATAAATTTACACTTAATCCTCGTCTATTTCATCGTGGTTCGTGTAGCTAAAAGAAAGGCGAGGAAAATTATTTAAATATTTGTTTATAGTACTTTTATAATTAAGTATACCATATCCTTTAGTTTATTAATAAAAGGAGAAATTAAACAACTCAGTATTGCGTTGCTATTCGTGTTTTTTTAGTTTTTTATTGTCCAAATTTGACTTGATGTTATATTATTCTAATTAATACCTGTGAATTTTACCTAATTTCATCAAAATTTGCTCATTTCACTCGATAAATTACTGAATTTTACGTAATTTTGGTCCTCCGTACACTATTAGTGTTTATATTGTTCGAATCTAACCTAATCCTATATTGTTTTAACAAATCCCGGCGAATCCTACCTAATCTCATTGAAATCGGTATATTTTACTTAAAAATTGCCGAATTTCTCGTAATTCTGCGTCCTTCATACACTTTTCGTGTCGATATCCTCCTATTTTGGCTCGTCTCCCAGTCTCCCGATANTATTGCTGTAGCGGCCGGCTCTTGAGCCTGCACTACCGGGTGGGGGGGCGGGTAAGGAATTTAGTAAGTATGTGGAGTTGGGTTAGGTTAGGTTAGGTTAATTTATCGAATAAAATCCTCCTGTTTTGGCTCGGTCTCCCAGTCCCCCGATAAATCTCAGTGTTTTTCACCTAATTTCGTTGAAGTTGGTCTAACCTAACCTAACTAGGAATTTTGCTTAAAACTTANTTTTGTTATTTGAGTTTAAACTTGAATAACTTTAATTTATTTTTAATTATTGTTTGGCTCTACGTACATGTGGAAGAAGTGAAACTTCTTTAGTTTATATTTATATTATAAAAAATTCTATAAGCTTATCATCTCTTATATAATTATTTTGTGGTATTTTTTCTGATTAAGTGTGATTGAGTAAACTTTTAACGTGTTAGGTAAATTTTACCCTACCGTTCCATAAGAAGTATCACTTCAAAAAATTATTTTTCGAAACGGAACTTTATTCAATCACACTTTACTTACGTAAGGACGTAAAAATACGAATAAATAGTTATATTGAAAATAAAATTATGTAAAAGAATCTAATAAGAATATAAGGCAAAGAAGTTTCACTTCCTTCACGTGTACATTGAACACGTACAGTTTTTTTTTTATATCGCGTTACTCATCACCTCATAAAATAGCAATAATAAAAATTAAAGGTATAAATGTTAGAACTATAAAAGAAAGGTTTTTTACCAAAGAAGTGAACATTAAATAAACATATACCTACTATAAAGACACGAGCGGAATAATATGAATTTTTAAATAAAATATTGAATTTTATAAATTAAAAGGCAAAGAAGTTTCACTTCTTCCACACACCCGTACAGCTTTTTTTAACCTGCGTTACTCTTGCATATCGCATATCGTTGCATTAATAAAAATATAAATTTATGATATAAATATTAAAACTATGAAAGTAAAGATTTAGGGTTAGATAAAGGTTAGACATGAGGAAAATTGATGAAGTTTTAATTAAAGTATTGAAGCCAATGAAGTTTCACTTCCTACTCGTATACACCGATACACGGATGTTCTTTTTAAATATCTCTCAATACAATACTGGCGACGTAACGAAGTTTTCAAATCAAAGGGAATAAATAGACGTTCTTAGTTTACACGTGGCAATCTGATCGGCAAAAGAAATAGTCCAGTTTTACATATGGCCGCGGTAAAAGTACGATACTCGAAGACCTGCTGCATAAATTGGTTCGTTCGTGATACAGTGCCTCGTTGAATATGTATAGGTGCTCCCTTCCGTGCTTCTCATTTTACTAATAGATTTCTCTTTGATTAAATTTGTATACGTTTTATTCATACGGCCGAAGCAACTATTGTTGCTCGGTGGTCGTTTAAATCACGGGTTACGGCCTTCGTAACGTTGTGTTTAAACGCTTCTTCGCAATATATTTTCCTTTTTGCTGTATATATTTTAGTTTGTTTTATATACTTTACTACTTGAAGGTATTGGAGAAGAGGAATGAAGCTACATAGATGTAACTTCTTGCTCTTTTGTTAACGTAAGTAGAATTTAATTTATATAATCATTTTGAATATATTATCTTACTTATTTGTATCGATTTTGAAGTGAAACTTATTATTTACGTTACGCGAGGAGGTTAAGAATGAGTGTATAATGAAATGGGTCTTTAATTTATTCAGTCACATTTACAAAAAATTATGACAATATACGTTTATATAATATAAGACAAAAAAATTTTGCTTCCTCTAGATATACGAAACTTTCTTCTATATCTAACTACCTAATGACAAATTTAGTTGAATTAAATATATATGGTTTTCAATAAACGCTAAAATATAGATAGTGGAGGCCACGAAAACAAAAAGCTCCCACTATAAAACATAAAGGTATACGCGAATATAACTTATTCATTCGCCAAATACATTCTTCTCAAAAATCACAGCAAGTTCTTGATAAAATATCATCCGATATCACTCACATAAATAAAGCCCTTTGATATTTAGCATTGAGATTTGGCCATCGAATACAAGATATTTATAATGTCTTTATTAAGACAGGCCATCGAATGAGCTCACGCCCGCTTATTATTATAATTTAGACGATTGCCTAAAGCTGCGATGATCGAAATGAAGTCATCATATTAAGAATAACCTGTTTTAATATTAATTTACAAACGTAAGTAATTTACGTAGTTAGATAATTGTATTTAAAGGTAACATTAGAAGAGGATAACGTACGACGATAAAGAGAGACGATACTTACATCGTCTCTCTTTATATGTGTCTGTAAATTTCTTAAAAAATAATTTCCTATTATAAAACCGGAGAAGTTATTAAGTTATCATATTACTATGTAACATTAAATTCTTATAATTAAGTATTCTTGACAAATGTAAATGTCTTAAATTTATTTCTTTTTCTTTTATTTAATGGCAACGCGAGTAGTTTAGAGCTTTTTTAAGCTTCGATATGTAAATAAATAATCTTATCTTAAAAATTTTTTTGATATATATTTAAATGATATCTATAATTGACAGGTTAGCGCTTGATTGTAGTCTCAATTGATCATTGATGATGCAGTCCAAGATGAAAGAATGCGATCTGATGCTATTTAGAAACCATACCTCATGTATGGTTTCTAAGTAGCATTGTATAGGAACCCAATATATTTCTGCTTGGGTACCTACATGTCTACCATGGTAGAGTGGTAGCTAATCCAAAGTTAGACCTAATGATCATTTGAACAGCCGGAAATCGAACCCATAACCTCTGCTATCGAAATGAGCTACTGTCAAATCAGTAACCTCTAGGCAATATATTAACGTTGTGTCGCGTTTTCAATGCAAAATTTTTCAAACTTGATTCTGATAATTGTCTAAATGTTTTGAATATTGCAACACTTAGTGCTCTGTTAAGTGCTTTTTATGTGAGGGGTTCATAACTAATAGCGGTATTAGATATGCAAGAATGTAAGCTCAGTTTTCGTGACTCTAGGTCGTGGCGGACGGTTGTTCGTTTAGGTCCTGCTTTTTGCAACTCAACACGTTACAGTTAAACTGAAATATACATTATTAAAACGATGGCTATTTAAGTTTTAGAAAATGTATTTATATTTGTCTAAGAAAATATAATTACTTATGCAGTTTTACCATCTTTTTATATAAAAACAAAAACTCTTTAAAATATGTATGCAATCTCAATTGATCTTGCTTCTTATTGCCGTAATTAAGATAGCTTACTAAACATTTTAAATACAAAAATCCTTTTTATTTTTTATAACATAACTAATATTGCTGTAATTCTAATTTCATGTTTTTCATTGGATAAAATTAAGCTTTGTACCAGTACAAAAAATGAAACATTATTGCATTTAGATTATATAAAAATTATAATAGTTTAATTATATTTTTCGGCTCGGCTTTTAAAAGCCATTAAAAAATTTCACAGCTCCATGAAATACGGAAAAAAAAGATTAATTCCCCTTTTCTATCACTCGATCTTTTAACTACCGAAAAATTTACATTTCATAATGAATTTGTACGTGTTATAACACTAAATGAATATAATTAAACATTCAAACTTAATTAAGAGGAGGTGCGATGTTACGCTTTGCCCGACTTCCGTAAAGAGCCACTAATCTTAAGAATAGAAATATTTATGAACGCCTTACCTCATTAGACATTAAAACTTTCCCAATCATAATGGTGGATCTCTTTCACACAGTTACTTCATTGGTATTCAGTGTGCGTATAATGTTCAAGTTAAAATTTGTAGGCTACCCTGAAAAAGTGTCAATTCATCATCGTAAAGCCCTGGGCGGAGGTCGGAGTCCCCTGAATAAATCTCACTTCTATACTTTCGCGTGGGGAACGACTGCTTTATGAGATCCTTAAGGCTGTATGGATTTCGGAAAATATTTCCTTTGCGTGCCAGCCCTCGACAAATGAAGGAGCACTGGGCACATTAGAATGTGTGAAAGGGCCTATAAGAGTTTTTATTGTTTTACGAACCAATTCGTTTAAAAGCGAGTTCAAGTAGAGTCGGTAGTGTTCATACGAAGCACCTACTTCCCGGGACTTTTATTTCGACTTTTGCTTTCAATCCTAGGAAATTTGTTTGCAGTTTAAGACCTCTATTTTTCCCACATATTTTATTATTTTGAGTAAATAATAAAAAAATGCCTCATAAAAACTGCCCCATTGGTCTAATGTTTAGCATGTTCAACTACAGACAGGTTCTGGGTTCGAGTCCCGGGTCGGGCTAATTTGAAATCGATATTGAGTTTTCTATTAAGATTTTTTCAATATTTGCCCGAAATTGGGAAAAATTTGGCGGTGTGATTCAGCCCCGTGCCTGGGAGAACATGTTAAGCCTACGGTCCTGCGCCTGATCTCTTTCCGGTCGTGTCGGATTGTCGTCACGTCGGACTATGAGAGTGAAGAAATAGAGAGTACACTTGCCATGCATACACTTTACATGTCTGCCAATCCGCAATGGAGCAGCGTGGTGGGTCTATGCTTGTAGGTCTAGTGAGGAGGCCTGTGCCCAGCAGTGGGAAGTTAATGAGCTACCTTACTTTTCTTACTTACCTTTTTAATAAAAAATTACGTGAACTGGGAATCATGTAACAAACATAAATTACAATATACATTATCTTACGTACTGATTATGTATTATAATTTTTTACTTAAATAAAATATATATGCAGATATTTGTTCTTTAGGGCATGTAGCTAGTTTTAGCTGGAGTAACATAGTCATCTATTTAGAAATAATAGAAACATATTCGTGAATTTGAGAAAATGTCCTAGTCTCTCAAACTCCAAATAATTCGAATATACATCAACAGGTAAGGTATAGCAAAATGTTTAATCAATCTATGGTGTTTAAAGTTTTTTTTAGTGTATCTGCAAAAGTTAACTATAAAGCTATTGTAGTGATTAAAAAACTTTTCGCCGTCATGTTCAATAATAAATATAAGGATTTATCTATTTATTTACGGCTTATTCCATATATGTCTAAAGCTTTATCTTATATTATATTATAGTGTTATTATAGTAAAAGGTATAAATAGGATATAAATAAATTACTGATGACATTAGATCTGTGAGTTATGGTATAATATTTTAAGAGTAATTAATGCAGACTAATCTTGATAAATTGGACGTCGCTTTCATGTTTTATTAATGTGCGCGGTACACATTCCTTATTGCTAGCAAGTAATTAAATAAAATTACGGATAGGTTACCTTGAGTATGTTTATGTAATTTCTATAACAATATGTTTAGGTATTCATTATAATTGAATACCTACACGCATAATGTGCAGGCGTGTTTATAGGAAGCGGCCGCGCCTCGTTAGGCCGTGAGCGTCCCCTCTACGTTGCTTGCGCCCGCGCACCCGTTTGTTCTAGCCTTCGCGACATTTCCATTCTCAGTACGGAAAATACACATTTTAGGAGAGCCCTGCAGACTTCGAGATAAACTTTATTGTGTGTTAATATCTTACCATTTGTTACAAACGAGTATGTATGCCTTATCCGTTTAAGTAGTTTGCCATTGGAAAATATGTGATATTTCTGTATCTCTTATGGACATTTAAAATTAAAATAAACGTCATACATTTTAATATAATGTATCTTATACACGTTTTGATATATAAAATGTTGCCGAGAAAGCGCTACGCAACACAATCGCTTTCCATATAAGGCGCTGCACCAGTTACGGATAAATTGGAAGGGCTCGTGGGCGATGTGATTTGAATTGAATTAATTATGAGCTGGAGCATTCGCTGAAGAGCTCCTGCAGGAAATGCAAACGAGTGAAAAAATTACAAGAATATACAATATTTTTACCGCTGTTCTATAGAAGAGTCTTATCTCGACACAGGGTTCAATAAACCGAGGGACGCGGCTGAATCGCGGACGGTGAATTTATACGACACAATACGCATACAGGTGTCGTCGGGCTCAGCACCCCTTCAATAAGGACGATGGGAACTAAAAAGGATAGGACCCTATTAAACTAAGCGCTAGAAAATACTTTCATTTTATCTCAATACATCATGAGTTGAAATATTGGAATCAATTTTCCAAATAAGCCATTGTTGTTAATCGTACACCAATCTAACGCAATACAATAAAAATCCAATTATTTGTGAAAAATTCGTCGTTAACAAGATTCGATCAGCGAACAAAACAGAGCGGGTCGTAAATCAGTGCTGAATATTTGCAGCGCGTTCGGAATATGAATTATTCTTCGTGATTGTTCTTGCAACCACGCCATGGTTCATACATGAAGCGCGAACTAGTTTTTTCGTGGCCTCACTGCCATCGTAAATAGGAGCTATTTCGTAAAAATATTGAGTTTCTGCTCCTTGCGCCGTTTCAGTTTTTGTTTTCAGTCCCCCGAATACCTTTTTTAATACGTTTATCATGTGATCGTTCTCGTTCTGTTTATAATTAACTTTATCGACAGTTACTCTGTTGACCAAAATTGGTCGTCCGAGCGGTGCAGGTTCTTAGCGCCCGAGGTTGTCTTCGGGAGATAACCTGAATTTGTTTGGGTGAATTTTTCGAAACTTTTTTATCAATCGGTAGGCAGGCCGGTAATTGGCAGAGCGGGCGAGGCGGCCAAGCATAATTGACGGTGCTATCATTCTGAACTACTCCGTTCGGACATTCGGGGAAACTCTTAATTGGTCCACCTTTGTTGACGTTCGGTATCACCGCTTCGATAATAAACGCTACAATTATTAACAGATCGTTGCCTTTAATTAGGGATTCAGCTGCGAGTTACTGTTCTCAATATTTGATCTATATCGTTAAGAGATATAAAGAAATGTGACCTACAATGGAACCTGCCGCCTTCATCTGATCTGAACTACAAATATTATTAAGTATCTTTTTTTAAATTTAAATGCAGTATCATAGTATACTTATTTGTTTTTATGTACACTAAGCATGCGCTTGGCTACACACACCTAATGGTAAATGTTGACGTAGCCTAGAGTGGACCGCGCTTGCCTTGGAGCTGCCAATTCACCTAGAGCTTAAAAGACGCAGATTATAGGAGACTGGGAATACGGAAGATGGTAAGGCTAAAAGGACGATGGAGAAATAAGATCATGTAGCTGCGCCCACTCTCCGAAATATATTCTATAGAATACCGACAGGCAGGTAACGCTACGTCGATGATGTAGACTCGCCTTGCCTCGATCGAGTATTTCGTCGCCAATGATTCTCTCTTGGCCTGTTTAAGGTCACCAAACTTTTTAGCAGCAATTAGTGCTTTGGAATCGATGCACTTCTGCAAGAGAAGCGTGGAAGATAATTTTATACCAAGGAGATCCATAGTGTCGGTAATTGGTACAGATACGTTCCGGAAGGTAGGAGTAAAGGGAAAGGTACTCTTTTTGGCGGCGAATTAACAAGCTTGTGTTATACTTATAATACTGCCCACAGTATTGAAATCGACTAAGTTGGACTCGCCCCAATCGGACACCGTTTTTAAAATAGAGTTCATGCGCTCTATCATAGCTTCTCTCTGGTCGAGATTATTGGTGCAACTAGCGTGCGAACTAGATATGTATCTCTCTGTAAATGTTCTGTCGACTGCGTATCCGAATATATGCGGTAAGAGCAGATCGTTAATAGGCAGAAAAAAGAGTGTTGCAGAGAGAATTGACCCCTGAGGAATACCGGTGTTGATAGCCATGAGATCAGATGAGCGGCCGTCTACGACTACTTAAAACGATCGCTCACCCCGGAAGTCTGATATACAGTATAATTAGATTATCAAGAAACCTACACAAGATATTATTAAAATTCTATAAAGAGCAATAACTTTGCGACAGCACCTCTTATTTAAATTTGTATGCTTTTGTAGTTGTGATATCTTGGATTGTTAAAAAAGTCTAACTCATTTAAGTAATATAGAAGACAACAAAATCAATATTGATTAAGACATATTACGTTTTTCCGTACTGTGTATAAAGACTAATTTCGAGTGCAAACCATAATTATTTTCAATTCCTCGAATAATGAGATGCTTTTGATTAAGCTCTTTACAGTAAAATGATCCATAAAATTTTCAATAAGTCATATTTTTTACTGTTTAATTCGGGAGAGTTACTATAATGACTTAACTTTTTAGAAGAAAGATCGTGAAACAATTTCCACTAATAAGGTATTGTTCAGAAGCCCTTTAAGGCTTAACTCGCTAGAAGAAGTAGATTTTTCTTATTGGTTCACAATTAAAGCATCCTGAAGGTGACCGTCTATCCTTTAAGACAAATAAAAACTGAGCATTCGTTGAATACTAACGAAAGCAGCTTCACTGAATCCCTCCCCCGAAAAAGTTCCCGAGCGATACTTATCAAGTGTTTGAAATGACACAACCAGATTCCATCCCTTTCGACATGTACTTTTTTCCGAACGGGAAATAAAACTGACGAATTTCTCAATAAAAGGGAGATGACCGGCGAGTTGTCACGTACTGGGGCCGGGGGCAGAGTGGGTATTTGGTGCGGTGCAGCAAAAACTATTCAGGGGCCATTATTATGGCATTTTTGTCGTCTGACAGGGCTGCGTGGTCGCGGCCATTACGGCGCGGTTCAGGGGTGGGGTAGAGTGGAGGGGAAGGTATTCGCGGCCCCCCTGCCCCACCGCGGTCCCCTCTAGCGCCCGCCGCGAACCAGCGCCATCCATCTTCGATATGCACATAAAACGAACCGGACCTGTAACGGCAGACCCACATTCCCACTGCTCTTAAATTTATTTATCTCTTTATTAATTCTCAACTTGAATTTTAATGTTTGTGAAATTCGTCTTTGAATATTTCGATTTAGCCACGACAAGTTTATTGAATGTTTATTCATGTCCGAGATAAGAGCTTCATTAGATTGTCTGATATCTACATTTTAAACGAGCTTTTAGTGAATGAATAAAAATGTAGTTACTGACGCCTATAAAGGTGGTTTACCTACCTGGATAAAGCAAGGTGTTAGGTAATATAAATTTCATAGGTGCAGGCAAATGGATTATGCCGAGACAAATTCAGCATATATTATTCAAAATTTTATAGGTGACTCTACACATATGGTAATACCTAGTAGTATTAATGTTAATTTATCGAGCTATGAGTGGCAAACTTTAATTTTCTATGCATAATGAACCACTATTTTCAACATTGTTGCTTGTGGATCGATCAATGCTTTCCTTATATTAAAAGTGCTACAAAGACATACAAGTTATTTAACACGGCCAATATATTATATATTCGTGCAAATTTTTGATTTTCCTGTAGAATAATGAAAAAATAATTTGCTGAAATCAGAATTTGAATTTAGCTTTTATTATACTGGGTAACTCCATGAAAGTCCTGCCCACGTACGTAAATTTAGGTAAATTTGAAATGACATATAAACACTTACGTTTTATTTGCATATGCCATCGTTAATAAAAGTCTATTAAAAAATCTTTATAAATGAAATATTTATTGGTTAAAAATACTGAAGTAAGAAGTAAATGGGACAATTATAGTTGTTTACAATGGGAGTCTATATAACATGGTGAAGACTTGCGTGGAATGATCCCTAACTAAGTACGCTGCCGATATCGATGGACAGCGCCTTGAGGGACGCTTTAATTAATGTTGAAATGCCAAGTTGCCTTCCTTTATTTAGTGACTGCACTCTTTGTTACATACGAATAGATTGACGAGTTATTTTACGATACGTCAAAGAGATTGAAGTCGAATCTCAAGATCCTTTTTAATGGTGTTTATAACAAGTAATGAAAATAATAAAATAAAACTATATATTCAAAACAAATTTCAAGTGCATTAAAAGTGCAGTAGAGGTCTATTTGAATAACTGTTATTCAAAAAGACATTTACTGCACTTTTGAATCGTCTAATATAGATTTTTTCACACATTACTTCCAATGTGCAACTATGATATTAGAGAACTAGTTATAATCCAAAGTTACCAGGGCGCTTTTGCGCCCTATTCTGAGAAGTGCCCACAACAAACTCAGTTGGATATCTTGCTCTTTAGTATCATCTTTACAAATTTATACTATTTTTTTATATTTAGATAAGAGCAATTCATTCACTCAATCATATTAGTAAATGTTATTAATAAAATTAGGCAATATAAAATAATTTTTTTTGCAACACCCTTACAGAGTTTCATTATTAATTTTTTATATTTGTTGAAAAGAATAAACAAAAAGATAAGATATTTTGCGAAATTCTGCAGGCGCTTTATATACGAACTTTTTATACATAGTCAGAGACCCTTAAATTTTTACGGGAGCTTTTTTACGTGAGCTTTGTGTACAATTCGGTGATCAATACAGTTAATTTTTATTTTATATTATAATTGTAACTGTATTGTAGCGTTGTATAATTAACGTAAAGAGTAAAAATGTTTTATTTTTGTGCTTACAATGTAGCGTTATATATAAATTCAAAGAATTAAAAATTACTCACTATAATAAAAACAGTTTTTGTGAACAACAAGTGCAGTGTTGACTTTCATTATTTTTTAATGGTCATTAATATTGAAATTGTAGAATGTTATATTCACCTGCAGTTTACTACAATGTTACTGTCTTTGTACGTACAAAATTAACTAAACGTAAACTTAAATTATGTGTTTATGATAAGTGCAATTATTTTTTTTCATTAGCCAATAGAAGAAAATATATAGAAGTAGTTTAAGTCACCCTTAAAATTTGCTTTTTCTTGAATTGTATCACTATTCTTTTAAATATACATACATAAAAACTCATCAGAAGTTTTCTTTTTTATCCTCCGGTTTATTTTAAGAGTTTTCAAATAATTTTGCACATGAAAGGACAGACACCTTTTTTTTGTAAAATTTTCTTTTGTAATATAGGTATGGAAAATAAAACGTCTTATAGTCGTTACAGTTATTTAAACGTTTCTTCTAGATACAAAAGCAAATATGTTCATGTCTTATATTTTTTGACGCGAAACTTCTTAAGGTGCTTGACGGTCAAATTTTTACGGATGAAATGCATGATTGTGTCACGAAGATGTGCAGCGTTTTTATGCTAATTCGTATGAAGGT
Organism: Elymnias hypermnestra; assembly: GCA_015832385.1. Classification (NCBI taxonomy): domain Eukaryota; kingdom Metazoa; phylum Arthropoda; class Insecta; order Lepidoptera; family Nymphalidae; genus Elymnias; species Elymnias hypermnestra. Next base: position 4,949,284 of record JACTOM010000855.1, read on the forward strand.
TAGGGAGTTTTAATATTTACAAATAGTGAAACTACCTAATTTCACTCGTCATGTAATACGTTAATATACTATTTGTCATAAAATACAAAATATAAAATAAAACATATTTCATAAATTTTCTTTTCTAAATTTCAAATTCAAAAACAAAATTTAATTAATAATTTATCATTTTGACAAAAACACGTGGTCTTTTACAATTCATTATTTGAGATTTCAATAAATAATTTCTATTAATTTTCGACATGTTTAATATTTTAAAGACAAATAAATCCCTAACATATTTTCTCTTTTTCCTCTCTCTAAGTCCCGAAAATCTAAAGTTTTCGATTTGTATAAGTATAAACAAGACCCACACTTGTATGCACGCACTTTTAACTATTTTTTTCGTCTAACTATTATCTAAACCAGGGTCGAAAATTGTGGTCCGTAAGCTTCTATGTAGCTTCCCTCAGGCAGGCTTATGAGAGTAATATAGTTTAAAGAAAAATAACGATTACTACATGAAAAGTAGCCCGCATCAATAACTTCATAACATTTGTGGCTATTGTTAGAGAAAATCTTGCTGTCCCGTGATTTTAAGTATCAAAACTATACTTTAATGTTAACCTAAAATTTTCGGTTCAGTTGACACGTATAATTGTAATTTTCTTAATAGATCAGTGTCATTTGCCTAAAATATTTTATTTTTCTATGCTAAATTGTATATGAAAGTTACTCAGTAGTATAACTCAAAGTTTAACACGCAAATTGCTGTAAAACTTTGTAAGTGAAGTCAACTTTGCTTGTATGTTAATTTCGTAATAATTCGAATTTTAAGTTATAGGAGTTTTTGAACAGTTCAACAGCCGTTAGACACCAAAACGAAGAAATATGAATCGTCATGCATGCACGATCCGAACTCCGAACTGTAACCTACGTAGCCTATTCGTAACTCAATACTACAATAACTAGATATGACAGTTGTGTATCGAAGTTCAAATGTTAGCCATATAGAAACTTGCAATTCATGTGTTTATATTGCAATTAAAATGATATTTTTTTGTAATCTATCACTTGTTGTGTTGTATACTGGGTTAGTTTAAATATTGGGTTCATAAGTTCATAATATTATACTACTACTACTTTTTTTTTCGCTGGGAAATGCTTTTGCGCACGTCAGATGAAGTTATCCTCCATCCGACAATGTGGGACTCGCTGGTCGCTCCGCCGGAACCCTCTTCATCCGTATGCTGGGGGCCAGATGTTCGCTGACGCATTCCGCTCTGGCACTCTGGATGAATACGACTCAAGGGTTCAAGGAATGGGAAGCGAACGGGCAAAACTACGCCTCATGGTACCCCTTCTCCTCCGGCGGCCGGGAGGAGCGCCGGATGCGATCTCCCTTTCCTTCTTTAATGCTTCCTTCTGCAAGATGACAGACTCACAAAAGGAGAACACAGCTCTCTAACGTGACTCCCCACCGAGCATAGCACCAACTACGCTCGACAAAGAGAGATACTTCCAACCAGGGATACCATGAGATGGGGGTGTGGTCCCCAAGCCGGGCATTCTGCTAGAGTGTGGTACGCTGATTGATAGCTAATTAATACTACTACTACTACTACTACTTCCCTCGCTTTTTCCCGCTATACGGGGTCGGCTTTACTTAAGATGGCTTTCCAGGCATTTCTATTTAGAGCGTCTTCTTTATTTAAACCTAAATATTTCATGTCACTATGGACATTCGTCAACCAGGCCCCGTAGACAAATCACTTTCGAAGATTGTTAACGCTTAAAAATGTATGGAAATGATGTTTCATTTTTCGATAAGTTTCAATATGAAACGTCATTCCCATGCATTTTTTAAGCGTTAGCAATCTTCGAAAGTAACTTGACTACGGGCCCAGGTCTTAAACGGTCTACCGCGTTGTCTCTTCTTTATATCCATAGAATGACATTTTTTTACAATGTGGTCTTCAGTCCTACACATTAAATGACCATACCATCTCAGTCGCGAGTCTGATAGTTTATTTTCAATAGGCGCCACTGTAAATGTTACTCTAACGTACTCGTTGGGTATTGTGTCTTTAAGCGTTATAAGGAATATTATACATTACATATTCATAGATGACTACTAGTATGAACTGTGTTGAAGTAGTTATCACCTCCCTAATTATTCTAGTGAGATTACAATAAGTAATAACATCTCAAATAAATATATGTTAAGGTATTATTATTTTCAAATTAAATTCTAATACTCTATATTCAAGCAGACTCTAGAAGCAAAATTACTTTGTCAGCCTGTCTGTTGGCAACAAATCTACCAATAGTTCGCAAAGTAAGTTTTAAGAGAAGAAGCTTTTATTTATTGAATAAATATAAAGTTTTATTTTAAAAGAACGCGTGTATGTGTATTTGTTGCTTGTGTCTGTGTATGAATGTGTGTATAGTGTGCTTGTGTCTGTGATTGTATAGTTTAGTCATTATAGTATAGTAGATAGTTTTATATTACACTAGCAAAGCCCCACGGTTTCACCTGCGTACATAATGATCTCGTGGAAGTGGAAAGTCTATTTAGTCGGACTATATATTTATTTTTGTTAACATAAAAGTTTTATTTCACTTATTTTTAAATTACTTCCTTTCAGATCATTAGATACACACTTACGTTGATAATCAAGTCAATATACAGATTTTACTTTACAGTATATCTAACCATTACATTTTTAAATTTGTTTTGTTAAAAATACTCTCTTTTTCAAATCGCTCTGGTAATTATTAGCTTAATAAAAATAATTAGAGGTGTATCGGTGGGTATCATTGGTATCCTTGGAATTTGAGCTTTATTCACCAGTCCAGGCCCAGTTATAAGGGTAGCTACTATTTTAGATTAAATTTAATATTGACAAATTTGTTGTATCTTTTGTCTTTAATAAAATATTATTTGATTGGATAAGGACTAATACAGACATATTAACAATATGGTTTGACTATTGTCGGCACTTTTATTAACTTTTAAAATGTAATAAAGTACTTATAGTGGCATAACTACAGCATTTAGACATATGACATGGCGGACTTTTTTGTAGATATTATTACTTTCTATAATATTGTAGAACATTTTTTTCTTCTATCAAGAATAATTTTATGTGACCAGTGTTTTCACACCTCGGGTTACATTAATGCGTTTTTATTAGGCATTGATGTTATTTTTGAGAAAGTAATATAGCCTTTGTCGCTCCGTTAAAATGCATTTTTATAATGGTGCAAAAAATGTTGAAATCGTTCGGTTTTGTGTGAAAACTTTACAAACATAAATACATACACTTACATACAAAAACACAAATGTTTCGTCATTCTAATATTAGTTTAGATTTTGTACTTGAATTATTTTATCATCGTATCTTTCTATAACTATCTCATGGTCCAGTCTAATACAGGTATCTTTTGTACCCATATTAACAGGTAGCTATAGACGTACTTATCACTATCCAGTTAGTGTAATTTGCAATTGCGCCTTTGCGTTAATTGATCCCACTGTGCTGTCCGGTACGATAATTGACAATAAATTGTTACGCACATTAATCCGTGCATCAAATTACCTCTTCTTAATGGCATATTGAGGCCAATATTCCGTGGAATTATACCGTCAAGAAACGCATAAATTTAACTAGTTCAAGGCGCCTTTTAGTCATAACCAAACCCTTCCGTATGCAGTATATGGATATCAGGATTACCCCACATTCGTTAAAACCGCTTTGTATACATGTTACCTATTTCACGAGAAAGTATCCTCGCAAACACACATCCGAACACGCCTAAGAACGTGAGGCACGCACTAATTAACGTACAACGTGAAACTTTGTCGTGTAGACTCACCAAATCAACTTGATCTGCGAGTATTCATACATCTTCCCCTTTTTGTCCCATTCGTTAAATGTTGGAAGGGAGGGGTGGGCCTCATTAAGCTGGCGCTTCGTAATTGCATGTCTAACGTTCCCTACACGTAACGTGGCCTTTTATTAGGTGGAAATTCTGTATATGGTACTATATTCAGGCTGTGGGCGCGAGTTATGAAATAAGCAAGGGCAAATTTATTTTGCATGTTTGAAATTTTTTATTTAATACCCTCGTAAAACATTTTTTATCTTCTTTGTAAATAAACATTCAGGTTCTTCAATTGCAGGCAGTTTCTTTTAGTTAAACATATTTATATTTATGTATATAGAATATTAGAATTTCTACAAAAAAACTTCATAAATCTTCGATGGAGCTCCTGTAATTATTAACAAAAAGACAATGTTGCATATTTATACAACAGTCTTTTAGAGTGATTGGATATATCTATGAGATAACACCAAAACTAATTATTAGATAGTGAATGAAAGAATATTGCACATTAGCTAATTTTGGTGGCTTGGATTGGCTGGAAAATCTGGAAAGCTGATGTTAATCCAGTTTTACTTCGATTGTCTTAGATGGTGTATCCCTTCGAGTTTGTTCTGATATCCGTTACCTGTAAAAGGCGCCATCAAAGGGGAGAATGAAAGGAAAATGCATGCAGCGGAGAGCCCAATGTTGAGATAAGAGAATGAGTATATGAGGAAATACGAAAGTAGCAGTAATCGAGAAGTTAAGGAGTGGAAGGCTATCCTGGTACGGACAAGTCATGAGAAGGGAGGATAGCCACGTATGCAAGTGGGCCCTAAAGATATATAAGAGAGGGCGACCAAAAAAGGTTTGGATGAACTGTGTGAAATAGTATTTGTGGGTAAGGGGTATTAATGTAGAAATGACAGCTGATAGAGTGAAGTGGCGAAAGGAAACATGCTTTGCCGACCCCACCTAGTGGAATAAAGACAAGGAAATGATGATGATGGCTTGAATTATAGTTAAAACAACAATTTCATTTTCCCTTAAAAACTATATCTACTTGGCATACATTATTTTTCGTCCCGTTGATGAGAAATCAAATTAAATTAAATCGATTTATTTTTGTTGCGGTGAACTCTTGACCACATTTTTCACTAAAGTTGAAACATTCTCCAATAATCATACAGGTGATTTATTTATTGATTTTGATGCGGTACGAAATTTTCCGGGACAGTTTCATAAAAAATATGTAATTCTTGCTTGCGATATATCTGTTGAAACAGTAAGGTCAAGAGATTCCAAACAGATTGTCTTCTACGTGTTAATCTTCGCAGTTTCACAATCAATGATATACCGTAACGAGACCGTAAGCCAATAGTAGGAGGGGTAGGAGTTAAAAATGGATGTTTTAATATAAGTTCAATGTTTATATCTGGTGTATATGGTCTCTCAATGACATTGTATGAGTCCAAATCATAGATTTATGCACCGCGTCTAACTCAATGAGGCTTGATGTTTGATGCATTGTCATGTTGCTAGACAATCGTTAATGTCTGCATTACATGTTGTTTACGATCGCTTAGCGCCTCGCCCGCATTATGAATTCTAAAGAGGCGTATAAAATGATCGATTGGCACATTTTTTAATTGGCCAGGCTGGCGTGCCGCAAGGTAATCATCGTTTTTGCAAACATTTCTCAATTGTTGTTTTTTCTTTACATTGTTTTGAGAAATGTGTATACAGTTAATGTTATTTTTACACTTATTTTAACGTTCTAGTTTTTGTAGTTTACCCTCGTCTGGAATGGTGGAAGGCGTTACAGTATGATACTATATAAAAGCCATAAGAGGTAAATTACCTCTTGCTAAGTTAGTTCGCGTCTATCTTAGACTGTCTTTCCATATAGACTGGTTCAGAATTTAATAATGCAATAATATAACACCCGGCATGCTTTGCATCGGCGGGTCCGATGAACGGTTTTCGAAACTTCTATCGTTCAGTGTTTTTATTTTTAGTAAGAAATTATTTCTGATGGTATTCGATAATTGATGGATACATTATTTTTAGTCTTAACTATAGTGTGCATAGTTGGTTCTAGTATAAATTAGGTAAGAACTAACTTATTACGTAAGTGTTTTATTTTAATTATATGTTCAGTGATTAACAAGGCATTTTAAAAACGTAGCCAGAATTACGGTCTTCTCAATAGAAGCTCCCATCAATACAGTTATTATTTTAGATAAATGTGTCACAATAACTAACCATAAACAATTTATTAATTTAAATTGCGAATTAAAAAACTATCTCCATACTCACAAAATTTAAATTATCTAAGTTTGTCACGAGATGTACGAAGAAAGACACAAATAAAGGTTCTCATCTAACTAGTTTCTTATGGAGATACATACATAGTTGTTTCCTCGGCATTGTTCGCTAACAAGCCCGTCTAACCGCGCCCAGCCACGACAGAGTTGATCCCATACCTACGAGTAAATATAAACTACATCTAAGTAGGTATCAAAAGACACTCGCAAGTTTATTGCTTAGAATGTAGCTATTGAATTTTATTGTACAAATGAAGTGAATTGTTTTTAATTCCAATTTTACTTATCCTTAAACATCTTACGTGTAGAATGTTTTCACTCGTTCTAGTTAATGTAGGACACTAATTGTTTCCAGCAGTCTCACTTATTAAGCTCCGAAACCATGGAAATATTGGGAAATGCGTACTTTGTGACAGTTTACGTGACAATAGTAGTCACTTCCCTAAATTTCAAATCAAACAGGAATAAATTCGAAGATCTCCTGGTCAGTTAGTAGGATAGAAAACTTGGAGCATATCATTTAGATGCTTTCTGAGTTGAAGAACATGTGTAGAGACATTTTTTCACATTTATCTTAAGAATAAATAAGATGTTCGAGTGTAAAAGTAATCATGATTGAACATATAAATGATTACAAGGAAAATTGGACTTCTAGTTTAAATAGATATATTCGCAGCCAAAAATATAAAATCTGTGTATTTGGTCTATCAGGCAATGGTTGAGGTTAGAAAAACACCATTTCATCGGCAACGTGTTGGCCGTTAGCTGCTTGTGCAAATGTTTAAGGGTAGTTATCAATTTTAAGTGATGAGAATGTCAGCTTCCTTGTTTATTTATATTGCAAAAAAATGCTTTTGATCAATTTCCATTTTTAAAAATACCATGTCACATCGGAATCAAAAGTCAAATGCAGATGCAGTCAACATCGACAATAATAAAAATAGTGTATAATAAGCTAGTGCAATATACTAAGCATTATCTTGTTCGTGTTTAAACTTATGCAATTGGAAATACAATACTAACGGCAATAAAAAAACAACCCAAATTCATCGCAAGGCTAACTGTTTAAATAACAGTTTAACCCTACTATTCAAACCCAGCCCCTTGCTGTGCTGTTTAGAAAAAAACAACTTTACGCAGAGTACAGTTTTATTTCAAACAATGGACAATATCGGATTTTAGAAAGCTGACCATTCGTTGTGCAACTTTCTCCCTTTATCTCAAACACAAAGGTAAGAAAAGTTGAAATGTACAGTTCTTAGTTTTTTATGATTTGCAATAAAAAGTCGGACGTTAAACCATCCTTTATAAACTAGACTTTCTCTTAGATTTGCAAAACTTTAAGATTTTTATTTTCTAAAAAGATTTCGAATAATTTATGACTTTAAGTAATTGCAGAAGTTTAAAATAATATTTTATTCATGTAAGTCTTTGAATAGAGTTTGAATAATTATTTATTTGTTTAGAGATAGATATACCATCGCCTTATCACTAAACATTCTTGTCAAAAGAAGAAATGCTATTTTAAAATAATGAAATATATAAAGGATAAAACCTTTATATATAAAATATTTATTTATATAATATAAATTAAGTTTGGAAATCGCAACTAAAATATAGGTAACAAGTTTATTAACTTAATTAATGTTGCAATATATAATGTAAATATTGATAAGAATTATTCTACTTTTTCAAGATATTGTCAACCAATAGTAATAATTTAACAATATCTAAAAGATGATATTTTTGAAAGACTTTAATATGTGTATTAGTGGAATCACACAATACAAATTGAAACTAAGATATAGGAGACATATATTAGATTGAGATACAAATTTACGTATTTATAAGATAGGGGAGTTCGTAATAACTGGATTCTCATGTATCAAATAAAAACACGCATTAATTAGTATAATAGAATATAGATCGAATAGATACGCATCTAGGCACATAGTTAGGTATTAAATTGTACCGGAACGACGTTTACGAGCATATTGGCGCCATACAGGGTGCAACATGCTAAGGCTATCAGTTACCCCGCCGGCTAATTCACTGTGACAAATTAACAGCTAAATTTAACCCTCCAGTTTAATACCTACTTACCTATCTCTAATAACATCGCAGTATTGTTGCTTTATGATATAAATTACGCTAGTATGTCGGTATCGATCGGTTTGTATAGTATTTTGGCATAAAGGTTTAAAAGCTGTTTCTAGTTCGATCTGTTTTAGAATTCATAACCATCACACCGATGTGCTCCATGTGATTTCAATAGAAAGGCAATAACACGAATACTCACATTGCAACGTAGACCTTAAACATCAACGGATTTTCCCATATTCCCACGAGATTATTAAACGATTGTCATTGCGCAGAACACCCATCATATAAAAACAGACATATTTTCATAGAAGAGCGTGGAGATATTGATATTTATAATTTTATTAGTACTCGTCACAAAGTTCTCTAAGTAGACGTCTTAAAGGAGTTAACAAACATCTTTGAAAACTGAGACAGTGTAAACATTTATTAATGTTATACGCTATGGTAATGATATGTGCTTGTACTAAAACAACGAACTAGGCAGAGATAAATGGCGTGGTTGAAGACATATCTCATATTCAACGTCTACACGTCGTGCCGTGTAGGACAACGGAAACTCAAGCTATAATGATAGTTCATTAAATGCAGTTGTCACTGTATGTTTCTAGTTCATTTCAGGTTATAAATCTTTTTCAAACTGAAATTTTTTTCGTCTATCTATTCCATGTCGCATTACAACCGGTGCTCGGCAAAACAACCAAGGCCAAATATAACGAAGGCCATTTCGTGCATCTGCAAACCGCGTTGAATTTATTGTATATTCTCATATTTAAAGTTTCCACTTGCATTAACTTTAATAAGCTGACTCGGCGAACTTCGTACCGCCTTAGAATTAGTAAAAATATCTGAATGACAAAATTTGTCAACATCAGTACATTTTATAATAAAAAAATACAGATTACTAACCTCAAATTTCATTTGATTTCTGAATGACGTTTAATTTTTTTTCTAAAGGCCGGGGTGTACATCAAATATTTGCCATGTAGAAATAGTTTCAAATGAAAAGCAATATTGTTGATTTTACTATATTCGAAGCATTGTTTCATAATTTATTCACCTTTTTAAGTCTTCCGTAGACATCGACAAATAATTGAAAACCACAATTAGCCAAATCGTGTTAAGCCTTTCTCGAGTTTTAGCAAGACTAACGAAGAGCAATTGATTTATATATAAATTTACATATATTCAGATTTTCATTGGTTCTTAAGGTATATTGTTCTGCTTGTATCAATAAAAAGTAAATAAATATAAAATACAATACGTTTTGCGAAACCAACAATATCCTACCTCGGTGTTCGCTATCATACATCACTGGAAAGGCAGTTGCTTGCTATCTACATACAAATAGATCTTGAATTCTGCATCCAGTTTAGTTGGGATACAAAACATGCTTCCCCACTACGTCTCGCTGTGTCGCAGTATCTGTTCTATTCCTGTCTAAGCCCTATACATAGCTAGAAACAAGGACCTATCTCGCATTGCGACAAAGACAATGGCTAGCGATACTATAGGCAAACAATGATGGATATTATTAAAAAAATAGCGAACCGTTTATAATTCGGCAACCGCGTTGGTTTAAATACTGAAAAATTACAAGTACTGGCTTCATAATCCAACGTTCAAGGTTCAATTCTCAAAGCAGGTTTGGAAAATTTGTATATTGTAAATGTTCCAAGGTCTAGTCTAAACTAGATTTCACCGCAAGTTACTATCCTACTTGAAATTATATAAACCTGCTTTTCTCTATACTATACTAATAAGCTTTAATGAATGTTAAACGAAATCAACCATAAAAAGCCAAAAAAGGATTTCTTACAATGAAAGTAAAATTATAGAAGTTATATAATGAATGTTAAGTTATAGAAATTCTAAGAAATAACATTTCCAGTTTGCTTTTACATGTTCTCATAATGAAACACGTAGACTAACAGCTCTTAGTATTGTGGAACAAATCGCTGCTGAAATAATAAAATAGACTTGTCCAGTTCCTTCTGAAGGCTCAGTAGGACGCGCAAGTTTTTGTATGATTTATTATCGTGCTTATAACAGAGTGAACGGAAACAAAACAAATATACTATGCGTGTGGGAGAGCGTGCGCGAAGCACAATCGATACTGCATTGTAAAATAGCAACATACGCATGCATCATGTTGTTCTGAACGCAAGCCGTAAACAAATCAGTCAACTCAATCCACCGGTTAGACATCTGACTGATATAAAGAGTCGCAAAACTAAAAAATAGCTTTGTTTGCCAACAAATTTCGCTTGTTTGCCCGCTTTCCGCGGCGTGGTGTTATTCGCATAAATCGAGCGAAAAGGCCAAATTGCGGCGATAGCTCACTAGCCTCGACAAAAAACGCGATGTACCAAAAACAAATATTGCGTGCACTTGCTTTTTTTTATTTTATTGCTTTATTTTAGGTTTGACGTTCTGATATACAGGCTGGAATCGATCTATGTTAATTTTTTATCTTTAAAAATCCAAATAAAGCTGATTATGTCATGATTAATACAATTACGTGATAAAATTCAACGAAAGACATGTCTTTTAGTTAGCCTCATGAATTTAAATAACGATGAGGAAGCCTCATTGACCTTAAACTCACCGTAAAAACTACGTAGAGTATAAGACGGCATATAAGGTTTATAAAAATAATTGACATTGACCAATTGATGAATGAATTTATAATCTTCATTTGAAATAAATCCCAGTTATATTACGATCAAGAATATTCAAAAAGTATTTTGTCAAATTTTTACTTATCTTGATTATCGAAGTTTTTTTTTTTGCGCTGGGAAATGCTTTTACGCACTTACCCTAACCAAAATGGGTCAGAAGTGTGGGACTCAGCGAGGGAGGAGACTTCGCAATACCCACTCAAACCCAGCGGAACCCTCTTCAGCTTGCGCATTTTTCCCTGGTGCCCCAGATGAGTCCGACAGAGTATTCATGGAGGTGGGAGCAAGTCTGCGATTAGTGTATATATAATTTATAATTTTTTTTTAATTGCTGACAGATTAGCGCTTGACTGTGATCTCACCTGATGGTAAGTGATACAGTCTAAGATGGAAGCGCGCTAATCTGTTAAGAGGTGATATACCCCTTATAACCTTATAGATATATACCCCCCTTATAGATATAGAAATTGCAAATATTTATCGATATTATGTTTTATTATACCGATAGAAGTTTTGAGTAATAAATGATAACAAAGAATTAATCTCAGAAGTCGTGGGCCTGCGTGATTCTAGGTAAGTTCAAATTCAATGAAAGTTAGATCAAAGTGTAATTAAAGTTTTGCAGTATGGAAACGTACAACAACTTAGAATTTTAATATATTCTTCATACGCTTCACCTAATATATGAATAAAAACTCCTCGTTACTTCCTCATAGATTGAATTTTATTCAAGTTTTTGAGATAATAAATTAGGTACTTGATAATTATTACAATTTCATAGTTAAATGTAAGGAAGAAATATGTAATAAATTTTTAATAGTATGTAATAACAAAATAAACACTACGTTGTATCAATTTAATACATGTTCTACGCTACAGCCAATATATAAATAGTTTCTCTTTAACTCCACATAGGTTGGTTTTTTTTTTGTAATGATATATAATAGACTTGATTATTATATCGTTATTCTTACAGAAAAAGAAGCAACGTTGAATAAATTTTAAATAGTTTGTAATTTTAGAGTAAACAATACGTTGCGACAATTCAATATATTTTTTGTAGTTAAAGTCTATTAAACGTTTTATAATGATATATCACAAACTTGATTACTATAATGTAACTTGATCATTATAAAGTAACAGATAAAGAAAGAATTGGAAATACATTTTATGTAATGTTAAAATAAACAATACGTTGCGAAAATTTAAAACATTTGTTTTAAAGTTAAAGCTTATTAAACGTTTTATAATTATATATAACAGACTTGATTATTACCATGTTATAGTTACAGATAAAGAATTTTAAATAAATTTAAAGTAGTTTTTAATGTCAAAGTAAACAATACGTTGCGAATATATATGCGATATTATTCGCGAATCCTAGTTTAGAGATACAATTCCATTCCACACTGCACCGCCATATAATCCCTCAAAGCTTTGCAGTGAGAATGCGCTGATAAACTGCAAAACTAATGCTACACGATTGCATTACGATGCAAGCTTTTTCAGTAACGGTCGTGCGCTAAAATCGAACAAAAAGAATCGGAATATATCGGCTAGTTTTTCACGGCACCCGACATGGTACGATCTGATAATGGCACTGGATTGGCTTAACAAAAAAAACGTCTCTATTCATATCGACATGAATAAGTAATCTGATAACTTTACGAGCGCCTTCGTAACATATAAACAGCGTAGTATTTTGGTGATATTTTGGCAATATCTTTGATCCTTAAACGAAATATATATGTACAAATATAGAACGAGATTCTCTTATGATGATTTAGTGGCGTACGCGACAGTGCACGATGGATTTACCGCCGTATGAACGGATTATGTGGGCGAGTGCAAACACGGGGCAGCGGACGCCATATTGTGATTTATGGGGGACTTTTGATTCGGGGCTTTATTGCCGCTTACTACGTACCATGCTCAAAAGAGAACACAGTTACTTTCTTGTCACGTGGCAATGAAGAACTTGTCGTTTAGTTTAATAATGTGGTTTAGATTATTTCTATATTAGTGGCGAAAAATGGAATGTTGTTTTTTATACCAGGGTAGTAAATTATAGCAAGTTCCCACTACTGGGCACAGGCCTCAACACTGCTCAAGACACCACGCTGCTCAACTGCAGGTTGGTAGTCATAGTACACAGGTGCACTCTCTTCTTTTACTTTCCTAGTCCGATATGACGGGAATGCGACATTATCGGAGAGAAATCCGGAGCAGGATTGGCGGCTTAACTTGCTCTCCGAGGCACAGGGGTGGAACACATCCCCAACTTCCTAACTTCAGCTAAATATTGACCAAATCTGAACAGAAACTCAATACCGATTAGTGAATTGGCTGGACCCGGGACTCATGACAGTAGCCGAACAAGCTAACCAATGAGGCAGTCATATATAGCACGACACAGAAACATTTCCTTTGCGTATTACGCGAGGAACGTATGTGTCAGTGTGGTTAAGGGTTGATGGGTCTTTTCTTTACTCAGTCACAATTTTAAAAATACGACAAAATACTTGTATATAAGATGAATTTATAATGAAATTTAATTAGACATTTGAATACAATATCATCAAAATAATTGTAACTTCATCCACGTGTACACTGATGCACGGTTACTTTATTAGTATGATTCAAAATACACTTATTTTTTTTCTTTTATGCACAGATAGTAATTAGCCATATAAACACCTTTTAAAATATTACGATGTATACAACTTATTTGTTATCAAACTCTTTTGAAACGGCTTGAGCGAAGTCTTTTTACAAACCATTTTGTTTGTAAATGGCAGGTATGAGAATAGAAGGAGAAGTAACTTTTATCTTCCTACCCCCACCCCCCCTATCGATATACGAAGTTGCGTGAATCAGCTAGTTGTAATGTATGATGTATTGGTAAAAGCTCTTATACTACTATTATTATAACATATCGTGACAATATTACTAAAACTTGCTTTGACTAAATTATCTATTCATTTTCTTTCGCAAATATATTAGAACTTCATGATGGAATGAGAATATTATGTTAACTTATCAATTTAGGAGATAGGGCTTTAGGAGAATAAATAGCAATTACTCCGCCGCAATCTCGGCAGCATATTTGTTAATAAACCTGCGAAAACTTCCAATGTTTCCCCCTAACAATCTTTCTCTTCCGAGATAAATAAGATAGACAATAAATCATAAGCGCCCATTTCCTCGCAACAAAACAACGGACGGGGGAGGCTGGAAAATTATGACAAATCATGCATTAAACATAGGGAATAAATGTTTTCTTATCACGTATCTATTCCTGTTTGTATTAGTTTTCCTTTATCTTTATTGACACAGGTTTCGAGGGAACGTTTTATTGGTTGTTTCAGTGTGACGGCCGATTTCGGCCGTTCACTATATCGTAAAGTATTTTTTATTTTATGATTTCTTAAACTTTCGAATCATACTTACTAATAGAGCTATATATTCTTTAAACTTTATAACACAAATTATTAATATTAAGTTTGCTACTAAACTACTTATTGTTGCTGGAGTGTTGGCTGTAGAAGTATCTATAACTAACATCCAAAATACATTTCTAGAGATTTCACTTAATTATTTTCTTCATTATAAGGAAGGTCATTGGAAGTCATACTACAATTTTAAGAACTAAAAGAAGTGGCAGTAAATGAACTGCTCTAACCTTAAAGCTAAAATATAATAAATTAAAATCATATTGCAATGACAATGACCAAAAAATAGAAAACCTGGCTGAGTTTGTTGTATGTTTTGTGACAGCGCCCTCGTGACTTAGGTTGCAAATAATATGACAAATCTAACGATTCAAAAATGCTGTAAAAGCCAGACGTTACTTACAAATTCGTTCAGTTTGAAAATTGCCTTACTACCTACATAGTGTGTTTGACATACATACAGGTGCGTTTCATAAATATATCACCAGTCGGACAAGTAACCTGGACGGCTGCTCTTTTTGTTTCCACTTGGTGACTCCCTGTTTTACAATGCTTATAAATTTATTTATTATAAATAAAAAAACTCTATAACACGTTTATCAGATAGAAAATATTACTAAAAAGGCGTACCCCTTTCGTGAGCTTTTAATAATATAAAACAATATGTACTTTCATAGAAAATAAAAACTGAAACAAAATGGTAAACTTCTCGTTTAAATTCCGCCACAAATTCAAGAAATTTGCTTTGATATAAATCAAGGATGAAACTGTTATATCTCAACAGCGTATTCAGCTTGCAAATCTGGTATATTTATTCCGAATGCAGACGAAATCTCGGCGCAATCCCTGGTTTAACGAAACTTTAGGCATTATGCACACAGTACTTAAAACCATTTATCTTAAACTCTTACAATGCAAGTAATGCAATAAGTATTTATGCAATTCTTTCGACGCACAAAAATGGCGAAAACTCAAGGAAAACTTACATTTAACTTAATAGCTGTTGTAGTAGTAATAGAAATGTAAATCTAAGAACTATTGCGTTACTTTTCGTAATGAAATTAATAGATATCACAGTGCACAAACCTTTTCTTTTTAATATTATAGTTTTATCACATGACACTACAAATACATACTTACCATCATATGATAAAATAGACATTTAATTATCTAACTGACTCTCACAGAATCTCTAATTATAAACAAGCTTTTGTTAAGACGCTGTTCACTGCGAAATAAAATCAAACACAGTTTATTTAAGCACCTTTTTCTTAGTAATTTAAGTATATGCTCGTCTACTATTCAAATAACTTAAATGAAGCCGACATAACTTGCGGTATAAGAGTTTTACTATAGCATCCATCCGTTAACATCATAAGATTTCAGTCGCAACTGCATTTGCTTTAAAGAAGTTTAAGCCTGCGTCCAACCGAGATTTAAATAAGACTTGTTCCTCATCACTAGAATACTTTTAAATTTTCAGACACTCCCAAAGTTTTATGTTGGGAATACCCAATGCAGATAGTTCAACTATTTTTAAAGTCTTGCTTTATAAGAAATAAGTCGTAGTGACACCTTTTCTGACGGTATTGCTGGCGCAGTGGTATGAATACTTTCTTTCCTACCAAAGACGATGGGTTTGATCCCTGTTAGGGCGAATTTAAGAGATTTTTATTGTCAAATTTATCTGAGTCTGGACTGATGAGGTTTTGGTCGTGGCCAGTTATCACCCTCTTAGCAAAGACGTACCGCCAAGCAAACAGGCTTGCATTGCGGTATGAGGCTGTGTAGAATCTTCTGATGATCATCTTAGACTGTATCATCATTTACCATCAGGTATAATCACAGATAAACTTTAACCTGTCAGCCTAGAAAAAAGGTAGGAATCACATAATCAAATCCGTGGCAAGCAGGGTGTGTTTAATAATGATTATTAAATTTGATCATTATGTAGTATTGCTTATTACCATTATCCATATTTATGACGACTTTACCAGAGGACCAAAGGATGGTACAATTTTGATTTTGCGTAATTTTTTAATTAAATCAAGGACTGCTAAACCGATTGTCGTATGTGTTACAGGAGAATAAGAAAAAAACTATTTAACAAGAATTAGACTATAAAATTAGCAGCAATACACACAAACAATAGAATTAAGTAACCTTATCAAATTCTGGGCAGTCAGGGTGTGTTCAATAATGAATATTAAATGTAATCATTGTTGATTTTTACCATTATCCATATTTATGAAGATTTTGACGAAGGACCAAATTATGGTACAATTTCGAGGTTTGAAAACTTCAACGATTAGATCAAGGTCTGCTATATCGATTTTCATGTGTTACAGGAGTTTAAGCAAAATGTAATACACGATACTGAAATTAGTAAAGTTTTTGGAGACTCATATTTCATGAGAACAGAGTACAACGTCCTGCGCAATAATACTAAGGTGGTACATTAAAACCCTTTTTTATAGCAAAGTAACGGGAAGGGGTAATGTTCAAAACTGTTTAAACTGAATATTCTCTCTAAATCATTAATGTTTTTTTAAAATAAAGTACTTAAATTTATATAGCTTAGTTACATGAGGTAGTGTTTGTTTTCTATGACTAAAGTTCATCTTTGTAACAAAATATAATAACAAATGATTTTTGTTGTCTGTATATCATCAAAGAAACCGCAGTGCTAATATAATTGGCTTGTGTCAACAGTCTTTTTGCAGCAATTTCATATATAAAAGGCTATCAATATAATGAGCCACGGAGCAATGCAAGCCGCAACTTGGTGGTATTATTTCTACTGATATTTTATTATATTCGACCAAGCGTACGGTTAGCAAGCACAGTCACGATCTAGTAAGTTAACTTTGAAAAGTTTATAGGCCATCGAAATGTTTACATGGTTAAGGAAGCGATTTTTCAATCGTCATATTATAATCGTCCACTGTAATAAAATTCAAAAATAAATTTGAGGTTAGACAAACTATACTTCTATACAGACATATAGTCTGTTTGTACACTTAATATAAGCCACATTGTAGTGTGGTACCTAAAGGAGCACCTAAAAGAAATGTTCTAATTCTAAGTTACGCAGACACACACTCACACATGCGCACACACACACGCACGCACGCTCACACACACACACACACACATACACGCACACACTCACAATGACCACTTATATCAATTTTATAATATCGATTAGTTTTAAATTAAGTATTCATTTTTAATTTTCCCTTCATTATGTAGGTTAGGCGTATTATATTGTAAAATTGGGTAGACACTGACGCCTAAATCACGGGGTTACCTAGTTTAGGGGTCCAAGGTATTTTAATTTTGTTTCTTTCTTTTTATGACCAAATAAATAAACTTATTATTAAGTAAACGAAGTCTCGGCCATCGGCAATTTTTTTTTATTATCGTGTTAAAGTCTTGCTATAGCAGTCACCACAAGATTACGCTTAATGTTGAAATGGTGTTTCATTAATTAATTAATATTAGAGGTGCTTTGAAAAATGATATAGAAACTTAATCGAGATCAGATTACAAAAATGATTGAAAACAGCTATCTATAAATAAGGATCGAAGTACATTGCCTTATTTAAAATTTCTAATTGCAATTTGGAGTTAGTTTTACTCGTTTATAGTAATATAAAAAATAGTTTTATATCCATTTTCTTCAATCAATAATCGGCTGAAGGCATAAATAGAAATAAAATTTATGTAAGGGTATCAATTAGCAATAAACTTTTAATTATTAACTTTATACGGAGTACACCTTAATGCGTAGAAGTAAGGCAAGATTTTCTGGTAAATTTAGAAACAATTATGCCTTTCAATAGCGGCTATATATTTTAATGTAGAATTTATTAATTACGTAGATGTATATTTAAGCGAAATTAATATTCAATTATGTTATATACTTGCTGTGTCTTGGAAATGTTTAGAAATTCGTACTTATTCATCGTCTACAATAGTAAAGGAGACTGATAAATTTCAAGTCAATCGCGGATAGTGTAACGATGTGAGTTTCGTAGCCTATAAGCAGTACGTAAATTTGCATCAAATGATAGGCGTATTATCTATAAAGATTATGATAGTATATGATGAAATATAATTAAATTAACATTTACGTAATAGGCATTAGGTACTTGTAAAATATTTCAAGTTAAACAATTACCTTCGTGATTTTGCTGTCACTACTGTAATATCATAAAATCAAATGAGATTGCTATCGGAATGTTATGATTCCTTTTCATGTACCTACATAGGTTAAATCGCAAATTGTTGGTTCAGTTAATCGGACACTTTAGTAGTACGGACGTCTCACGTACTGGTTCTGTTTATGGAAAGTAATGGTCCTTAATGTCTTTACATAAGGGTGGAATTGCAGACAGTCGCCCTATGATTTGTTTCGCCGATGGGTACGTGGATGTAGGTAGAATCGCCCGCCTACTTTGCGGTCTGCAATCAAAGTTGTTACCGCACCGATAAAGTTAAGCGGTTTGCGGACTACGTAAAGACAATGTTTTTCATCTAAGAATTAAAGACATTGCCTTCGCTTTTCATAAATAAACTTACTATGAATGTATTTTGTATATAACTTCTTGAGTTTCATCTTTTATAGTTAAATTATCTTTGCGCATAAAAGAGCGAGCATTTAAACCTTGAGATCTATGAAATATGGCATTTTTTGGTGATTATAAATTTCGTATTACAAAAGACTTAAATGTTTTGGCATCTACGTCAAAACATAAATCAAAAAGTTCATTTCATCGCAGCTAGTGTAGCGGTATAATTTTACACCTCCAGAACAAAATATCAATTTATCAAAATATCCGTGAAGTCGCAGCGTGTTTTTTGGGTACAAAGATCGGCTATTTAATCATTTTTCTACACAATAAGTCCTCGGGCATTGTCACTTTGAATTGTGATTTTGTAGCGATATCATGATTCGCATTCGGGTCGTTATTTTAAGACAACACTAATCTGAACGTAGAAAAGCAAGCTGCCATATTTCAAACTTTGACAGCTACAAGCTCGGAGCAATATGGCGACCACGCCACCCAATGAGGTACTGCCCCGTCACACGGAGCGCTTCGTACGTTAATCATGGCTGATTTATTAGGGAAGGAGTGACACATTTTATATTCTATTTTCGAAAACCCTAACGAGTTTTTCAAAATGGTCTCCGTTGGAGCGATCGCAACAGCTGCATCTTGTTAGTATGTTTTCAAGGATTCGGTTTTGTTAAAATTATTCGCGTGAGTGAATATAAATACACTACTTCAAATAAAGTAATAATGCGCCCCTTGGCGAGTTTGCAATGAATTTAGATATTAGATGTAATTCAATTTATACTTTGCACGAAGTAATAAATCAAATATCTACATGCAATATAGATTTATCGAGTCATTCATTCGGTTCACGATATTAATCATATATATTGCTATATAAATCCATATAAGTATTAGGCACTATACTCGGATTGGCAGAGGTGGTTTAAATGTCTCTCAAAATTGATTTTTAAATTAGTTTGATAGCTGTCCCCTTACAAAGGAAACGTCTGAGGCTGTTCGATGCCACATACGTTAAGATTTAGCCTAATCCCGGAGGGACGTCCGATTTTTATTGCATTCAACCCTGATCTATGGGCTAATATGGAACCAATATACTGAAAAATGATGTCAAAAGGGTTCAAATATTGTTATGGGGCTTATTCTGACAACGTACACAAAGAGTAAAAGTATTTTAAATAATACCTTAATTGATTACTTCGCCATATTTTACGTAAAAGTAATCCAATTTTACGTGTTCAACCAAATGCGATCAAAATGTGTGTTTTAACATATGACAATAACAAATTTGTTATATTCAAGCAAAGAATGTCACAACTTTACATAGAGTAAATTTAACAAAAGATTACATTTTCTTATACACCGAATATACCTATCGATTTGCATACAGAATGTTAGCCTAATTTATGGGCTAGGGCTTGGTTAACAAAACAAAAAGATGTGGGATGTTGTTGTTTTTAAGACTGAGAAATTATAATTTACTCGATTAAGCTTGAAAATTATCATACAACAAACTGGGTCATTACTTTAATGGCTTTAAGAATATATGTTAAAAATTTTATGGTTTAATTCAATATTATAATTTATTACAGTACTTCAATTATTATGATGTTCGATGATCACCAAAAGAATTAAACTTCTGAAAATATTGTGTTAAATGTTCAATACCTATTTGATGGAATTTACTAATTTATTAATATTGAAATTTCATAAAACTGCGCAAATTGCAAAACTGTTTTCTTCTAAGTGAAATTGTACGTTCCTTGTCTTATAATGAATAAATTACCTTCATGTCGCGATTGTAAAATGTGAAATGGGGGTAGCGCGAGAAAAACATTACAACATATTCTCGCTTCGGAGAAATGGGAGCTAAGTCACGAGATTTATATATATTAGAACTTAACATGAAATTAACGAATTTATTACTTACTAGCTGCCTCATTGGTCTAGTGGTTAGCATGTTCGACTACAGACATGAGGTCCTGGGTTCGAGTCCCGGGTCGGGCCAATTCAAAAATGGATATTGAGTTTTCTATTAAGATTTTCTCAATATTAGCCCGAAGTTGGGAAGTCGGCGGTGTGATCCACCCCCGTGCCTCGGAGAGCACGTTAAGCCGTCGGTCCTGCGCCTGATCTCTCTCCGGTTGTGTCGAATTACCGTCACATCGGGCTATGAGAGTGAAGGAATAGAGAGTACACTTGTGTACTATGCCTGCCAATCCGCAGTGGAGCAGCGTGGTGGGTCTATGCTCTAAAAACCCTCTCTCATATGAGTGAGGAGGCCTGTGCCCAGCAGTGGGACGTTAATGGGCTGCTACTTACCTTACTTATTACTTACTAGCGCGTCTTTTACTGTGAATTTCAAGATGGTAAGCGAAAGCAAGGCGGACAGTTACTGGGGTATAAAGACGTGCTAAAACGGCACATGAAACAGTGTAACATCCAGCCCTCAGAATGGGAGTCGCTTGCGGTAGATCGGGCTGAATGGAGACTCCTCGTTAAGCAGAACACCAACGCTTTCGAAGAGATGCGAGTAAAGCTACAAGACCAAAAAAGAGGTAAATTTAAAGCCAAACCACCTTCGGCTATACCATACAATTATTGCGGTGGTATCCTGACCTGTCCTGAGTGTGCTCGCACATTTCTAACAAAAATTGGCTATATTAGTCACATGCAAGCGCACGGAAGGGCAACGGGACCAACGTGAAGTTTCCATGAAAGCAGTCGTTGTAGCTGAAATCGGCTAGGACCTTATTATTATAACTCCGGGTGCTCATTCTGTCTTCCTTTTGGGTACTATCTCTCAGTGAAAGTCCCGTTAAAATCGATCCAGCCGTTTCAAACAGTAGCGCGAACAATCATAGATAGATAGATAGTATGCTTTATGGTGGTATTGTATTGAAAATCATTCATCAAAAATTAGATAAGTACTTAAAGTATATTAGAAATTTTCACTTTACCAGAGATCATCTATTACACCAACGCTTAATTGGTATTAATAAAAATATGGCGATAAAATCATTACGAACATGTTAACAGGTGTATTTAATATCGATTGAATTTAAAATTATTGTCTTCATAATTTGTAATTTATAAATTAAATACAAATAACTTATTTAAGAAGAAAGCATCTGCTTCCCTTCATTGGTAACAAATATGTTATATTACATAGCCACATTGTTAAATAAATGTCACTTGTACATCCTTTTTAGTCGTCTCAAGTAATATTTTTCTTTCACGAATACCTGTATAAAGTTGAATACAATCGTATTAAAATGGTTTCTTAATCAAATCTGTGTACAGATCACATAAAAAGTCGAAATATCTCGCCTTATATGTATTAAGCTCTCCTGCTTCATTTTCAAAGTTTGACTCAATTATGCTTTGCCAATTTAAGTATACACAAGTACACTGACATCGGGCACTAATGCATTATTCATATTGTGTTTTGAGATAACAAGCAGCTTCTTAAGTCGATACACATCTAGTGGACTGATTGGAACTTCACTGAGTAGATAGCGGTACCGTTTTACTGGCACTGGGAAAATCAATTATAATTAAAATAAACACATCCATTACATTTGCTTGTGACAACTTTTTATTCAATACTTCATATGGCAGTAAAGTCTCGTTTGTTGAATTTTTAAAATAGACACAGCGTTATAAAAACATACACACCTTGAATAGTTCAAGATGTTTTACGAATATATCATTTTAACACTAAAAATATGAAGCATAAAACATATTAAATGCTACAGCTTTTTCTACTGACTATACCGAAATGCTTCTTTAATTACACTGCGTATCGGTACCGTAAATTCAGCTGAAGTTTTATTTAAATATTAATTGCTTTTTACGTACAGGAGGATATCATTTTAATAATTTCATATATTTTTCTCTTATTAAGTGTCTTTTGGATCTTTTGTTTAATTAACCAGTACAAGTTTTAAATGGCTTCATCTCGTATCATTAAAACATACGATAAAACATATTTTATGTTAAGTTAATTAATATTTAGTCAAACTATTAATAATATTTCTACGTAAAGAATAGTAGCTTTTATGCAAGTGTTGTAATGTTTTAGAAAAGCTTAAATCTTTAATATTTACTGTGGTCAAACAAAGTGAACAGCCTGTGTAATCCTATATATCCAACGAAGAGGCGCGGCGATTATATGACCGTTATATACTCTGTAATCGCAGAGTTCGATTCCGGACCACCCAGGTAGCTTCGCTGTATACCTACACGTTTAACTTGATATGTAAAACATTGCTGTTCTACATAAACCTGATCGCACCCAGTCCCGTTGCGCCCAAACATTTTCATACAATTTTGTAATTTTCGATTCAAATTACCAATTTGGCGTGTTCTTGTCCAGGAAGTTTGGTCCACTTGAACATATAATAAGCGATATTCAGAAAAGTGAGCCTTCCATTGATTACTTCAAATTACCTTTACCGTGAATAATAAGAAGTAATGCTCCAGTACCTATAATAAGTTAGTCCTGAATGATTCGTGACCCACTATTAACAATGTCATGCGAAGTATAAATATTAACTTTTAAGATTCCGATTTAATATATAAAATGAACAGGATAAGACTAAGCAGCCAGCAGTATTAATTAAGGAATCTCGGTGTTTCAGTTGTTTTATGGCTCTTTAGTTAGAACAACAAAATCATTATTTCGCCATATAACAGGAACTGCTAAAGCTCATTATATATAGAGAAAATACCCTTTATAGCTTTTGCGTAAATTTCCAAAACGCTGTACAATTTTTATATGATTATTAAATATTAATATGAAATTTGGTAACTCTGTATTAATATCAAGAGCCCTTCACTACAAGTTTTAATAAATGTATTTGGACTTGAGTGGGTGAGATAAAAATTAATTTATTAAGTTATAGTAGGAATTATATTATGAAAAACCGTATAATACTAGTATGAAATAAAAAATAACTGTTAATAAAGATCAACAAGTAGTTGAAATTATCAAGAGTAGCTTTGAGTAAATCTGATATTACTTACACAAAGAAATTATCGTTCCGCTATCAACAATATCCGCTGTTATAGTAATAGTTTCATCAAAATCGATCTGTTTATTTTCGAGTTTATGTAGAAAAATGGAATTTCCGGTTTACATTTTAATCTTGGGATATATCGCAGCTTATTTCTCTTACTTACATAAGAGCTTTTCTATAAAAAATAATCAAACAATCTTTTAATCGCTCTGGAAATTAACGTGAAAAATGCACTTCTTATTATGCATTTCGTTTGGTATGAAATCTATAGTGTAATGTGTAAGTAATGTTGAAGGATTTTTTGAAGGTCATCAGCAGATGGAGCTGCGTGACATAGAGATATTCTGTAAAAAACTTCCCTTTACGTCCCTCAGTTCATAGTACAGTTTGATATAGTATACTATTCATAAAGTACTTTTGCATTTCTAAAGTAATCTCGATTGCAATTAACTCTTAAGTAATTCATTTGACTGAAAGTAATCGCAGTTTATCCAACTGATACTAGTTTTAGAAACAATTATGAACTTAAAGCGCCATGTACTTCGCAATCGGACGTATTATTTTATCTTAATTCGTCTCATTAAAACCCCTTAATCTAATACCTAGTTAACAATATTTACTGTTGGAATAGTCTGTGTGGGTATTAAGCCAATATAATCAGATTTAGTATAACTGATTATTAGATCGTAAATATTAAGGTCCTAAGACGTTACATTGGAAAATCCCGTTTGATTTAAATTTAATTCATTAACTGTCAATTATCAATT
Source organism: Elymnias hypermnestra (assembly GCA_015832385.1). Classification (NCBI taxonomy): domain Eukaryota; kingdom Metazoa; phylum Arthropoda; class Insecta; order Lepidoptera; family Nymphalidae; genus Elymnias; species Elymnias hypermnestra. Next base: position 4,974,061 of record JACTOM010000855.1, read on the forward strand.
GTCTTTTTTATTTAGAGCATCTTTGGATTCTAATAGCTCATATAGCCATTTTTCTTACCTTATAGCATAATAAATTTCGACGGTTGTTAATATTGCTTGCAAATTGACAAGAGTACATTGCAAAACAATTTCCAACAATTCAACAAATTCCAATTCGTACACAAAAGGTACGTAAATTCTATTATCCTTATGTTAAAAACATCATGACTGTAACAAAAAATATGAGTATATTTTAATAACTCTTAAGTAGAATTAAAATCAATAGCGATTGTTTTCTCATTAACATCCTAACGATCCCACAAGTGTAAATAACCTTTTACTGAGCGGCTTTCTCTCTGGCCACATGTTTTACTTGAAGAAAAAAGGAGCGTTCGTAATCAAAAGCGGCCGATTCAGTAACAACAGTCGTAAATCACATGAAAAGTTTTACGAATTAGGAACAATTAAAACATTGAAGCAAACAACAGTTGTTGCGAATGTCCCCAGCGATTGCGGGAGCATTGAAAATTACGGGCGGTTTACAGGCTATAGATCTTAGTCCAAAATTCTTTACGACTAATATAACTTGCGCAATCCTTTTGTCGACGGGGTGAAGGGGGAACTTGGACAAGTTTCTTTTGTTTGCGACACGTGTTGCCAAACGGGTTGGCTGGAATGGCTTGACACTTGTTCGGAGAGATTCTTGGGAACGACTTGCGTCGATTTCCGTATTAAGTGTAGGCGTGCTTTTTAAATTCAAAGCGGAGTCTAAAAAATAACGTTTCTTGTAAGCTTTATATAATAAGTTAATATATATTCTAACTTCTGATTTTCATTATAAAGTACTTAATCTAATAAGAGATTCAGTAATTGTAAATTACGATTTGTTATTAATTATTGCTGATAGGTCTTGACTGTGTGATAAGTGTCGATACAGTCCAAGATGTTAATATGCTAGTATAGTAAGTAATTTAGGTTTGAAAAGTTTCTACACTATATCGTACATAATTATTGTTTTCTAGTCGCACATTTTTGTGTTGAAATAATCACTAGACACGACCAAAACTCTCCATAGACCTAGACAAATAAAAAACAATTAAAACTGCGTGCGTGTTCTTGAAACACATGTTAGAAGTGAAACTTCTTTGGCCAACTAATTTTAAGTTTTGTTGTTGTAAAGTTTATATTTATAAACGGCAAACGACGAATGGCAAATTAAAATGTCACATGTTATTTGTAAATATTAAAACTACCCAACCTACAAAGGAATTTGCATAAGAAACGCTGCACATTTTCGTGACGCTAATTACGCGTTTCATCCGTAAAAATTTTACCCTCATGCGCCTAAAGAAGTTTCACTTCAAAAAATAGACCTGAAATTTCACCGCCCGGAGTCTAACTCGGAACTTCTGCTAGTCGAGTGAACAATAAATAACAGTATTATTTAAAATCGTGATGTTTCAAAGGTCTAAAGTCTAACATGAAATCCAGTAGTATTACATTTAAGATTATGTTTGGTGAAAATGGTGTTCAATTTGCATTTATTGGTGAAATGTTGTGCAATAAACATCGAAATATGTACGGAACTTAAGTTATTACATCTGTTGAGGGCTTGTTATCGCCAGAAGACTGACATGGGAGGTGGAATGAAAAAATAAAGTTACCGAAAGGGCGTTACCCTTGGAATACGACGCCGGAATCTGATACGCAGATGATGTACTTCCAAGATTTGTGGTATACGGAAATATTCGACGTCATTATATACCTATTAAGGGCTTCCATGCATCTTTTTTGTTAGCCACGAACGATTCTTAATGAAGTCATTTATGTCAAGTTTATTGCTGTTTTGGCATACGCGGGATTTTGAGAAAAATTTACAGGGCGCAAATTGCCTCTGCAACAACTTGGGCTTAATTAGTCACATACATATGGCGTGAAAAGGGATTTTTTTCGGTTTCGTTAATTAGCGGTAAAGATTTTGTAACTGTTTAAAATGCGGAAGAGCTTTCGTTTTTTTTAATATAATGGCATTTGCTGTACGCTAAGGTCGGGCTGTAAGCTGCAGGCGCCTTAAATTTATTTAATTAATCCTTAGTTAAGATGCTTAAGCTGCCAGACAATACGCTGAAGAAAATTTCCTTAAATATATTTGAAAGTAAGAAATTCTCAGTAACATATTGTTACTAAGTAATACTTAGTTCCAAAGAAAAGGAAATTGAAATTTCAATGTAAAGTATACCTGAATAAAAAAAATATTTGCATCATGATACATAGTTAAATGCTTTCTAAAGAGTATCTGGATTTCGTATCGTTTAATACGTTGGTTAGTTCAATTTTAAGTTACATACAGCGTTTAATTTATAAAATAAATCTTTGTGAATACATTTACAACCTCCACGACAAATGCTTTGTAATGTCTCAAGTACAGTCATTTGAATTTTATAGGCCATTGACGATTAGGTGATGTTAAAATGATATAGCATCGGCTATTTTATTTCAAATAATTTACGGTAACAGGAAATTCCAAGTGAGTAAGTAGTAATGCTAATAGAAAAAGGAACGTGTAGGTAGTTTTGAAATACTTTCATGCGAAACGATTATTAAGTAATGCAAACGTACAGTAACATAATAGAACAGCTTTAATTTAATCCCATATATAAGATTCATGATACATAAAGGAAAGAAAAGGTTCTATTTACGACAGCCTCGCAGGCTTTTACGGCTTAGTCAATTAGCGTCACTCAATTAACCACTACTCTGGTACTAAGAAATTTTGTTAATTATTAAAAAGGTTGCACTTAAGTTCCGGAATTCTTTTAAGTTACAGGAAAAGGATATATCAATATGCTACGATTTAGTTAGGGCACTTTAAGTATGTCAGATCTTTGGCTTCCTTAAAGTTTTGAACTGGATTAAAGCTGATTACTACTATAGTATTTGTAGATGTATTTAAACACTGTTTTTACCTATATTTGTTATAGACTTTGAAAACATCAAACCGATGTGCATTTATTCTAAAGGCGATGGCTTCAAAGAGCCTAAATACATTTACGCACTTATCACGAGATCTTCAGATCTGCGCTTGACTTGAATTTGGCAAAGTGACTCGTTTCGCAATGTAGACGGTCATGAACTACGGATTTCGCCATATATATGCGGTATCAGAACTACATGAGTGTTGCCGAGACACCTAGTTACCTCTAAATAGACTTTACAATAGTTGTTCACAAAAAATGTATTAAAAATATAAGAAAGATAAGCATATTTCTAAGGAAAAAATAGTGCAAAAATGCAAGCATTTGTAACTTACGAAAAACTATTTACGCCTTGCGGTTTGCTCATTATAAAGGTGTTTATTATTGTAATGTAATAGCTAATGCCTGAGTTTTACAATAGACTGAGTGCACACCTTAAAAAGCGACTTCTATATCAAATGCATCAAAAAATTTTTTTACCCGGGCATTCAATTAAAAGGTTTCATTAAAATAAGTCTAGTTCATTACATTGTATAAGTATGTTTAAATAATTTTCAGTATAATCAGAAATATTGAATAAGAAAGAATAGAAAGTTATATTACGTTAATTTGTATAGTACGTTGAGTTTACGGATATTCGAAGCAATCATGATTTTAACACTCGCGTATCTTCTCAAATAAATGAATCGTCACTTCTTAGACTCTACTTGAACTGTTATTCAATAAACAGCATAGATAAAGCTCTACATGCGTCGTGGCTTTAAAAGCCTCGATCAGAGTACTTGAGATAATTAAGCCATTAAATCGGTTGGCAACCCTTTTACGCTGTGAGAAGCGGTCTGCAGGCTCGCTCCGAAATGCTTTTATTTTTGTATCAATTTTAAAAGCAATATGTTATTCGAGTGGGCTCTTTTAAGAAGTTGATTTGACACGCTATACTTCTACATGGCTAAATTATGTGCCTTTCTCTGTAGATAATTTATGTTTTATATATCGGACAATAACGTATTGGATCCCTGATGTAAAGCTTTAAACAAGACGACATATGGAAGTAATGAAGTAAAATACTATATAGAATCGTAATATATTGTTGGAAGATTTTACTACCTTTTTGGATTATTGACGAAAAGTCTCTGGTACCAATGATTGACTGATTACACACTATAATATTTTTTAGGACTCTGACAGCTGTTTTACAGTTTAGCTCTTGGCGTTACGAATGACGTTATTCTTTAGAAATTGTGCATAACAATAAGTAATCTTCTGTTTAATTATCACTTGAATATTTATATTTTGATCAATTGAAAGCGTATAACAAAATATATGTCAGCTGATCTTCTTCTCTATATGTATAAGTAAGACGGAGGCTAAAAAACAAATACATCTTACTATGCTAATATAAATCAAATCTTAGGGGTTAAATATTCGTTTCCCTGTCAATTCTTTTTATTTATAGGAGTTTCTTTGAGGTGCCAATTGTAAACCAACATTCCAAACCATAAAACATTCCATAGCACTCAATATCAATCCTATATAAAACGTCGAACTCGCGAAACGAATGCGAACTTTTATTCACTCGTACATATATACGAGTATATAAAAGTTGGCAGTCATATAACCGAAATTTTGTAAGAGCGGTTGTATAAAAAGTACGTACACATTAATTTAAAAATCTCCAAGAAGTAATTATAAATCATTATTATAAACGCCTTCCCGATTGGCTCTCAACTTGTTACGCAAGTCCCGGAGCGAATTTTCGACGAGAAATAAAATTGAGCTCAGCATGCGTGCAAAACTATACATTAAGAGTTCGACGCATGCAATGAAGTCTTTCGATACATAAACACAATGTCAGGATAATATGGCCAGGGTTGCCACGAAAAAAACGAATCAAGAATTTTTGATTTACATATTTATCTCGAATAAATGCTCTGCGGTTTTGGCAACTGAAACGTTCCTGCATTAAGGTAGTTATTTTTATAATTGGCAGCCCTACACGTGATCGAATTTTCACGACTTGCGGCTATTGGCCTCGTGGCTATCTCTCGAATCGATTTCTCGTTAACCACTTTCATACATTCAAGTAAATAGGTGATACTGTGTATAACAATTACATTCCTGTTTATTTCATATTACCTAGCTGATCACGTAGTGTTACCTACGTAAATCCAAATACGTTTACTTTAGCTTGAATAATCCTTTAACATCAGTTAATTGCTAGTAAATGTCCCGTCAAAATTAGTCCAGTCGTTTTAGAGATTAAAAAAAAATTAAATGGATTTTTATATGTAATTACCGCATACCATTGAAGCTCTGTTATTTTGAAATTGAAAAAAGACACTAATTATTTTTATGTGCATAGCTTTGTATAAAAAGTAATTTTTTAAATTAACCTATTTTATATTATTAATTGCCGAAGTATCTGGACTTCTTTGTTTTTGGAATTCTTCTCTTCGTAATGAAAAAAACGATGCAGAAAATCCAAAGTAACATGATTTTCACTAGAAGGTTACGAAAAACAGTATTGAAGAATTTACATAAACTAATTGGCGGTGTATTGTCTATGTTTTATAATTAAGCAAGCTGTAGATAGCAATTCCCTTCGGCGAATAAAAGGCGTACCAAGCCATTCCATTTATCAGTATTGACAGTTGAACGAAATGAAGCTGTCGTCAAAGGCAATTGTACCGTCATTTCAACTAAGCTGTGTAGACAAGCACTTCCATTCAACGATCAAACGCTAAACGAAGTTACTGAAACGTTTTTTTTACTCAGTTGCATTACATACTTGACGATAAATGTTTATATATGCTATGATTGTGAACGGACGCCAACTTCTATTTTAAACGCCTTTTTACTTTTGTTTCAGGAGCGAACGGCCTTAGAAGACGAGGGAGACAAACCTATACGAGATATCAAACGCTAGAGTTAGAGAAAGAGTTTCACACAAATCATTACCTCACGCGAAGGAGACGCATCGAAATGGCACATGCGCTTTGCCTCACGGAACGACAAATCAAAATCTGGTTCCAGAATCGGAGGATGAAGTTAAAGAAGGAAATACAAGCGATAAAGGAGTTAAATGAACAAGAGAAGCAGGCACAGGCGCAGAAGGCGGCTGCAGCGGCAGCGGCCGCAGCGGCTGCGCAGGGCCACCCCGAGCACTAACTAGGAAGTGCACTATATAGTGTTATACATCGCAGTCCGCCGAACATTCATTAGCTTTGTGTTTATAAATTGTTTGTAATTATTTTCGTTATTTAAGTGTTGTTCGGTTGTTGTGATTATTTTTTTAAATAAATTATAACGAATTAGACTCATGTTTTCTAAGAACAAATGAACAATAAACTGTTTAATGTTAGAATAGAAACGGGTCGTATTATTTTGTGTTTCGGGTTTTTTTTGTTTTTTGTTGATTTATTGAATTATTTACATATTTTTATTCGCGCTTTCATCGTAAATGTTCGCGTTTGGAAACCAGTGCAATTTTAGAAATCTCTTCCGTGTAACATAGAGTAGGTGTATTGTAGATGGTTTTTTCGTGATGAGCTACCGTAGTGGCCCGACTCGGCGTCGGCGAGGAGAACTTTATTACGTTGTACAAATTTAATATGCCTACCAAAGAGACCCGGTCTCGTACCCTTAAAGCTAAGTAAAACAGTCATAAGTTAAATCGTTTACCCGCAATCCCCGTCATCGGACTCGCGTCAAACAGAATAACCGCGCCATCTTATCCTTCAATACTCTCGCATAAGTATAGTGTAAACGTGGTCGTGTTCCTGCAGTTTTAATAGTCGGTGAAGTTTAACAAATTGCCATAAGTATAAGTAGGTATTATTTAGCTAGTAGCTGTGTAAATAGTTAGGGTTATTTCTATGATAATGGAAGTGAGCGGTTTGCGTTTGCGCCGGCGCCGTGGAATGAGCAGAAAAAGCTACAAGGGAGTGCGGGCGAATGCGTGGCCAGTGCGGGAAGAAAGCGGGGCAGTCGGCGGGGGGAGGGGAGCGGGCGCCGCCGGCCACCGAACAGGACTAGGTGAGTTTTTGTCAAAGTCCGCGGCATTATTTATCGAATGGAGACGGTTGCGAAAAACTGACTCGTCGTCACCAGTCGATGCACGACGCCATTTTTGAAATCGTCCAAGCGAAGCCTCTACGGTATTGCTGTTTTGCAATGTTTTAATTTACTAAGCCGATCCGAACTCGTCTTTGATCTTTCCCGACCCTCTCCGTTCCGCTATCGAAACGTGGACGATGCTTCCCGGTAACCCAATTACCACTTTGGTGAAGCATTTAGCCGTCACCTTATATAAAAATAATTGTGAAGGTTATATCGTATTAATATAACAAAGCATCGTTCATGTGTGCATATAATTGGTTGTAAACTTGTTTAAAATTTTAAACAGTAATTTACTACCGTCACGGCATACAACAGTAGGTGTTAAAGAAAACGTACAAAAAACTATAAACATCTTAAAAAGATCTTTATTATTTCGTAACTATGCATAATGACTTCATCACCTTTGCTCGCCGATCGATCTGTGGAAACGTCTATTAATTAAATTGGCTATAGACTGTATCATCTTCTTTGCCTCATACGGTAACAAAACAGTCAAGAGTCGCTAAAAACTGAATTCTTTAAGACGCACTCGTTGTACGGTCAGTAAAAGAAAATCCACGAATACCTTACACGTATTTGGTCATGCTATTGACGTTGAGAATTGTTAAATAACTTACTATCTTGGTGTCAAGTTGTTAAATAGGATTTAAATCGCGTTTATAGAAACTTGTGTCTGCAAAAAAGTGTTTATAAAGTTACTAATGATTGAAACTATTATGGGCAATATTTTATTTTCTTATTATCTTTTTATGCGTGTGTATATCTATGAATAGATAACGAAAACATTTTAATTTGAATACTAATTGATGTTTTTGGGGAAAATATGAATAGTAATTAAAATACATATCAAAACATAAACGCAAGTTTAGGGAAATTACATTTGAAATTGTTATAACTATAAAGTTAATATCGTTGGTTTTATAAAATATTTTTTTTTAAAACGTTATTCCCTACGCACTAAAGTTCTAATTCAGAAAAGTGAGAATATTATGCAAAACGAAACTTATAACTTTATTTTAGCATAAAACTATTTTTAACTGAAACTATCATTACTTAAAACGAGATTTCTTCGCGAGCACGTCTCATATAATTGGGTCGAAATATCGACAACTTACATAAAAACACATAATCATGGTATTTATCAGTGAATAATTTTTTGAAATTTACACTGTTTTAAGAAATTTCAGTTATACTGTTTTAAACTTAAATTTTCGTGGTTTATTAACATATTGACTATTTGAACGGGTACATATCACGATGGCGATTTTTAATTTTTAATTTTGCCGATATTTCGACCCAGTTGCATGGATCGTGGTCACGACGATACGGCAAAATTAAAAATTAAAAATCGCCATCGTGATTCAGTTATACTCACTGTTACAAGATAAAAAAAACTATTGTGAAAAATACGTTGTGTAAGTTTTCATATTACAAACAAAAATGCTTATGAAATAGATGAATAAATAAAATAGAATGTTCCTGCTATCTGTACACCGCCGCCATCTTTTAGCTCTTTGGTCGAAATCAATTCGGCGATAAGAGATAATTATTTTGCTCGATACGAAAATTATTGGTTGTTGTGATGGCGACTTATCTCGAATGGCGAATTTTTAAACGGCTTAATTTTTACATAACTACAAAGATGTTTGTTATAAGAATTGCTTCGTTTTATAAATATGACATTGTTCTTTTCCCACATTATTTATGGTTTAGATGATAATAAAACAGGTTTTGATTTTAAATTTTGTTTTTTTCTAAACTTTTACATGGATTATTCTTATTATATAGTAGACGATTCATCCCTCCCTTACACCCTTTTTGTAATGTAAAGTAATTTTCGTCTATAGTATAATATAAAGTAAAAAAGAAATTTGGCTTTCTTTGGCTCTAGACTATCTGTGTAACAAATTTCATTTAAATCGGTGCAATAGTTTTAGTATGCAGATTGGACAGACAGAGTTACATTATAATATTAGTAAGGATAACAGTAAAGGACATAAACAGTAAGCACCTATATTAGCATGATAAGGATCAAGATCGAACTGTAACATATATTATGATGATTTTTTATGTAATGTTTATAATAGATAATTGAACACCATTACATGCTATCAAAGACGTTGTTGTGTGTTATTTTGTTTTAATTGGCTTCATAATGAAGTGATCTGACCTATTCTTTTGTAGTCGATGGATGGTATAGAAAATAGTATAACAATCAACGGGCTTCCTTTAATTACGTCTATATTTTAACTGAATAAAACATTAATGAGCTCCGTAGTCAATGAGCGATTAAGAGTAACGACTAGTTCCGTGCAATGTTTCTCACTTAATTAAAACATACCAAAACCTTTAACGTTGAACGACAGATGCGGATCGCAAAAAGCGACGATAATTCGACCATTTCAGTTCTCGGAGTAACGATAACTATATAACTTAACGAAGTGCCGCGCTAACGTTTTTTTCCTAAGCTTCGAGGAGCTATAACTCACTTTTTCAGAAATAATTATGATCATAATTTAACATAATCATCTTATATACTTTGCTCGATAGACCCATTCGGTACTTTTTATTGATTAGACTCGCGAGTTACAAACCTGTTCTCATACATTTTACACTGCTTTTATTGCGTTCTTTCAACCAGTTTTAGACACCTGTAGTTGCGTATTAAAAAATAAATTCTAGTAGGCTACATAAAATTGTCAATTTATATAACTGTAACTATAACACTCCCCTAGATGACATGTTTTTCAACAAATTTAAATACATATTATAAAAAGAAAAGTAAGTAAAAAATCGTACTATAATTTGAAGGATTACTTAGCCTGGGACCTAATGAATTGCTTTGTTCTAAATTAAATTTATATTGTAGGAATGATGGTAAAAAAGGTTACCCGACTGAGTTTGGATTGACTGACTGACTTTTTAGAGCAGGACGTTTAAGTTTACCTTCTAAATTGTTCTCTGAATACATCATCAGTCATATATTTAAAATGATATATGTTTCTCAAGTGCTGTAAAAGCCTCAAGCCTAAAAAATATATATATCGATCGTAAGCAATATTAAAGTACACAGGGGCGAAGAAAATTTTCATATAATCACCGGTATTATAATATCGAAGCGCACGTTTTCGAGTTAATTAGATGAAGATCTGAATAATGCATGATATATTAATCAGCACAGGGCTGGCAATTTTTGTTTTTATTTAGCAAATTAATTTAGTTACTGCGGCGGTTGTATCTTAAAATATTGCAATTTTATAGGGCTTCTGTCGACCTGTTTGTTGAAAATAAAAGGAGCGATGTAGTTGGCGAGGCGCGGGCGGGGGTCTATCCCATCGACCGCCCGTCGATGATGCATATATCATTATATACATGAAGGCCAGCCCGGCAGCTGAGCAAGATGAGAGATCTTTCTTATATGAAGTCTCCACGACGTGCGCCAACCAGCCCTTCCTTTATTCATTTGCTATTTTACATATATACTAATACAAATGCTAAATTACTAGGTGTGAGCGAATAGTTCGATCTTACCAATTATATTAATATTCAATTCGAAACTTGAATCGAATAATTCGAAAGTTCTCGAATAATTCGACCTTTTTTCCGAATTATTCGTAAACTATTAAATCATAGGTAAATTTTTGAGTATTATCAATTCAGGGTTTCTCATGTTCACTAATCATATAAAAATTTAAAAGTCTATATACATTTTAATCAAACCATGGAATATATTTACAAGTATTATTGTAGTTATTTTTATTTTAAGGAGAAGGAATAGTGAGTGCACTTGTGTACTATGCCTCCCAATCCGCAGTGGAGCAGCGTGGTGGACCTATGCTCTAATAACCCTCGCTCCTCGGAGTGAGGAGGCCTGTGCGCAACAGTGGGACTTTAATGGGCTGCTACTTACTTAAGTTATAGAAATTATATCGTAGCAAACGAAGTATTCTAAAAAATACAAAATTTGAAAATTTGCTATAAATTTTTGTTTAAAAATAATAAATACTATACTGAATCGGTGATAATGAAGTTCCATTATCAGATACAATATCGCTAGCAGTCGTAAATATTCTTTCACTTTTAGCCGAAGTACATGTATTCCTAAATATTTTTTAAACGAGAAGCATGTTATTTGTAAGTCGAATATTTCGATACACGTTTAAATAGAAACAATTGAAAATCCAGAGATATTATTTCATTCCGAATTTTTACAATTTTTTCGAAATACTCGATTTTTTTAGAATTAATCGTGGAATTTCGAATAATTTGAAAATTCGAATTCGAATTGTTCGATTCGAGTCGAACGATATTCGCACACCCCTATAAATTACCCTTATATGTCCGTTTGATTCCTTTCTACTCCTAAATCACTAAACAAATTTTAATGACAAGATTAAAAGCCATAATGGCCAAATGGTAGTGCTAGAGACGCGGGGATTGTCGTTGATAGAAGTCACGATCAGTGAATCCTGGGCAGGCTCAAGTAAGTTTATTTTTATAAAAAAATTGACGTTGATAATTTTCATCAATCATTGTACTTTTCGGCGAAGGAAAACATCGTGAAGAAACAAGCATAATCGGGGAATATTTCTGGGATTTCTGTAGCCTGCCAACCCAAACAGTTTGGTGCTCTGAAAACCCCTATCTTCTACGAGAAGGGAAGTTTGTGATGTCTGTGCCTACTAGAAGCAGTTGCAGCTATGCCGAAGATAATTTACTGCTACTTACATTTTACCTTGACTTTTTAGATATACGCGATGAATATTTTTTTGAAACATATAACCTATTTTGAAATTATTTAAAAGTTAAAATGTTTTACACAAAATAAAATAAAAAAATAAATAAAAATAGTTTATTTCCATAACAATTTGTTACATCACACATACTTGGTTGAGATTATCTAGTAGGTATTGAGATACCTGTGTCAGATAATCTCGCCCTCCCCAAAGTATCACTGTCACAGAGTTATAAAAATAAAAGATTTAAACTTAAAATTAATAGGTAAGAAATAAAAAATAAAAATTTGCAAGCTTATCTGAGTGTGTGTGTAATGTGTGCGTGTGTGTGTATGAGTGAGTGTGCGTGCGTTTGTGTGTATCTGATTATCTGTAGGCTAATTATATACCCACAATATTAAGCGTTTGAATTTAATAAGGATTCAGTATCATTGTAGTTAAGTTCCTTTAACCAGTTTGCTACTATCCTTTTACATTCATAACTGTTAACAGGATAGATTTTTAGTATGTTGTTTATTTTATTCATAATCCTTCATTTTCAATAAATCATAAACTTGAAGTGTCTTATCGTTTAACGTCCGAATAATGGTACGTTTTACAAATGCCTTTAATTTATATTGAACATAAAGAAACAAATTTACATTATTATTATTATATTATTATTATTATCATCATAACTTTAAAGAATTTTCGTATAGATTTATCATCGTATCTTGAAAACCAACGGTGCGCCACTTTCACGAAACTACAATAAATTTTGAAGGGGTTGAAATAAAGTATACATGAACATTAATTACCGTTACACAATATGTAGAACCTTGAATATATCCTACTGAAGTTATACTGAAACTTGGAAATTAAATGAATTTAAAGAGATAGTAAGTAATTTACTAATAAATAGAAATTCTAGGTAGAAGATTTAAGTATACTTAAATATATTGTAAACAATATTAAAATGTGNATTTTGAAATTATTTATAAGTTAAAATGTTTTACACAAAATAAATTGTTGTATCATAACTTTAAAGAATTTTGGTATAGATTTATCATCGTATCTTGAAAACCAACGGTGCGCCACTTTCACGAAACTACAATAAATTTTGAAGGGGTTGAAATAAAGTATACATGAACATTAATTACCGTTACACAATATGTAGAACCTTGAATATATCCTACTGAAGTTATACTGAAACTTGGAAATTAAATGAATTTAAAGAGATAGTAAGTAATTTACTAATAAATAGAAATTCTAGGTAGAAGATTTAAGTATACTTAAATATATTGTAAACAATATTAAAATGTGAATTTAACAGAATTCTTGAACTGATGCCAGTTACATTTTAAACAATATTACAGTGAATTTTTTACTTGTATGACGCAAAGTTGTCACAACAGTTTCCGCCACCGCCTTGATTTGCTATCATAGACGCAACATTGAATTCAATAGTTTCAAATTAATTTATGCCATAATACATACGATGATTAATTAATGATAACATGAAGTCGTGCTATTAATTAATGCTAACAAATCTTGTTCAACTTTTTTAATAAGGAAATAAACTGAAACATAAACGTGACATTACTCTGTCGCCTTAGTTTTCCGTCTTTCGATAATTCTTAGGCAACGTAAGGTGCATGATTATGCATATTAAAAAACTAATAGGGGAAAAATAAATAGAGGCTCGCTTCTATACATGCGTACAATCCATTTATTGTTTTGTATTCTTAGTATGTACAACTCCTTGTCAGCATTTTACATTTTTAATTTTCATAATATACAAAACAGACTTTTGGAGTTGTTTGTGAGGAATACAAATAATGCTTTAGAAAAAAATAAACCTTTAAAATAAGTATCCTCTAAATAGTAAAAAATTATAAAAGTTACAACACTGCTTTACTCGTAAAGTCTAATGGAACAGGGATCCCATATAATACAGAAAAGATATTAGCCTTCGTAATTATCGTTTTGCATACCATAATTATAATAAAAAGAACTTATTCCATAACTTACATATTTTGGTTTAAAAAACTCTTTACCAACGGTTATCAAAGCTACAGTCGTTAATTATGCATCTCGTTTGTATATACTGTTCGTGTGGGAATATGGAAATACTCGTTCATAGTTAGGGTCTACGTTGCGACAAGAGGAATAATCCCAAATGTCAAGTGAAACGGATCTATAGTTTCGAAGCTTTCATATAAATATACACTTCTTTTCCATTTAGTCTTATATACTGTGTATATAAAGTAAATCAGACCTTGCTTACGTGTAAATAAAATTTGTATTGTATAAAGGTAGGTTAGGTAAGTAGCAGCCCATTAACGCCCCACTGCTGGGCACAGGCCTCTTCACTCGCATGAAACAGGGTTTTGATGCATAGACTCACCATGATGCTCCACTGCGGATTGGCAGGCATAGTACACAAGTGCACTCTCTATTCCTTTACTCTCATACCCCGATGTGACGGGAATCCGGCACGACCGGAGAGAGATCAGGCGTAGGACCGACGGCTTAACATGTTCTCCGAGGCACGGGGGTGGATCACACCGGCAATTTCCCAACTTCGGGCAAATATTGAGAAAATCTAAGTAGAAAACTCAATATTGACTTTTGAATTGGCCTGACCTGGTACTCGAACCGAGGACCTCATGTCTGTAGGACATGCTATGCACTAGACCAATGAGGCAGTTTTATATAGTAAAGAAATAAAATATTTAAATGAAGCTTAAATTTAAGTTTACTTAAACCTAAAATGAAGCTGTGGTGTTAGTAACTAAATGTATATTGATTAAACGACTCTAAATAAACCATTATTCCAAATTTACGATATTTCTATTTTTACTATTGAATCTGATTGAATTCCCGTATACTTTAAACTATTGCTTCTTAAATATATGCGTAGATTCTCATAGCACATATTTACTGAAGTTTACCCAGGAACCGCATGCCATATAAAGCAATGCCCGGTACACTCGTGTCGATAGTATCTCGTCACCCGGCCTGCCCCGAGCACGAACATGTCCCGTAGGTTACTCACCGCTGAAGCCTTAATCGATAACGATTTATTTAATTAACTGTACACGAGCACAATTCTGCCTTCTAAGGTAATAGAATAATGTGTAAGGGTGAATTATTCTTATGAATCTTTGCTTTCACAATGCAATTGGACATTAAAATGTTAATGCAATATTTACTTTAAAAAAAGGGCGCAATTGCCTTGAAATTGAATTGAAAAGCTTGTTTTTGTAGTGCAACTGATTGAACATTTGAATTGAATGGTTATACATACTAAATTGTTGCACACATTACTGTGCATGAATTTCAATAGATCTTAATAACATACCAGAACATAATGTATAGTACTTTCGTATTCTTTTCAATAAAAATTCATATTACATAACACAAGTTTTTGTATATCTAGTTCTACCAAGAGTTTTACAGAAAAGTGTTTTAATTGATTACAAAAATCGACAAAGCCTTTATAATAATGTTTCAAATCTCTCACAGAATTTCTGTTACTTGGTATTTGTACTTGAATTTTTTTTAAAGCACTTTCCTTTTTTATGTAGCAATATTCATCTAAATTAATGTTCTATCATTTTAAAAAGAAGGATATATCTTACTTTTATAACCACGTAAGTTTTAAAACATTTATACGTTGCAAACCCTAGTTCCACCGTCTGGTAGATATCAATACAATAAATAGCTTGTGGGTATATAATTTCTTCGTTGTCGATACAAGAAGAACACATAAAGCATGTAATAATATTTATAATTTCTAGAAATACAGATTTATCGCAGCTGTAGCAGAGGGCATCTCTTCAAGTTAAAGTCCTTTTGAATCCTTATTTTTTCTGTAATAGACTCAATGTTTGATAAATAATTTTGCACTTTTATGTCAAAGTATTGGTATTCCAACGAAGCAAAACTGCTGTGGAAGTTAGCATCCAATAAACATCCGATTTTACAACAGACACATATCATAAACCAAAAGTGCTTAACCGCCCCATCGAGTAATCGAGTTAACCCCTATAAAATCACGCAATAGCCGATGCAAAATATAGCTTTCCATGACAACTATTAATTGTAAACGCCAATGAGGCTTCGCATGCTTAAGGCCGTAAACAAACGTTATCTAACCGAACTGCCTACTTAATAGTCACTTTGCTATAATTGCTGACAATAAGTTGTTCTGACGATGTCTATACATTTTGAGGTCACACACAATCTTGATACTTGTTCCTCTTCTAATAGATAATACGTTCTTATCGTTGTTGTAGATTAAGTCGTGTTTTTATATCATCATCACTTATATATTTATACAAGTAAATGAAATTGGAGATTCTGCATTTAATTTCTAAGTAACATATTTTGCATTAATATAAATGTAGGTATACCCTAAAGGTCTACTGGTGTGCCCCGCTGATTTAGAGAAGTCGCAGGTCAGCGGTTCTAATCTATACAGGCACTTATAAGATTCCTTTTACAAAAAGAAACTTGCGTTTTTGATTGTTCATTTTTAACCCATAATTGCCCTTTTTGTTGAAGGAAAACATCGTGAGGAAACCTGTATATTTATTAAATACTTCTGGGGTATGTGTAGCCTACCAACTCGCATTGGAGCAGTGCGGTGGGCTTATGTTTTTTTTTATTGCTGACAGATTAGCGCTTGACTGTGATCTCACCTGATGGTAAGTGATGATACAGTCTAAGATGGAAGCGCGCTAATCTGTTAAGAGGCGATATACCCCTTACGGTTTCTACACAGCATCGTACCGGAACACAAATCTCTTTGTTTGGCGGTACGTTTTTGCTGGTAGGGTGGTAACTAGCCACGGCCGAAGCCTCCCACCAGTCCAGACTCAGACAAATTAGAAAATACAATTTCCTAAATTCGTCCTACCGGGGATCGAACCCGGGACCTCCGCTAGCAAAGCGAATACTCACACCACTGCGCCAGCGAGGCCGTCAAAATGTTCTTAAGACTCACTCACTCACTCTTGCATCCAGCAGTAGGGCTTATATAGTCTGACCTTACCTCGTGTGAAGATGTATACGATATTTTTATCAAATATCTTTTTTTATTTCCATCTGTTTGTTCCACATAATCTTTGAAATAACAGAACCATTTTGAAGGAACTTGCACTGGTACCTAAAACATTTATATACAAAAGCATGCCTGATATGTCTCGTAACGTAATCTATATTAATATATAAAGTTGAAGATTTTGCTTCAATGCGCTTATCTCGGGAACTACTGGTCCAATTTGAAATATTATTCGAGTGTTAGGTAGCCTATTTATCCAGGAAGACTACAGCTACATATTGTCATGTGGAGTTTCATTTCCTTATAAGAGCTTACACTGCGTGCACTGCTTTAACGGTTAGTTTCGCAAACATCATATATATCAGAATTATTCTACTTTAAAATCTCTTTAAAAATAATTCGCGGTAGATAATCTATCTATAGGGTCTTATATAGTTATTAAATTTGTTTTCTCTCTTATTTACCACGAACGAAACTATGCGAGTTAGCTACGAATAGTAACAGATAAAATCAATTGGAATTTTATTTCAAAGCCGAGTTGGATAAAAAAGTACAACACATTTTTAATTTGCTATCGACGTATGACAAAGTCTTAATAATACCCTGTGTTTCAAGGTAAAATCAAGTCGGTGTGTATCATTCGATATGTAGAATCGTACATAATATAAAGTAAAAATAATAAACTCACAAAGCAAAGCCTGATTGATATTTTAGGTGCAATAATTTAGGATTAAACAAGTTGTCCCGCGGTTATCTCGTCAAAGCGATATGCGTGATTCAGACGTAATAAATCTTTTCTGATGTTATTTATGTAGTTTGCGTGTTATTTCATTTTTTATTTTTATATAAAATACAGAAAAAAAAGCGGTTTTATCTCAGTTTTTACTGTGTATCGTTCATTTGGATTTCATTTTAATTAAATATAAGCCGCTTAATAGATTTCATTTAGACGTCTCTACACAATTATAATTAGTGTCATGAAGTGCAGTGACAGTTTGTTATTATTTTGATTTATGCATCACAGTTATATATTTTTACAACAATATAGTGAAAGTTTGTGGACTCATTCTAGCCTATATAATATTAAAACTTAATTTTTATATTCGGATTGTTTTTCTAACTCTTTCAATTAGGACCTAAACTCTTAGTCACGTTGCAATGACTTTGTTATTTAAATGATTTCTATTATACGGAGTTATACGTATGGATAATGTCCCTAATACCTACATACAAACACATATTCAAAGGACCTGTGATAAATATATTATACTGATGTCATTGATGAATTTATTTTTTCTTCCTGCGGTACCTCATTGTAGATCTAAAACATAATTTTATAGAATAATACTGGACAATGGATAATAAACATAAAAGGTAAGTCAAACTTGTAAAAAAGTTAAATATTCCCCTTCTTTAACGTAGAAAATTGGTCAACTATTCATTGTCAAAGCTATCGAAAATAGTTTTCATGCTATTTTCGATATCAGATTATTTTCGTTTAAAAATGTAACTATATTTTTGTATGAAAATAATTGGAAGAAAAGAGAAGAGGAGTTCACCATATTTTTTTTACACAAAAATATGATGAATTAAAAAAATTCCTTTAAAACCTCTGTATACTTTGATCCTTATTTCACTCCCTTCGAATTATATTTTTGAAGGAAAATAATCTGTTGTCGAAAATATCATGAATACTATTTTCGATAGCTTCGGTTCGTTTTGGAGCGAGTACTGTCTTGGCATGTCTTGTCACTTGTCCATGGCAAATTTAAGAAGTAATATTTTTTAATTTATTTTGGCCTGAACTAGTACGAAAGTATGTACCTGAACTAGTTATGATTGCCCTATTAGCAAAGACATCCCACCAAACAATACTCTACAATCTGTTTGGTTGCTTACCTTAGAGAATATCACCACTTCCCATTAGGTGTGATCACAGTCAAGTGTTAATCTGTCAATAATAAAAAATACTGAAATATTCATAACATTACTAAGCACTATAACTTAAAACGTACATAGCTGTTAATCGCAAAGCTGAATATCAAAACTGTTTATATAAAACTATAACATATAATTTAGTACGTAACTATAGTATATAAAGTAAAATATGTAATGCCACTATATGATGAGCAACAGTAAATATAGTGTCCAAAAATGATAACTCTTGTCGATAAATACGGAGGTCATAATTTTTTTTTGTATTTCTAAATAGCTTTTCTGTTCTGATGAACTATTAAGATTTTGCGGGTTACTACGCGTTTGTTTTCCAGCGTCGATAAAAATACACCTTCGCAGATAATAACGGCGTCGCGTGTAGGTATGTACCCATCATTTACAAGTCGACAGTCCTCGAGGGACTGTAGTAAAACTGACCAATAAAAGTTCATTATCTATCGCTTGTTCGCTTCCAACTTTCATTTTATTGGTTTATGACACCGAATGTCATAAAACCCGAGGTGTGGTTTTGTGGTGGCGGGTGACAAATTATGTGCCGTTCGTTCACTTTTACGATTGCATTTCGAATAGTAATCAACTGGTATAATTTGTTTATTCTTTTTGTCGCGTTTTTATATTGCATGTGTGAGGGAATATTGTAAAGCGAAATATCATATCGCGGCTGTTGAATAACAGTGAAGAAAATTAATTTTAGAAAATAGTTTGAGAAGTAAATAAAATTAACCAATATGTTAATGACATTTTACGCAGCTATGGCATTAAAAAGCCATGATGACCCTTATACACGACGCGTGATCTATTAATTTATTCATTTGAATATATTGATATCTTAAAAAAATTGTTGTCTTTTGGATAATAAAAATGAAATTTGGATAAAAATTGGTGTTGTAATAAACAATGGATTAGGCTGATCGTGCCTCTGTATTTCTTGTTTCGCGCTTTCGCTTGCACGCTCGGCTCGGCTCGACATCTCACATTCAACATATAACTAAATTAAATATTTTGTATAGTATTAATGAAAAAATCACTTAATAGCTTTCATTGAAATTACCACTTAAATCTGAAGTGCTATAAAAAAAATTAAAAACTGTTTTCAAGAGACATTTTGAAGGCGTGGTAACGTTTATGCAAAATGAAATATGATGAATATGCACGCTATAAGGTGATAAAAGGCTAAATGGCATAATGACATTTATGCCATATAAGTGCACTTAATTTTTATACGAATGTCATTTGCATACATTCAGAAATATTTGATTAAGGTAGACTATAATTATTTCCACGTTATTAAATATGAATTTACTTCTTCTCGGATAAGTTTCGGTTGAAGAACACAATAAATGCTATGTAATTGTTAATAAATATAGTTTTTATTTTATACAAAGGTAATAATTTGTAAGGTTATGTTTAAAATGTATTAAATTAAACCAAAATAAATTATGCCTTTACAAAATTTATCATCAGAGAATCCAGTTGAAAATTTTACAAAATCGAAAGGAGGAAATGAAAAACCTTCAATATTTTGGGCATGCCTAATAAACCCTTATAAGTGACACTATGCCCAACAGTGGGACGTCAATATGCTGCTACTTAACTTATTTTATAATATACATTGAGATCCGGAAATAGATTGATTGAAAATGGTATTTTGTTGATATTTCCTCACAATTGGTAATACTAAAATACTTATAGGCATATTTTTTAGTTTAAAGAAAGAGAAGTGTTTTGCAAAACATACAAATAATCTATTGAATTGCCTATTGGCATGGAACCATATTTTGTTCATCATCATCTGGATAGAATTGATTTAACGAAGCCTGCCTGTTGTTAGAACTTTTGTCAAAACTATTGTACTACATTTTGTAATGGTTCTTAAGCGTCAACTCTTAATAGTTTTATGATTTAAGAAAACGCAGACCTAGATTTGATTCATAGGATAATAAATCACCAAAGCCTCTAAAATGCAATCTATTCCAAATACTCGTATAGTTCGCAGGAGTAGCACAGTAAACGTTACGAGGATTCCTGCCCGCTTCTTCTTATAATAGTATATAAAAAAATTAGTCAGATATGCTAATTGTTAATTGTAAGATCGTTTTGTCAGTTTATTGGGGGTTATTTTTATTGTAGAGCTCTAGTAACTTTAGGTAACTATTGAATAGTTATTTCATATCATCATCAACACCTTCTCGAATACAATATGTTTCATTTCATTTATTTATTTAAAATACTGATAAATGATTTCCATATTGTAATTCTTATGTATTTATTTGTGATTGATCTACTAAACGTGTGTAGCATTTTATTGATTTTTTAGTGTGTTGAGGTGGATTCAATGATGGTTCACATCCGATAAATAATCGATTTTCCCAATTGTATACGGGACCGGGAAATATCAAATCTAATCAAAAATATCTTTATTCAAGTAGGCATATTACAGCACTTTTGAATCGACAAATATTTTTTTTCCACACTCTGATTCCAATATACGTCTGATGATGGTACTCAAGAACGTCTTAAAATCTAAAGTTACGAGGGTTCCTTCGCGCCCTGATCCGAGAAGAACCCACAACAAACTCAGTCGGCTATTTTTTTTTTGTTACCATTATCATTACAATATAATATTAGGTTACTATATTTTAATTAAAATTAGAGCAATTCGTTCACTCCCAGGCGTTTCTATCGTCTAAGTAATCTTGCAAATTATAATACGATTTTTCTATCAACTTTCTTTTAACAAAGACTTTGAATTTATTAATTGACATCTTTAGAACGTCT
Organism: Elymnias hypermnestra; assembly: GCA_015832385.1. Lineage (NCBI taxonomy): Eukaryota > Metazoa > Arthropoda > Insecta > Lepidoptera > Nymphalidae > Elymnias > Elymnias hypermnestra. Next base: position 4,995,651 of record JACTOM010000855.1, read on the forward strand.
TGTGGGAGTTTATTATAGAAACGTATACAGTTACCCTTAAATGAGTTGTTAATCTTATGCAGCCTACTAGAATTTATAACAAGTTTGTTTTGGTTTCGTAAGTTATATGATGTACATTCACTCTTTTTATTAAAAGAGTCAATGTTTTTATGTACATACAACAAGTTTTCTAATATATATACGCAGTGAACTGTCATTATGTTATGCCGAGAATAGCTAGTATTGTAAAGTAAATGCAATCAGCTCGTTTTTTTAAATATAGAAAGCCAGTGGACCCTGCTACGAGAATTGAACAGTTACATTCCTTCAACCCTCCTCGAAGGTTTAATTGTTAAGATCTATGTAAATAGCGATTACCTCCTTCACGCGTATCCAATCTTCCGTAACCAATCGAGATCGTCCGGTGGCAAAAGTGAATAAATTAGAAAAGCAGTAAATTGTCGGAGGCGTTTTAATTGAAATCGCAGTTGTTAATTGAGTGCGTAGCACACAGCGCATGCGTCTAGTTGATTTATTATTGCCAACTATTTACTAGGCACAGCACGTATGAGCTTGAATGGGTATTGCATTTTATAAGTGCGTTGGAAATTATTTAATTTGCACTGTGGTCCGTAAGGCGATTGCCTTAGATATTCTTATATGCGCTTAAGTTGAAATCTTTTGACTTATAGAATTTCTTAAAGGGCCGTTTTAAAATTACATAAAGGTATATGCCCATAAAAGCCATGATCGTTACTGTTAAGTTTCTCTTTAACAAAATGTAACTTACATGCTAAGTAGTTCTTATCAATCTATCATTGGGCTTTGCGGTAAAGGAAGACATTACGAGTAAACCTTCACAACCCCTGAGTAGTTCAGGGGTATTTGTAGTTTGCCAACCCGCAATGGAGCATCCTGGTGGGTCTTTGCACTAAAATCCATCTTTCCATTGAGTGAGGCGGCCTTTATCCAGCAGTGCGACGTTAATAGGTTATAGTACGGGTCCCGGGTTGGGTTAATTAAAAAAAAAGATATTGAGTTTTCTACTAAAGATTTTCTCAATATTTGCCTGAAGTTGGGAAATTGGTGGCGTGCTCCACCCCCGTGCCTCGCTGATCTCTTTCCGGTTCTGTTGGATTCCCGTCACTTCGGACTATGAGACTAAAGGAATAGATAGTGCACTTGTGTGCTAAGCGTGGTGGGTCTATGCTCTAACAACCCTCTCTCCTATGTCTGAGGAGGCTTGTGTCCAGTTGTGGGACGTTAATGGGCTGCTACTTACCTTTTTTTACATAACATTTTGCAAGTCAAAATCTAGGATTTCTTGGGTGGCTAATGGTAGATTTCTTCATTCTATAGTGCACACTTCGCATTTCGTGTCACTTTACTAATTGTTAATCTTTATTAAGAGTTTAAAACCTCTTATAAATAAAGGGATTGCGATTCAAGCAATCTTAAGAACCCTTACACAGGGAAAGTGGGGGAGGGGAGGTTCTTACGCAATTAGCACAAATATATCTTTTTCCTAATTTCAGATACTGAATTTAACATTTACTTTTTTTATAGTTAAGAAGTTCGTTTGATTAATGCACATTATTTCTAGGGATACAAGATTTTTTTTCAATCAAAATAATTCGGTTATATAAATCCTAATAGGGTAGAGTCATCTCTTCCAATTAGATGAAATTGCATATAAAAACTAGACTAATAATAAATGCAAGTGTCTTTGTCATATTTTCTTATTACACATTATATCACTTTAATTGTATACAATTTTAAATTACAACAGAAAATGAATGTGATAACTCACAATAGAGAAAGCATTGTAACGATGTAGGGAAGTGATGTTTTTTGTAATAATTATTAAATAATTGACGTTAATGTGAAGCTTTTAGATAAATAGATTTGATTTTATTACCATAGCTGTCATTGAAATCGAGATACATTGGGAAAATGGGGGTATTGAATTTTTTACGGAAGTTTTTAATTCATATAACATATACTTTTATATAATTTTTTACTACTATTAGTAACTCGAAGCCCAGATCATATAAACAAATTATCCAATAACTAGTGGTGTACGTATTAGACAATTCCAGCCTCCTTGTCTAAATTTACAGCACCCGGAAGGTTATATTACGTAAATAACAGAAAATAAATAATGATAATATTACAAACGATAATAAACAAAACCAGAAACTATAGTTGTTCTATAAAAAATATGTAGTCATAACAGCGATAAACATTTGTATACATTGACTAAAGTAACCTCAACAATATAGATAACTAAAAACTCTATCAAACTGTAGCGACACAGGCCGCCTAGTAAATAACGGTGGAAGGGTTGAACCCTTCAACTTTTTCTCGAGCCCTACACGACCCCCATCCATCTCTTGCGAAGATACGGCGTCTATCTTTATCATTCTTTATTGCCCGAAACACTGACTCGCGGTATTGTTCCATTGAGATTAAGATACAAGGCTATTGGATTTTTTTCTTACGATTAGCTTTTAGATTAGATTCTATACTAAATTTTAATATTCACTGACTTCTACTTTGTTAGCGACTGAAGAATTTATTTAGTTCTTTACCTATAAATACTAACTGAACCATGCAACTTCGTCGATGTACACTTAAATGAGGACAATAAAGTACGGCGCCATTCGTATTATGCTTGTGTAAAATTGACAGAAGAAATTACTATATATATTAGGTACGAAAAAGAAGATAAGGATATTTTCATTTGACTTCACAATAAAAAAAATTGCGATCGTCGCGTGTTTTAAGCTGTCTTTAACATTTCGAAAAACAGCACGTTTGCGAAATCCAACCGGGAGAGAATGATGCACTTTCTATCGCAAATACAGTGGCTGAAAAGCGAATTTTTCAACCCGCAATAATAAAAGTAAAAATGTATTTATTATATATAGAAATTAAACTTATAATATGCCCTACCTCGTAATAACCGAACGAAACGTAACGAAATAAATAGTTAAAACAAGTTGTGTGGTTTCGAAATTCATCGCAAAAACTTTGACAGGAAATTTTTATACATTTAAATAGTATTTTTAGATAGCATGGATTAATTATTATTTAAAACAACAGCGTTATAACCAACCGACTTCGTTTAATCAACTTGAAATTACCTATTCATTTATTTTTGTTTACTACGAGTTATCGTTATAATAATAAAGAAATAACACTGCTCTGCATCTTGTAACGGAGGTATATGACATATACATTAGTTATTGCAGAAAATGTAATGAAAAAATGGGAACATCGATCAGCTATTGCTGGGGTTTAACACATCGCTGGCTATAAACATGTAAAGACGTAGGACCGTAATATTAATGTTTCGCTTATTAACAAATATCCTTACCTTTACTGTAAATCATCTCGTCAGCATTCCTTCGATTAATAGCTACGTTAAATGTCACATAAAAACAGAATCCGGGAAATACAAGCGTGGTCTAATAAGAACAGGGAGGTAATAAGCGGCACTACGAAAGCTCACTCGCAACTCGATTTGGAATGTATGCTAGTTGGAATTACATTATTATTTTCATGTATTCAAACGTGATTTCTTATAACAATAAAATCCAATTGAAATGTATCTACATTTACACACATTTTATTAGTTTATTTGCATAACAATCAGTGTTAAAAATTTCTCTAGTAATTTTACAAGAATTGCTTGAAGCTTATCGGTAAACCATTCGTCACTCGTTCATTATATAATATGAAATTACAAACATTAGTGTCAATTTTAAACTATTTTTTATATAAAAGTATTACATTACATTGTAAATTTATCAAACATCTGATTAACGATAAATTTACAATGCATTAAAATGTTAATGTGCGTAATAACATAATAAAATTAAGTGATTTAAAAAAGCCTAAATCATTGCTTCAAAATTTACAAATATTTGAACAGTGTACTAACTGTAGTAATATTTTATAAAACACAAATTAATAATGCCAATCTCGGTGTTTACAGTACAATTTCAAATGCACAATTGTTTTGCAATTATCGGTTGATCTAGATTATATCCAGATTAAGACATGATTAGAAGTAATATAATGCTCTATATGTGTTTTATCGATGTTTTTCTATTAATAATTCGAGAAACCATAAGTTCGTGCAAGGTAATAGAAGCGATTAGCAAATTTCCTGTAATTCAAAAGCCCATATCTGGTTATTTCTTCAAGAGGTTATGGTCTCGGCTACGTACTATATTGAAATGCTATCGTAAAACCAATCGCTCCAGCGGTCCAACGGCAGGACTTATCTTTTGTATATAAAATAAGAAGGAATCGATTACAGATATGGCTTTTACATATAAGTAGTTATCGTTTTATTATACACTACATCAATAAAAAATATAAACTAGCGCAGCAACAACGAACAACCATTATGGAAAAGAATTTTGTGTTTACTATGCCCTCTAATGCAAGCCATCTTCATCAAAAGTTCTTCTGATTATTGGTTTTACAAATACACTTCTCCAACCTTACTTTTAGTATAAAAGATTCCCTATTTAACAGTATATCCTAAATCGGTATTAATAAAAATCGCGAGAACATAGGAAAATATTACATAAATTAGTACGGACAGAAGTTCACAAATAATTCAACAGTTGGAGTACTTCACAATAAAAGAAGAAGAGTCTCTCTAATAACTCGGAAGACATGGTTTTTAAAAACATGCGACATAGTAAAATTACGCGAAATATAACAGAATTTTAGAGAGGATAAAAATTTATTGACTTGACAATGTTTTTTTTACCAATAAGACTTAACCTAAATTAAAATCCATTAAGAAGTACATGTTACAGTGATAAAATATGACCAGCAAAGTCGTAACGCCAGGCAATGGGGCTTGTATTCCAGTACGATGCTGCTTAGAAACCATAAGAGATAAATTGCCTCTTACTAAATTAGCGCGCTTTCATCTTAGATTGTATTGCCACATATCTGATATCATACCTCTCGGGAATAAAAAAAAACAAAATTAAAAATGCGTGTGTACAAAGTACACATGTTAGAAGTAAAACTTCTTTGGCAAAACAAACTTAAAACTTTAGATTTCCAAGACTTAAAGGGAAGGAAAAAGGAGGACAAAGAAGTTTAACTGTCACTAAAATATTAAAAGTAATTTATTGATATCTCAACTGACGAATTATAAATAAAAATGCCACGTGTTTTTTGTCAATATTACAAATTATTAATTATATTTTGTTTTGGAATTTAAAATTTAGAAAAGAGAATTTATGAAATAATTTTATTTTATATTTTATGAAAAATAGTATGTAAAACACATATATTACATTATTAAACAACGAGTGGCAAATTAAAATGCCACATGATATTTGTGAATATTAAAAAAATTGTAATTATCTAACCTTCAAACGAATTAGCATAAAAACCGCTGCACGTCTTCGTGACGCTAATCACACTTTTCATATTACTCTCATGTGCCTAAAGAAGCTTCACTTCAAAAAGTAGTCTACGCTTACTCTATATTTTAAGAGATCCAGACATAATAATAAAATATCCAAAACTGAACTCGACGTGAAAACCCAAAGTTCCACCCCAAAAAAGTGAGTGGAGAGTAACTCAACCAAATAATTGCTATTCTATTCACACCGAGAGGGCGATTTATTCCCCGAATTATTTCCTTGTTGTTTTATTAGAGGATTTGTCACTCACCCCGCTTTTATAATTACCCTAGATATCGGGTAACTTTTTAGACAGAATTTATGTAAAAGGTTCGGGGATCGGTTTCGGTGGATTAGAACTTGGGAATGTAATTAGCCGGATTCGGGAGTTGGATGTATTTTGTACGCTCTGGTATATAAATATGAATTAATAGAGATTTCAGTTGTGTTAGAATATCTGATTTGGTTTTGTTTTTCATTATGAGACTCATGTAGAGATGTTATATGATAAATGCAAAGGCTTCGCTGGCGCAATGTTGCGAGTATTCGCTTTGCTAGTAGAAGCCCCGGGTTCTATCCTCAATAAGGCGACTTAAGAAAGTGATGCTGTAAAGGGAAGTGTAGTGACGAGTAGTGGAAGCTGTGTAGAAACTATAAGAGATAAATTGCTCCTTACCAGATTAGCGCGCTTCCATCTTAGATTGTATCATTACTTCCCATCAGGTGTGATCACAGTCAAGCCCTAACCTCTCAGCAACAGAAACATGTTTTTATCCGATATATCCTAAATATTAGTTTCTTTTTGTTTGGTTATATAAATAATTTAGTAACTTTCCATGGTTATATGTAATTTTTTATTCTCTCTCATATCCGAAACGGTTAGACCTTTTACCATATCCAGTTTAATAGATACATTACAAGTTTAATATTTTGTGCTCGTATACTACGCTATTTGCTTCATTACGTTTGCTTAAATTATGCAAGTATACCTACATTATCTGAAATATTTACGTGTTTATATTAAAATGATCAGTTTACAATTCAAAACAATATTACCCAACACATTAAATTGTTAATATTTTCTGCCGTCTATTGTCATAATAAAAGGTATGTTTAATTTCGACCATAATTAATGGAAATTATAATTGTAATCATTATTAAGGTTCTAATGTAAAAGACTATCAAAAAATAAATTAACTAATCCAAATCTATAACTCCAACGTCTACCGTTTTATCACATACTATATTAAAAATTGTTGCAATTTTTATATGGAAAGTTTATACGTATTTATATAATAGATTTTATTATATAAAATGAGTTTCTATATCCTTCAGGTATCACTGGTGTACAGCTGGACTAACTTCAATAATTCTTTTCTTGTTCTGCTTGTTATAATCAGGAGAAAGATCGTATGAAATAAAAAAATAAACAAAATTACGTAGATCATTAGAATTTTTAAGTAAACTTTAAACACAATAATAACTTTTCTAATATAACCTCCTTAGTGTTTTTGACAACTTAAACTATTTTAATATAAACTCATGACGTTTTGGCAGCGATTGACAAATACGCATACATACTCTATATGTGTATGAGACTCAAATGCAGTCTGCGTAATGGGTTTTTATCTATTTTATGTGTTTTAATACATGATTTTAAAAAATAAATCATTCTACACTCTTTCTCTATATACACTGTAAGCCTGGGAAATTTCATAATTCTCCGTCCTCGCAATTTTCTTAAACAGGTATAAGAAGTTTTGCTCCACATATTAATATATTAGAAGCAGTACGTATAATATCAACTAAGGAGTGATGTATAAGAAAATACGTATTCGCCTATTTATTTCTTAATTTTTTATTATATTTCCAATAATTAACATTTAAATCAAAGTCGATCTTTATAAATTCTCTTTCTATAACTAATATTTGCAGAAAACTAAGTTCTGTAAACAACCAGCGCCATCTATCGCACATATAAATAAGAAAGTGGAATTCCAGTTCAAAAATACTAACATAATATTAATTTTTAGGTGTTAATAAAGTTTTAGGTGGTTTTTAAATATTAATTTTGGCTACTACAAATATTATCTTCAAATGTTCATAAACATTAATACAACTGAAACGTTACAAAAATAGACACCCATACTTGATTCGCGTAAAAGTTCAGCTTTATTAGGATAGATGTCGCGTGCAGTTCGCGACAACAGCGCTCAGTATAGCTGACGGCCGTAGTAAGTACTATAAAAGGCGGGAACATCACCGCCTGACGACGCGTAGTGTGGTAGCGAGTTGAATGTTTATGATGCAATTTAACTCTCTCAGTATATTGCTAACGCTAACCGCTTCAGAATTTTATACGACAATACACTGCCATGTTAATTTATATACCTCATTTAAATATAATACTTTGTCCTACATAAATAACCTTATCTACTATATTACTTAGAATTGCTCCGATATAAATCTAAGTTTATGTCGTTTTGAATTGACATATTGATAAACAAATTTTGATTAATTAATCGTTCTTTATAAAATCAAACATTATTAGTAGAATTTATTTACTAATGATAATAAATTAAAAAGCAGAAAGGTATTATACTCAGCAAGAAAATTACGCAGCGCTATCGTAGCGTCATCACTCGACCTCATAAAACATTTATGTTACGACGTGACGACCTCAAATAGCTCATAAAAAGCTTCAGCAATGCTCTCACAGATGGCGCTGAATTATGTTTGAGCGATGTACGCCATCTAGTTGTCACGAGATATTTTACGGTCGGCTCCAGAAGTTTATGGTTTTATTGGACGATGCTATATAAAACTTACGAGCTGCGACTTCGGGCGCTCGAATATGGAGATATCCGAGGGTAAATGGGCGTATAAGACAGGAGAGCGACTTTTATTGTTTGTAAATTGGTTGTAAAATTATGAGTTCGCTCGTATTGTGCGTAATCACGGCGATCAGCTGTTATTTTATGGGATAAATCACTTTATTACTGCAAGCGATGTTTTATGAGGCTATAAAGCTTCATTCAAATGGGCGACGAGTTGTCACTTTGATACTAGCACTTCAATATTTTGTGTGGCGGCGATTTCAGTCGATTTTATCTTTTGTTATCTTTGTGAATTCGTTTGTTGAATTCATTATGTTTCTTTAGATAGCTCCCACATAAATTAGGATGTTAATTTTATTTTATTATATTGATCTAATTTAAATATCTTTTATATACTAGATTTATTTATTTAAATATAACAATTTACATCTAAAGTTTATAAATTTGCTTGCTTTAATAAATATCGATTTTATTGCTATTTGTCAATAGATGGCGTATAAACCTTTAATGTTTATATATATACATTAGTATGTGTTTGGGTTATTGAACTCCTAAATGGCTGGATCGATTTCAGTGAAATTTTTTGAGTGTATTAAGCTGGTTAAATACCAGTAAAGATAATATAAGAAAACGATTCTATCTAATATTTCCACGAGATTGGAATAATGTGGGTAATATAGCCGACAAAGGGCTAAATTACGATACAAAAACCGCTCGTTGTAGCTATATGTATTTATAGAAAAATAATAGAGAACCAAAAATTAACTGTTTAGAACATATTTCTCTTCTCTATCATTTTTGTATCGAAAATACAAAACCATGTACGATTAAGACGCTTAGTCGTTTGTTAACTGTAACTTTATTTATAATTTTTTATTTGTGACTTTTATGAACAAAATTAATAAAATAAAAGGGCGTGCTTACGTTGTACACACGTCAGAAGTGAAACTTCTTTGGCAAACTAATTTTTAAATTTTGTTTATATGTATACAAATCTAAAACTTTAGATTTTCCGAGACTTAGAGAGAGGGAAAAGGGAAGATATGTTAGGAATTTAATGAATTTAATTGTCGTTAAAATATTAAATGTTTCGAAAAGTAATTTATTGAAATTGAATACTAATTAGTCTGTAAGGCTAGATCGTAATATTATATAATTAAAGAACCATTGGCTGGTTATAATATTAATGAAAAAAAAAATTGTAAATATTAAAACTACCTAACCTTCAAACAAATTAGCATAAAAATCGCTGCTCATCTTCGTGACGCTAATCACGCGATCCGTAAACATTTTACCCTTATGCGCCTAAAGAAGTTTCACTTCAAAAATCAAATACATAATTGCAGAATACGGCGTTACAATAAATTATGCAACGTTCAACAGACGCCTGCAAGGTTTACAAGCTAATTATTTGTTTTACGAGACGTTTACGATTATCGCTATCGTTAAGTTGACGTTTACGATAGGTTAACACTTCGGCAGCGATTGTGCCCGGCCTTTTAGTACTTTTAATGGCACTTCAAATTAATTTCGTAAACAGATAATGTTATGATTCGAAGAAGATTGAGGTGGTCGTTTGAATTAAATGTATTTAAATACAACTTTAACGGCATTATAAATACATCGTGATTAAGTTTTACTGAGTTTACATTATAGTAGACGAGTATATAATTAAGTAACAGCCCATTAGCGTCCAACTGCTGGGCCCAGGCCTTCTCAGTCATATGAAAGAGGATTGTTAGAGCAGAGACCCACCACGCTACTCCACTGCGGATTGGCAGGCATAGTACACAATTGCATTCTCTATCACTCTCATAGTCCGATGTGACGGGAATCCGATTCAACCGGAGAGAGGTCAGGTGCAGGACAGACGTCTTAACGTGCTCTCCGAGGCACGGGGGTGGAGCACGCCCCCAACTTCCCAACTTCGGGAAAATATGGAGAAAACCTTAATAGAGAATTCAATATTCACTGTGGCATTGATTCGACCTGGGACTCGAACCCAAGACCTCATGTTTGAAGCCAAACATGCTAACCATTAGATCAATGAGGCAGTCAGACAAGCATATATTATCCTGTTAACGGCCTCACTGGCGGAGTGGTCCGAGTACTGACTTTGCTAGCAGAGGTTCCGGGTTCGAACCCCGGTAGGGCGAATTTAGCAAATAGCGTTTTACTAACTTGTCTTGACAGGCGGTAGGATTCGGCCGTAGCTACCACCCTACCAGCAAAGACGTACCGCAAAGTAAGAGATTTGTGTTTCAATATAATGCTATGTAGAAACCATAAGAGGTACATCACATCTTAACAAATTAACGGCCTTCTATCTTAGACTGTATCGTCACTTACCATCAGGTGTGATTAGTCAAGCGCTAACGTGTCGCCAATAAAAATATATCCATTTATTGTAGGTTTTATTTGTTCAATGTTTCTTTTAATTGTATACATATTTGTAATTAAAAACTTGATGGTTAATGTTATAATTATATTATCGTTGCGAGAAAAATACACTTTAATATATTTAACTATAAAATCTACGGCTTATACACTTTAACGTACTCGCAGTGTCATCTGCGTAGTTCTTAATCCCGTGGAAATATGGAGAAATTATAATCGAATAATCAACCTATATTATTTCTTGAATATACATTAACACACAATTTTTTTTTATAAAAATCGTTGCCGTCTTTAAGAAACAGTTCAGTTGCCTCTACATAATTTAAAAATATGTCAATGATAGTCTTAAAAATGAAAAGTACGTGCGTACAACGTACTCGTGTCAGAGGTGAAACTTCTTAGGCAAACTAATTTTTAAGTCATGATTATATTTATACAAACGTAAACCTTTAGATTTCTGAGACTTGTTAGGCATTTAATAAACTTAATTGTCTTTAAAATATTAAGTGTAGAAATTAAAACAGATAATTTATGAAATTCTCAAACGACGAATTGTTAATAAAAAATGCTTCGTGTTCTTTGTCCATAAATTTGGTTGGAAATTATTAATTAAATTTGGTTTTTGAATATAACATTTAGATAAGAGAATTTCTGAAATATTTTTATTTTATGAAAAATAATATATTAAATGACGAACAAATTAAAATGCCACATGTTATTTGTAAAACTACCTAACCTTTTCGTCCCTAAAAATTTTACTCTAATACGTCTAAAGAAGTTTCACTTCAAAAAGCATATTAAAATGTTGATTATTTAATCGATAAAAATGTAAAATTCAAAATGAAAAGAGTAACTGGTGAGATTCTTGCTGTTTCTTCTAAGCGACTGTCGATTCAAAAGTGCTTCTTGAACCTACTTGCATGAAGAAAATTTTGATTTTATAAACAGACGTACAGTAGAGTTTTATGTAAAGATTATAGTCTTATTAATGCATTACGTATGTTATGTTTATTATGATTTACATCTCATTGATTTATGTCTCATAAATAAAAGGCGAGGTCAAACAAAATATTTGATACGTCGATATTATATTAATATAGTTCTAATTTTTTTTTATTATAATGAAACTTGTATTGCCCCTGGTGGAGTGACCCTGTTAATAAAGCGTTGGAGGAAGACAGATGCAAGAAAGAGAGAGATAATGAAGGAGTGCCGTAATTTATGGGATGCACATTTGGTATGAACAGCGCCAAATAAAAAGATATTACGCAGTATGGTTAAGAAATTAATGTTTTAATATTTTATTGGGCATATAAATTATCACTAATTTCTGTTCTAATACTTTGTTAATGATTTACCAGTATTGTGTCTTGGTCTGCGAAATACTTGTACTTTGAGGTTCTTATGTGCACAATATCACGTATTTTCCCATATTTAAACATAGACCATAGATATGTAGTAAATTGAATATGGTTATGTATGTGCAAGAGTTAGATAGGTTCTTTAAAAATATACTCCGCTGATGTATTCACCTTTTTTAATATGCATTTATTTATATTGTACGCTGTTTGATTACAAATAAAAATAAAATAAAAATTCCTTACTTGGTTTACCAACAAGAGCTTGCTAAGCTAAAATACATATATTTTTGTTTTGTGCGTTTCTATTATATATTGAAGGTTCACTGAAATAAAAACAAAGCAAAAACTACGTAACTAACTAACATTATAACGAAAATATAATAATAAAAAAGAAATTATGCAACCGAATGATAAATATTTAGGCCAACTTTAACCATTTTCATATTTTTAGATAATGATTTAAAAATATCTTGGAACAATGAATATTATTTAAATAGGTTAAAGTTGTACACAAAATAACCACCCCGGTTAGCTTTTATAAAGATATTGTTATACTCTTTCAATATGACGAGTGGTGAAAGCTGTTTTCATATAATCAAATTATAATTTCCCGAAAAATAAGGTAGACCGTCTTGTATCATTATCAAACTAGATATCAAACTTTAACAAAAACGTCTTAGTATCAAAACGTAAACAAACAAACAATTCCAGTAGATTTTAAATGATTTAGATGCTATTTTGGTCTTGAAAAAACAAACAAAAATATATTGCTTGTAATTTGAATTTATATTGTTACATAATATAAAAATCTATTTTTAATTTATAACAATAAAAACCGCTTAACACAGTCATCAATTATGGAAATGGTTCTATTTGAAGTAAAACTACTTTAGGCGCATGAGGGTAAAATTTTTACGGATGAAACGCGAGATTAGCGTCACGAAGAAATGCAGCGTTTTTTAAGCTAATTCGTTTGAAGGTTAGGTGATTTTAATGTTTACAAATGACATACGGCAATTCAATTTGCCATTCGTCATTTAATGATTTTGATATACTATTTTTCATAAATAATGAAATAAAAATATTTTATAAACACTTTTTTCTTAATTTTAAATTTAAAAACAGAGTATTTATTTAAAACTCGTTATTTGTGATTTTGATAAATTATTTGTATTAATTTTCGACACTTAACATTATAATGACCTGATGATGAAATTCCTAACATACATATTTTCCCACTAAGTTTCGGAAATCTAAAGTTTTAGATTTGTATAAATATAAACTAGACTTAAAAATGACTTTGCCAAAGAAGTTTCACTTCTGACGTATGTACTTTGTACGCACTTTTAATTTTTTTTTTAATTAGACTTTGGCGGGTATGGGGTTAACGCATATATTCACGGCAATACAGAAATAACTATCTAGTCGAGATTCTTAAATTGTAAAGCTCCACGTGAAAATAAATGGGTTGCAATAAAACCGTATATCAGTGTATAGAGAAAAGTAGAAAACTGTTTAAAAATAAAAATAAAGTGGACATGTTTTTCGCGACAGTACCGCCTATCGCTATGAGTAAGTTATGGCCGATGTAGGGTGAGTTACACCCTGCTTAGGTCACGTGGCCCGAGTGGGACCACGCAATACGTTTTTAAACGCGAGCAATAAGGACGGACGAAGTTGGGGCGGCAAGTTATCTTCGTTTCATTCAACTCGCGCCGCCCGAACGTCCGTATAGATCAATAAAACTACTTTATCTCTTTTTGGCACATCCCCATCCCGTCGGCGACTTCCTAGAACGATACTTCACCGTCCTATGCTTTCTCTTTAAAATTTCTAAACTAAAAGCACGACCGTTTCGACAACAGTTCACAAAAGAAATAAAAATTTTAAAAAAGGAACGTCATAAAATGTCATTGTCAAATCGATGTTTGTTTTTTTATTGTCTATTGCGCAATTGTCGTTTTCAAAGCGGTAAAAAGGTTTTACGGTTTACAAAGGTACAGACCATAAAATATTATTAGCGGCTATTAAGGCGAGCTACAGGTAGCTCCGGGTTCAGTTGCTAGTTCATTGCGATAGTGCGCCGGTCTAGTAATTGATGTTATTAATTTTCTTGAAAGCGTTTAATGTATAACGTTGATATGTGATTTTGATTCTTCGTTTCTGTTGCGTCAACTACGGTGGCATATTATTGTGGCATCGTATGGTTGGGTAACTTATGAAATATGTAATTGTTATTTTTTGCAAGTGATTCAATTGTTTTAATAAGAGATTGTGGCCACGTGATATGGTAAACACAGTCTTCTTTAGAAAAAAATTATAGATGTCTTGCTTTTTTGTCACAAAAACCTCTTACAGTATAATTCAAGTATATATCATTTATTTAATGATCAGATTCTTAATTTTTTGGATACAGGTACCAGATTAATTTGATTTTTTACGAAAGTTATGGTTTAAACCCTTAATTAATGGTTTTTAGTGGTACATATTTTCTTGTGATTTAAAATATTATTTTATATCAATTTTGACTTCTCTGTGTATAAACGTATACATCTACCAAAATTTTCCACTAACTTATCTGAAAAATGGTAAATAGTTAATTAAATCTGTCCTCTGTGACATTGGTTTTTATTGCAACATTTTATCCTTAATTGTATTTTTAAATTAATTATAAAAATACAAGTAAAATCACCCTTATAACCGAGAGACTGTAAAATGTTGTCATATATTTTAAGAGCTGTGTTAGTATTTTAATTATTTATTACTTTAACACGGGTCATTGTAAGATAAACATCGTTCATTAAAATAAAACCACACATTCAATTTCCCATAAAAGTTTAATTTACATCTTAATTACATTTTATAACTTCCTCAGAAATGGAATTTATTAACGAAATACATCATTGGTGTAGTTTTTAATGGCTGCCATACACTTACGCGTCCTCTAATTAGAGTTATTGTCAGTTTCACTGTGTTATAATGAGTTAATATCGTGGCAATAAATAAAACATCTAATTATTAGAATTGGAAAACGTTGACTACGTGGTTCTACTAAAGTAGAAAAATATATTACTATGCCAAGCTGTTGATAGTTAAGTACATTTTATCAAACGATAATCAGAGTAATTTATTAGGGACGTTTTAATTGATAGGGGATATTACGATGTTGAAAACGTTTTAGTGTTTAATTTGATAAGCAAAGTTATTATATAAATATATTTTTTTAGTAAATGAAGCAATACGCAATGATTTTAAGTTTTCGTAGCTTAGTAAGCTGATGGAAAGTTTGTCAAAATACCAATGTAATACGTTTGGAAGGAAATTAAATTCCTATTAAGACTATAATTTCAACTATGTCGGGATCTTTTAAGTGTTTTCATAATTGACCTAATAATGTGTCAGTTATAATATTAGTAGCATGAGAAATAAAGTACGTTACACAAAGAAAGCCGACGTTTTTATACTAATGTGTAATACATTTATTTTGCAATAACAAAATACTTTATCTTAATAGCAAATATCTGTCGTCACAATTACTTAAACTATATAACAAATAACTAAATAAAAGAATCGCAGTTAATGAGATTTCTCCTTCTTGCTTTATCGTCGGGAAATCAAGTTAATTCTTCAATATCCATGTGTCTTCCCCCGCTCCGAGTGAAGCATCGAGATTCGTGATAAAAATGGTAACGTCCCCGTACATGTGTTGGATTCACTCTCTGAAATTAAGTAGAAATAAATCTTTAATGCAATATACAAATTCATTACATGGTAAGTGTCTATTGCATAAGGGCGTAAGCGAACTTCAAATGCCTATATTATTTTTAAAAATAGAGACGAAAAATCGAAGACCATTAATTGTTGTTTGTATGTGAAAATTTGTTAGATTTTTTCAGTTTGTTCGCGTTAAGAATACAGTGAGTTAACATTGTTGTGTGACCATTCAACTGGTTCCTGTAAACTTGACCTTGTAATTTGAAAAGATTTGATTGGTTAGGGAGCGGGGCAAGGCGGGCCAATAATGATGACTCACTGCATTCATAACGCGAACGAATTGTATTGTTCAATAAATATACAAGCTATTGGATATGTTTTCTCTATTCCAATTTTCTGTTAGAGCTTTATTTCCTAAAATCCAATAAGAGGATGAAAGGGCTTGCAAAATCCACTTTGTGGTATTCCGTTGTAAAAGCGGTTACAGAAAAAGAAAAAGAAGTATTAACTTTGCTAGTAATTCTTTTCTTAAAAAACGCACGTCCGAATCTTTGTTAGTAAAGTAACAATCTCAGCGTAAATGCGTAAAATAATAACAGTACATTCTGTAATACGTCAATTGAAAAGTTAGTAAAGTAAATTTATGGAAAAATTATCTTTCTTTTATTTAAATTTTCAAAACTTAAAGAAAACGCAAATTATGTACTATCACTAAGAATGATCTCTTTCAGACAACCTTTGGAGAGAGGGACAGAAGAAAAGAGCGTGGGGTGCAAATAACATTAAAAGAATAAATTTGACTCAGTTATACTCTACTTAAACAATACACATAACTATTGCTTAATACAATTTCTTTTTAAGTTTAAATGCCTTATTGTGATTTTCAACTAGACGCATTTTTAATGGCTGAATAGATTAGATTAACTATTTTTAATATATTAGCACCATTGAATATTTCGTTATATATTTCAGTTCTTAGTAATATATTTTTTGACCCATAGAAATCTTTACTGGTCCCAAATGACACAGATTGATATCATTCCTGTGTACGGTTTATGATCTCCACTGTAATATTTCGTAAGATGGCATGATAGGTAGGTAAAATTAAAAAAATCTTAGTATCAAGTTTATAGAGTGCAGCGTAGATATTGCGCTCATACATAGCTGGTATCAAACAAAAGTTTGGTCACGCTTAATGCCTTTACGACTGCCGGGGGTGACATAAAGAAAATGAAAAACATTTTGTATTATTCTTGTTGCGCTCTTGTCCCGCCTAACTTCAACTACCCTCCGTAAGCAGATTACAGACGCGCTACTTTCACGCGTTTTGTAACAAGTTACAAATAAAGCCAATTATCTTGGAGACTTCCTATTCTATTATTCAGGCAATAAGGAAAATTAAAATATAACACTTTAAAACTTTTATTTTTTACACAATTTAACGTAACATAAATTTCTTTCATAGACTTAATACTGGCTTGCATTTAAATAAAAGGATCATTATAGTAATTGAAACATTATCATAGAATATCTAATAATGATCACGATGATGAATAATCACCCACACGCACACCCACCTACACACACACACACACACACACACACACACTTATATATATATATACACAAATATTGATGTTGTGAACAACGTAGAATGCTACATATAATACTTATTTATTTTTAATTTGTAGATAACCGTTTATTGTACACTAAATTTACTACAAAATATGTTTTTTGTACCATATCGCCACTTCATTCGTTTAAATATCACAATTACTTACTCATCTGGATTTGGCAAAGTTATTTTACGAGAAATTTAAATACCACGTCATGTATAAGCCTTCTTTATCTATCTATCTTACATGATTATGATACATATTCGTATCTCTATCCATTTATATTCAATGTATTTCAAAGTATACTAAACATAGTATTCGTCGCTCTGCTGTAGCAATCCTAATTTTTCCTTCCATTCCCAGTAGCTTCTGCTTAGACAAATATCTACAGAAACTAGTTACGTGTTTCGACTCTAATGTAAGTAGCTTTTTAATATTTATCTCCTGTGATATATTTCGAAGTGAGGAGTACTAGAAACGTTTGTGTTATTTAAAATAATTATAAGTTGAAGTGAAACAATTCCAAAGTGCACATACAACTTCTGAACGTATTTATTACGTTTTAGATATTATCATTGTAGTAAACATTAACTTTTTTCCACGATGTCGTGCATGTATTTACCGATACCAAGGGAATGTAGGGTAAATCCGTACTTAGTAATCGTCTACATCGCGAAGAGCTACTGCTAAATGTCAAGTCAATCGCACAAGATCTCATAAAAAGTGAGTATATAAGTTTCGTCTAAATGACCTTCCTGTTATTGAAACTATGTAATTAAATACATATTCGGCACAGACATTAGTAGTATTTCTTTTGATTGCCCTGTGTATTTACCGGTAATCCAAGTTGAAAGCTTTTTACCTGGTCTTTCCTATATAACTTAAAATATTGTCTAAATCTCCCTTGAATCCAGGATCTTTTAGACACAATGAAAATTTGTTGATCTAGGAATAAATTAAATTTCGTATAAATTTCTGAAATCGCTGTAGTGAAGAGCACGATGCGCTATAAACTTGTCAACTAAAACTATTTCTGTGCTGTTTGTTTTGCTTTTGACAAATCACGTCTCGGGTCGGCGCCATCTTGCATTCCTTTTAGCTCTATTTGGATATATAAATTTACTTATCTAACAACACAGTCTTTCTACCGGCTTATCTTTTCGTATATGTGTTTGTGTGATTAATTATTATCATTGTTATACTAACCGTGCTTTGCACTAAAATAACGAAATGTTTTTGCTACATGTTAAATTGTCTTCTATAACCTTCTTCTGTATTTGTGTATGTGACCTTCTTATTAGCGACTTTCTATGGGTTTTTTTGTGTTCAGGTGAATGCTATAGTGGTTGACAATTCTATGCGTTAAATACAGTTACGGGATCGGCATAGTTATTTATTTAATTGAAGTGTTTGCAGAAAAGACTTTACCGAGCTCAGATGTATATTTGTAAGAGTTATATAGCAATTTCTTTTATTTTTGTTTCTCTGCTCACCTGTTAAGTGCTTGAATAGGCTATGAAGAGTTTTTCAGAGATAATTATTGTATGTATATTTTAAACCCTTTTTTTACATTAGTCCCACGGAAAAGCAGATATTTTATCCTGTAAAAGTCTACTAGGTAGGTTCTACTATCATATCATACAAGGATGTTATATTTTGTAGTGCACGATAGGCCTCATCTATCTACACTATGGCATTATAAAAAAAATACTGGAATTAAGCACAACGTTAACAGACTTTATTTTCGGCTTTAACGTTGGAAACCTCAAAGAAATAAAAAAATATATATTTAGACAATTCAGCATACTTTGCAGGTCCTGGTGACATTCGCTATTTATTTTCTAGCTCTAATATAAATTATAACTAGAGATTGTATCCCAAAAGAAATCAAGGATTTATTTTTACAAAACATAATTCATAAGTTTTATATACCACTGTCACATAACTCAACCCCCGCGGCCCGGGTTCGCTTGTAATTCGTCGTGTGTGGCTCGCGACTTTACTATATCGCGATCATAGTATTTTTGGTTAAGCACCTTCTAACTTGTATACAAAAGTGATCTTTATATCCATTTAATAGGATAAATATTCGTGGGAGTTAGAGAAAACGTTATGATCTTTTATTAATTGTAAAAACGTAAAGCCTTAGACAATCGTGATCTACGATGGAGTTGATTTTGGTAACGAGGTCCGTTGAATTTGATGTATTGTCGCATTGCTTCTTTTTCTAAGGAATACAAGGGAAAAAATAAAAAGTGTGAACACAGCTACTAAATAACCGTGATGAAGAATAGTTTATTGTGAGATCACGTGATTCTTGGTAATAAAGATCACGGTCCCTGGAGTAATCTTCTCTCGCCAAGACGTTGTTATATTTTTCCCTTGTTTGTTCTGATGAAAGATTGTTATTTTACCGCCTAACAAATATTGTAAGCCGCTGTTGATTGTACATACCTAAAGGCTTTATAGTTATATATCACGTTTTAAATTGAGCCCTGCAAATTGCTTTAACTTTATGGAACATCGCTGTTTTTTTATTGTGTATAGGTCAGCCTTCGACTAATATTTTATAATTCAAGCTCATGATACAGTATGAATTATATATTAATCCGCTAACTTAATAAAAGGTAAATTATACAAGTTTATCTGTTTATATATAGAATCCAGAGGACGGCAACAAAAATTTTTGAACCGGAATTTTATCGTGGGATCATTCCTGGCAAAGCAAATTCCCTTCATATTATACCAGTAATTGGTCTTAATTTTAATATTAGATAAAATATGCTAATTTCAGATTTAAACACAGAAGATTTTTGGCTATTTAAAAACCTTTTCTTTCTACTGGGAAATGTATATGCGCACCCCTGCCACGAGGCAGGGAATGTGGGACCACCAGAATACTCACTAAAACCCAGCGACACTCTCCTCACCTTGAATTGGGTCAGAGGCTCGGCTATTTAAAAACCTGTGATTTAAAAAAAATTAGTTAAGCGTAGGACTTGAAGTTTTTTTAAAATTAGATTACCCAAGAGAAACTAAACAAAATTTGTCTACAAAATTATAAATTTACTATACTATAATATTTCACAAAATGTAATACAGACTCAACCTTAATGTACCTAGTACTATATAAAAAATAATATTTTTTTTATTGCGTGAACCCGGAGTTACAAGTAGCTCAATAACTAAAACTTGTTGTAGATATACCATCTTTTTTTAAATGTAGGAATTTATTTAAATGAGAACACTTTTTGTCGCTATTCCTGTTGATAGTAGCCATAGCATTTTTTCGTGTTCAACCAAACTGGTTTGTCTATGTATGTTATAATAAGACTTAAAAAGATAAGACAAAAGAGCACTCGGGATATGTAATGGGGGGTCTCTGAACTCAAAGATGTCTTTAGTTTGTATTATTTTTTCTTCATTAAAACCATATAAGGTTATTGATGTGGATTTATAGTTGTTGAATAAATTCGAATCATAAATGTTATACGAAGTTTTTTTAAATAAGTTTGGCTTGGTTTGTATTGCTAAATGGGTTCACACTTTTCCTATATACGAGTATATCTTGTCAATCAATCGTCAAAAAAAGTCTTTTTATTTATTCACTCAAGTTGAAATAGATATTTTTTTATTTTGCGATAGTTGACCTTAAAATTTTTAGTAATTATTTCTTTTTTATAAACTGTCCTATTATGTAAATACTAATGACAACATTCTTTAGGGTTAGAAAGTTTCATTCTGAACTTTAGCAGAAAATTTTGATTCTGGATAGTTTTAGATTCCTTTTAAAGTTACAAAGTATGTATTTTAATTTTCGTCGTCAGCAATTTTTCTACCGTTTTCTTTTACAAAAAACTTATGGCAATTTTATCTTTATACATATAATGACAAAGATGAACTACTATTTTTATAAACCCAAATATAGCGAAAAAAGTAGAAGAAGTTAATATAAGGGTTATTAAAATGTACTTTCCCTTGGGCTATACAGTTTCCCTACTGTCTTGGCATAGAGCCAAGGGCTTACTCTGATAAAAAATATACCCTTGCGTGACGGTATCACTAGTGCAATAGCTATGACAGATTATACATATACGCGAACTTGTAAATTGCAATGTTGCCAACAATATCGTGTTATTTCTTTGGCATCGACGACGACTCGCTGATTTATTGCGCCGTACCAACCTACAAAAGTTTTCGGATTAAATAGTTTTCTCGTTTCAATATTTGGCAACTTTAATATTTTTTCTCCTTCTCATTGTGTTTTAAATTAAGAACGTGAGTTATGAGCATGTTCACAATGATTTATAAGTATCGAAAGAGATCTGTGGGGTATTAAAAAGCATTCTCGTTGTTACAACAATCCGTATTTGGCTAAATTTGGATATTTCGTAGCTAGTAGAGACAAACTAAAAAGCTTAATTCAAATCGTAGTAACCATAATACCGCATTTTGTAGTATATAGACAATATAAGATCAATTACACATATATTGTCTATATTTTAGTATGTGAAGCAAAAACGTCTTACACCTTTTTAAGAAAATTTCGTGGACGGAGGAGTGACATTTCCCACACTCATACTTTATGTTGTGAAAGACTGCATATTGCTAAATGCAATGCGCTATGTTTCAATAAAAAAAGAAAAACTTATATTTTGATTTTTTTTATTTAAATTTCATTTATTTTCTCTGGAAAAAAAGGCATTTTAACAGCTTAGGCTTGACGAAATCTATGATTAAAGAAGTATAGTTTTTCACAATTGAACTTTATTTATCGCAATCATTTTAAAATTATTAAGCGTGATCTATTAATTTTAGAGTATTATCCTACGGGCCTTATTATAAGGGCCTAGTAAAAGATCTATTGAAATAATAGCTCGTGCAACTGTTACGCACATATTTGAATAAAGAATAAAACAGTCTGTTAAATCTACTGTATCTGAACACGCTATCACTCATCACTAAAACAATTCGTCCTAAAGCAATTTAACTAAAACCACGTATGCGTTAACCTAATGTATGAACCTAAAATAGTTGCGCCGGGAACCCTCACATATTCGGCCTAATGGCGACACATAACAAACTGTTACGGAAATAAATAGTAGAAAAAAGGATTAGTCCGTTCGTCGCTCGCATTAGTCGTGTCTAAAAATAAAATTAATCCGCGCAATGTGAAAGTTCACTATGGCGACAATCTGTTAAGGTACAACGAACACGTGTCTTTTGTTTTAATCACTATTTTTAGAATATTACATATACGTATATAGGTTGGAAGCCCAACTTAGCGGTTTATCAAGTAAAGTGAATCTTTCTTTGACAATATCTTAAAGTTGGTACTTAGCTAACCATGTCAGAGGAGAAAGTGCACAATGAAAATTCTGCTCTTGGACTTGGACTGTCTCATGTCGTGCTTCATTGGTCTATGACAATGGAATATGGTCTCTATGTCTAGATTTTAATGCTACAATTTCTGGCGCGTACTTAGTTAATCCCTATTTGGGACTTGCTTTTCCTCTGTGGTCGTAGTTTCCTTTTCCGTGAGAATATGGTAAATTGTTATTAATAGATGTCTAAATTCCAAAGTTATAAACATCTCGTGACGAGAGAGTGAGTCGGTTTAGTAATCCATAACCTATTTATTATTGCCTTTGCACACACAATTTTTGTTTCTTCTTATGTATAGATTCGTTTGTTACTTCTTTCTACAGTACTTCTTCTAAAGGGCTGGACTGATTTTATATTCAAAAGCGTAAAATATGTATTATTGTTATATAAGTAATTTCGTAGACGGAAACGAAGTAATTAATAAAACAATGTTTAACTTTAATAAAGATACAGATTGGGTGATAAAATTTCTTAATTTCAGCAAGCAATTTGTATTAGCAATAATTATCTACAGAGGATTTACAGCTAGCATTATGTCTGTCTTGACTTTAGAATGCGTGCTAACGGCTCTTAAACAATTCCGCGTTGAGACGCGTACTTGAGAGATAACTTAAAATTTATTTACGAGATCATAAGGTTATGCGTGTTAGAATTATCCTGTTAATTGCCTTTTAAACAAATATCACATTTGTAACGGTGTTCTCATACATTATTACAAGTATACCTCCGAAATTAAATTTCTCTTTAAAACACACGTTAACCTAAATATCAGAAATGATTAAATGAAATGTCTCATAGAATAAAATTACATATTGTCTTCTTACATCGATTATATGATTTTAAGAACAAAAATACAAATATTTGTAATATATACGGAGAGATTAGTGTAGATATACTTAATATTATTTATTCCTATAAAAATACCTTTATAATCTGGATTAAAAATATCCTTTTAATATGTATATTGCGATATTTTATATAGTATTTGGTTTATTTTTTTCTATAGTATATTTACTCATTTTACCGTTTTCATTGTCACGTGTATTGATAAATAAGAACATATCGAATCTATATACCCGTTATAAAGCCGTATAATTATTTGTTATGGATGAAAATCGCGAAATTGAACCATCATAGTATGAAGAGAGAAGTCGAGACAATAATATTATTTTCACATACATGTGTTTTAACCGTTGAAGTGCTTTGTTGTTAGGTAAAGCAGTGTTATTTTTTCCATACTGTCATGTTATATGAAATTTACGTGGAGCTTAAAGCGTTCAAAATTTTAGCTGCGCCCGTCCAAAATCCTGATTAATGTCTCGACAGGGGGCGGTTTGGAATTCGGCACGGAAACTCTTTTTAACTCTTTTTATGTAAAAACATATATATATATATATTTGACTTTATTGCTTAATATTTGTCTATTAATAATTAGACAAAATGTTAATATAATATACTGGAGGGTTAGCAATACATTTTATTTCATTTCAGCCCATTTATTCGTACTAGAAGCGAAAACATATCATTCTTGTTTTTAGGTAATTTATCAATGATAGTAATTTTTGATATTTCCTTTAATTTGTTTACCTAGCCACTTGAAGTATATTCAGAAATGTGGTTTTCTAACAAAATAATTTTAGTTTTAGAGATATTTATAAACTATTGATCCTCTATTTCCTTAAGTAGTTAGTTCATTCTTTTTTTTGTCATTTCACCACAGTTAAGGTCTCGGTACAAATTTTATCATTTTGCCTATATTACGTTAGAGAGTATAAGATGTATAAACCCTTAACTGCCAAAATATTAATTGCTTTAGATACTTTTTAAATCGAAAAACAAAATTTAATATGATGTTCAATAACATTGTGTCTTTTTTCGTAGGGCTATTTCTCTATTGTTATTTTTACGTATATTTTTATACATAGATCATCAGATACTTTCGAATTCGCAATGGAATAAAACTAAAGAATTTTGTTGTATTTTTATAGATTTTGTTTTCATTTTGCAATCGTTAAAAGCCACGATGGCCTAGTGGTAAAGCTCGCGGGTTCTCATTCAAACTCTCGGTATCTTACTAACTCGGTAACTATCTATCTACTTGATTGTTTTTTTCATTCCATCATGGTGTGTTTGGGTGAAGGAAAATATCGTGAGAAAACCTGTATATCCCGGGAGTAATTCTGGGATATGTGTTGTAGAGCAGCGTTGTGGGTCTATGCTCAAAAACCCTCTCTTTCACGAGTGTGGAGGCCCATACCCAGCAGTGGGACGTTAATAGGCTGCTACTTACTTTACCATTCTTTGCAATTATTAACAACTCTAAGATGTTTGAAAAAGATACACTAGCAGATTTCATAACTTGTTTAAAATGTAATAGAAATGGCGTACAGTATCACACGTCACGCTGCCCGCATACGTCGGTGGGGATGAATTGATTGCGCAGGTAGGGGAGGCGCAAGCCCCGCCAAGTCCGCTTTTTAAAAATGGAACCCCAATTTCGAAGAAACAATTTTTTTTAATCTTTCGAAGGGCAACGGCTTCGACATATGAACCAATCTGATATAGATATTACTATCTGTGCCTGCGATTTTGTCCGCGTTGAATAGTGTTTCTGGGTAGATTTGTAGCATTTCACAAAGTTTTAATGTTATATTCATTTATATCAAACTCAAAGGGCGACAGCCAGACAAATAGAGTTTGCATTTATAACATTTGTATGGTTTATTGATTGCAATAAAATTAGTATAATTGATTGTCTTAAAATTTTTATTAGTAAAATAATAATTATAGTATTCTTGACTGTAAGTAGCTTTAGTAGAATGTTGTACTTTATAGTATTAAAACAATTTAATACAGATTCGCTCCACAACGAATGCCGTTATTTAATTTTATTCTGTTATTACGATGGATTTATTTTCTATGACAATTGATCGAACTAGAAAACTCAAACGTTTAAGTTCTCTAAATTATTAGAAAACCAATTCCATTTTATTTACCTCAATAAATAGTCGTAACAAACATTAAGAATGATTCTTTAGAATTAATTTTACGTGACTGATCACGTCAATATATAGATATTTTAAAAATTCAATTAAAAAGCTCTTGGTAACATTGTTGTCATTAAATTAGTGTAAAAGTAAACCCTATGACATATTTTTTTAAGTTTTAAATGAAATAAAAACGCAACAATATGAAAAAAATATATATTCCGAACCAAAGCAATTAGTTTAACCGGAGCCGAACGAATCAGCTGTCGCTTTTTTGCTGCACCTGACTAGTGAAATTCTTTTAACATTAGATAACCCGTCTTTTGATTTCCGGTCGATGCTTTAAAAAAATGTTCGTAATATTAAGGGAAACAGCCTAAATAACTAATCTTCTAACAATTTGCATACAAATTCAAGTATTTACACATTAATCTAATATGCGTTAACGAATGTAATAAAATCCTCGTACCGTGGGGGGTGGCTGAATCTGAGACAATTTGCCGCTCGCGCCCCTCCGTAAGCCCACCTATGTGTCTTTCTTATTGCCGGCTAAATCTCGAATATACAATTAAGATTAATTCTCGCTGAAAGAAAGGGTGAGGCAACCCTTTTTGGCCGACCATTGCAGCGAAAGTGTCATTGCAGGAATAAGGGACATGTGGCTAATCGTTGGGACATTATCGGTCAAAATAACCACAGAAACCATATTTTTTAACATTCGACTCCATCTTCAATATAAATAAACTAGACTATAGCGTTACTATAACCCATGTCATGAAGTGACAGCTGGCTAAGTTCTTGCTACAAACAAGTTAAAAAGAATATAAGGTAACTTTATTATTTATTCAAATAAGAGACGATTTCTATGATGTATGATATAATAAAACAAACACTATCTAATCTTATATGGTTTCAACTGGCCACTTAGATGTATAATAATTACATTATATTGCGCAACAATAATACAAAAATAAGAGCATCTAAGGATTATGTATTACCACCTAATCTCCGATGGACCAGCGTGACTTAGATATATAGATAAATATTTTATTGCAGACACCTTAAATAGTGGCTTAGTAATCCCAGCATGCAAAGGCGGTCTTATTGCATAAGCTATCTCTTGACCAACCTTTAGGTAAAGGAAATTGTTAGTGAAATTGTTTAAAAGTACTAAGGTTTGTATTCAGTAAATAACCATTCTCACACTGTTGCTTACTTATACATTAATTTAGGTACTTACTTTAACAATTATTTCATTTAAAAGGGGTCAAATAAAACCAAATATTATGAAGAATAACAAACGTATATATAATCTTTTTTAACTCATGTGATGTCCTCTTTGTTAACATATATTATCTGTATTCTATAAAAAATAGCATCATATTTTAATGTTAATAACGTGCTAGATGGCAAAAGTAAAAATTACACTAAAATAAAACAGTTAGATGTAACTTATCCGTCAGAAACATAAAGACAAAACAAGGAGTTTGATACTCTCAACCATTCGCATATAATGAGTTTAATTACCCTTTTTTGCACTCGTGAGAAACATTTTGGCAATAAAATACCGTGGAGTGATAATTCACTGATTAAATTCCAGAAGTCGGTATGGAATTTAATGTGTATGCCAAAGCCGTCTTATAATTCTGATTGCTGTTTAGATAAACCGGATTGAGTGATTGCAATGCAGTTTACTGGCAGTCCTGATGCCGTGAAATTTATCTCTATGCGATCAGAATTACAACGAAGGCTTGCATATTGTTTACCTTATGAATTATTACTTTAACTTGCTATGTAATAATATTTCTATTAGTAGAAGGTAGCTTTAGTTTAGAACATAATATTTTAAACAAAGTAAAGCTTATAAAAGCTGTAACATGGTCAAACAATAACGCGGTTTATGATATCACTAGTAGAATGCAATCGTTATCGAGGTAAGGCGCTCGTTCTTTTTGCTATTTTCGCAAATAATTTATTAAAAACGTGGCTAGGTGGACTAGTTAATAATTAATTTAAGATTTTGAATAGCTTTTTTTAAGAATTAGAATTTGTTATAGAATAGGGCGGTCGATAATCAGTGAAGAATGTGCGTAATTGTTATTAAAGGAAAACGTCGGTTTTCTTAGATTTTAAGTAAATCTTTAGGAACTCAAAATAGTCGATATTCAATATGTCACCAGTAAAATTCAGTAGAAACACCAAAAAGTTTATTGCGCCTTTATAGATATAGAAAAGGTCTATGATCGAGTGGTGAGGAATGAGTTGTGGTCAACGTTATCTACGTATGGGATGAGCGGTAATCTGATTCAAGCATTGAAGTCTCTCTATGAGGCTTCTAGTGCTTGTGTTAGAATAAACAAGGCGTACACGGAGTGGTTTCCTGTCGAAAGGGATGTGTTGCGTCGCCATGGCTGTTCAACCTATTCATGGATAACTGATTGACAGATTTAAA
Source organism: Elymnias hypermnestra (assembly GCA_015832385.1). NCBI lineage: Eukaryota > Metazoa > Arthropoda > Insecta > Lepidoptera > Nymphalidae > Elymnias > Elymnias hypermnestra. The sequence goes on from JACTOM010000855.1 coordinate 5,023,820, forward strand.
AGAAAGTATGTATGGGTTAAGAATGAATGAATTACTTATCAAATGTTTACTCTAAGCCGATGATCAAGTAATACTTGCGTCATCCGCTAATGAGCTATAGGAGCTGGTAAANGTACACGGAGTGGTTTCCTGTCGATAGGGATGTGTTGCGTTGCCATGGCTGTTCAACCTATTCATGGATAACTGATTGACAATTTTAAAAGAATGTATGTATGGGTTAAGAATGAATGAATTACTTATCAAAAGTTTACTCTAAGCCGATGATCAAGTAATACTTGCGTCATCCGCTAATGAGCTACAGGAGATGGTAAATTTTATGAATAAAGTTTTGAAAGGGAAAGGAATGAAAGTGAATGTAAACAAAACGAACGAAAGTTATGCTTTTTGCACGAGATGAGTGTATGATGAAAGTCAATATTTTGATAGATGGGGAACAAGTGGAAGAGGTGAAAGTATTTGTATACTTGGGATCTAAATTTACAAAAGATGGAACATGTGAAAGTGATATTGAAAGGAGAGTGAATGCAGGGAATATGGTAAATGGTGCTCTGTACGCCTTTATGAATAACCAGATGGTGTCTCAAAGGGCTAGACTGGCAGTGCATGCTGGAGTGTTGGTGCCAACACTTATGTATGGTAGTGAAAGTTGGGTATGGCAGAAGAATCACAAAAGTAAAATAAATGCGGTAGAGATGAGAGCGTTGAGAAGCATGAGTGGATTAAAACTGAGTGACAGAGTAAGAAATAGTGTGATAAGAGAACGTTGTGGTATAAAAGAAGACGTAGTGACTAAAATTGAGAAAGGTATGCTTAGATGGTTTGGGCATGTAGAGAGAATGAATGAAAGGAGACTGACAAAAAGTATTTATGAGTCAAGAGTGAATGCGAAATTTGGAAGGGGAAGACCAAGGCGAACGTTCCTGGACCAAATCCAGGACATTTTAAATAAAGGCCAAGTCAAGAGTACTCTAAACCGACGAACTTGTATGAAAGGTTTAATGAGAATGAAAGAAGCGAAGGAGTTATGCAAGGATCGTGGCAAGTGGAAGGACGTTGTCTCTGCCTATCCCTATGCGAATGAGGCGTAATGCTATGTATGTATGTAGAATTCGATCATATTAAGGGAAAACGCCTATACTACCCAGTTATACCAAATCATTTATTTACTAACTTCTCAGTGCTAACTTGTTAATGATAAATTCAATATTTTCAATATATTTATAAGAGCTCCAATAAAGTTACGCTACAGGACGGTCGATATTTATTATTTCCACGGTAGAATGCATGCAACCCTTATCTAGGGAAGTCGCCCGCTTTCTCTTGTTTCTAAAACAATTTATAATAATCGTTGCCGGGTGTACTACTTAATGATTAATTTATGAATTGTAATATTTTTTTAAGAATTAGACATGGTTATGCAATAGGGCAGTCGATGATCATTAGTTTCACTAGAATGTGCGCAATTGCTGGCAAAGGGAAACGTCGATTTCTTCTTGGTTTTTCCTAATCATTTACTGGCTTGTCTGTGTCAATGATAAATTAAGGATTTTAAATAAAAAATTAGGAACTAAACTATGTCAGCGGTAAAATTCAATTCATATTAAGGGAAAGCGCTGGTTTTTCTCGGGTTTTCCGAATTATTTATTTACTAGCTCGGCAGTGTTAACTTTTTAATGATAAATTAAGGGTTATAAATAAAATTATAAGAGCTACAATAAAGTTACGCAATAGGGCGGTCGATATTCATTATTTCCACGGTAGAATGCGTGCAACCCTTATCAAGGGAAGACGCCCGTTTTTTCTCGGTTTTCCCAAATAATTTATTTAGCGGGCCGGCATCAATTTATCTCTGTGGGAGCTAATTTCGCGTCGGCCCGGTGGCTGGCTGCGCATGCTGTAACTCAACAAATTGCGCGTCCTACAGGATTTATGGCCTCTCGCACTTGACGGAGCGCCTGCCGCTCTTCTTCCATTGTTCTTGATTTTACTGGTCACTAGCTGTAAATAGCATTGAATTCAGACTAACTGTATCTCAGTTCGTTAACCTCTGCGTATTTCCATAGTTAGTTATATTATAGATGTTTCTTACGTGATTTTTTTGTTTTGGCGGTACACAAATGTCTTTGTTTTGGCAGTACGTCTTTGCTGGTAGCACCCTACCAGCTACAGTACATTACCAGTAACTAGCCACGGCCGAACAGACTCAGATAAATTAGAAAATACAATTTCCTAAATTCCTCCTGCCGGGAATCGAACCCGGGACCTCTGCTAGCAAAGCGAGTACTCGCACCACTGCGCCAGCGAGGTCGTCGAAGATTATAGACATAAAGACATTTTTGGAGTTGTTACTTTTTGATATTAATGATTGTATTACCCCATACGCCTAGGTCTTTTATTTTAAAGAAATATTGTATAAAAGTTATTATCCTTACGTTATATATATATGTCGGAGTGCAAGAGTCTGTGGATCGCTGGCCCGTGTGTAGTAGTCTGTGGAACGCTGGCGCCATCTTTGTATCGGCGTGGGGGCAGAGTCAATAAGTGGCAGTCCGACCCGTCTCTCGGCAGTTCTCGAGCGGCGGTCGGCCGGAGTGGTCGACTATTGAAACTGTCGCGTTCCTAGCTTATTATTGTTAATGAGTTTGTGTAAATTGATATCGGGAACATTAAGTAATTGAACATTATAATCCTAGTTAATTAACAAAGTGTTTGATTGCACCAACATAACCCACGAACGCCCACAGAATAAGAAATGAAATAATAGATCCAATTAATAACGATGTCGGCGGAGAACCCTACACACCTGTGCTTTATGCTTCTCCGTTTTCTCTCTTATTCTTCGACATATAAATATCTAGACGCAAATAAAATTTGAGTGTTTGTTTGTAGTATTAAAATAACAATTTAAATAGATATGTAGGAATCATTACTAGATTGCTTACGCAAAATAAAAATGTTAGTCTTAGAGAAAACTATTACATTTTTACTAAATTCACTGGCGGGTAGCTAATAATAGCGAGAATAAATTACATGCTATTTTATAGTTGATCAGCGAACATAAGAGGTAATATTTTTAATTCTTGATATGGATTGTTACGAATTTTAAACACTGATAAGAATAAATATTTGTCATATTTTATATTAAATTAAATACAGAGATCTTAATCTTACATTGTAATTAAACAAATTTGCTTGAAGCTTTAGTGACGTCGTAATAAATGTTTTATTTAAGATTTGAAATAGATTTTAGTTTTAATGATTCTAGTAACGTGAAAATAAGATTGAGACTAATATCTTTAACTTTTAATGTTAAGTTTAAGCTTACTAGCGCTTATTCTGAAGATGATATTTCTTTCTGCTGACTACAGTAAGCCAGACAGTCGTCCCGCTCGCGCGCTTTAGCGAACGGGCAATATCAGCAACGAGGGATCTGTATAGAGCTGTAGCAACTAGAGAAAATAATATATTTTTTTTATTTATCTTCAAGTTATTTCCAAAGAAGAACTATATATTAACTGAATTGTAGTTAGGTTACCAAAGGCTTTGGGACTTAAAAAAAAACTAACTAGACGTAAACCGTTAGTCTTTTTTCAAATAATTATTAAAGTTGCTTTTCTGGAATTTAGTTTATTTATATGTAGGAGAAGTTTTAACTAGTTTAATTTATACTTTATTAGTCAGAGTCCGAGAGGTCCCCTGGGCTTGGGAGCGCTGGGGTACTGCCCCGCCTAGCCCTGACTATACTACTAACTTACCCCATTATATTTCGATATCTCAAACCGCAAGGTAGCCTGGTCGAAATCGCTGTGTAACGTTAAGGCCGCCTTTTTTTGGTTTTGTTTTAAACTTTTAATATGGTGTACGATAAAGTATTTTCCTTCATCTTTCAATCTAATACAACCGCCACATCCGGTATCAGGAAATTAAAAGCCAATGAATAGTCTACAAAATTTTTCACTGGATCTGTGAAGCAAATCAAACATTCTTTAATCAAGTAGATTTTTTACAGCAACTGTGATTCATCAAATATAGTTTGTTCCTTGTTTTATTTACAAAGTACAATTCATAAAGACTACTGTTTTAATAATGCGATTCCGGTGTAATGGTTTGATATTTCCCGTTTTTACTTGCTGCTTATTGAATATTTGTTTTATTTGATTGTGTATTTCTGTTAATTGCCTGTTACTGCTCTAAATGTATTCGTTTTATCAAACTATTACTATTACTAAAGCAATATTAATCTGCATACTTAATAAAAAAGTTAACTTTCATTCTTTAATTAATCGGAAATAAATGGTTACAAATTATCATTTCGTTCGCAAAGAAAATAGAACAGTCGCAGTAAATATTATACGATTCATACATTTTGTAAATTGATCCGATATATAAGCTACATAATTTGATCGTATATGAAAAATTAACCTAACCTTATTAAAAAATTTGTTAATTGCTAATTTGCGTATACTTTGTATTGTTAATTTTAGAAATACATGGCAGCCCCATCGTTAATTTATAAACTAACACACAAAAATTCAAAAATAATATAAAATATAAATATTACCACAAATAAGAAAGACTGAAATTCTTTGAGAGAATCATTAAGAAATTTATAACTAGTAACAGAAAATTAATTAAATGCATTGTCAGTGTGACATATTTAACAACTCCATAAGATATCGTTGCTCTTTGTAAATCAGCATATGCAAAGTGGTATAGCAATAAATCTAGCAGCTCTTGCTCGTTCTCGCATCATGTTACATCTTAATTTCAGAGCCGGCTCGACGGAGCCTGCCTGCCTGAGATACGGCCTTTTATCAAATTCACATTACACTAGAAATTAACTTAAACTTTAAAACAAACTTAAATTAAATCGTATGCGTAGGTGATAAAATAATATGAAGCTGTCGGCATACAAGACTCGGTTTACATGGCCTTGGGCCCGGGCGATGTTAGCATTTTGATCATTTATTGTACAGCACTCTTATTAACAAAATAGAGCTAACGTTATATCAAGTGTCTAAACAAAAGGTTTTTTGCTTAGACGCTATGAAACGATGAAACTTAGATATAAAATATCAAAGAATCTTCTCCTACCCGAATTTCAGTCACGGCTTCACACGTATGGGCAAACAGAAGTACATTCTGTATTCCTTCTCCCTCTTATTGTGATGGCGTGACAAATCCGACTCGTTCGGAAAGAGTTCAGGCACAGAATCGATGGCATAACATGTTCTCTGGCATAAAATATATGATTATGTTTTAATGATAGCAAAAATTTGTATTTAAATGAGCAGAAAATGTCGCTGCGAATGTATAACGTCACTTTGTGAATACATTAATCAAAAGGTGTAATTTCGCCATAAGCTTTTAAATCCCGTAAATACCTTTTTTTTATAATTGGCATTTTATTAATTTCGCTTTTCCTTTTGTTGCAGGTGGTCGTCGCGTAATACGTAGTCGATGGGTAGGTGTAGTGAATATATCCTGTAGGACAAGTGTCAATGTCAGCGCGCTCCGTGTGTTATAGCATTCCGAGATCACCCATTTTGCTCACAATAAAATGTGCCGCGTGGATTGTCGTATTGCCACTTGATTTACTCCACTCGCCCGACTCGGTTTGACGTCGAGAGATCAAGATATCAAACTCGACTGTCGAATAAATTTTTGTGCCAGCCCACACGAACGCTTAGGCAATCGACTGCCGAAGATTTATCGTCAAAATTTCCCGTTAGTAACGCTTACCGAGCACACTCCGCGTATCACTATTTCACAAATAAAAGAACCAGTCGCGATATCATCGTCGACTATAAATTATATGTTGCTCGTATGAAAAATACACGTTTCGAAGTTCGCTTATTTATCGCTTAGCCTGAGTTATGTATGTGTTATGTTAATCTCGCTTGTTATTAAATAGACGTATTCATTAATATTCATTAGCTTCTGTCAATATTTTACGGGAAATATTAAACAATGTGGAGATCGTTTTCGGATTGAGTTATCCGAGGGCGTGTATGGGCGTCGTGTTGTGTTGGTGTGGCGAAATTGGCGATATCATAGCTGATCTGCTATCGCCTCCATCGGACGGTGGCTGTTCCACACTAGGAATAGGTTGAGTTCCCGCGTTGTTCTGCCACGTGATATATCGTTCCGCATCTCCCTGTATAAATCTTGAACGCCTGCTGAGGTACACGGGACATGGCCGCCGCGCCGCAGCCTCGGGCTTCAAATGGAATTGTATTTTTATTTATCGTGCGAATTGTGCCCCACTATCCCTCACTCGGTATCGCAGTTTATCTGCCAAAACGCACAGTTGGATCGATGAATATTTAGCTTAAGTTGCTCTGCCTGTATTCGTATATACTGTTCTTCTGTAGAAAACATAACAGTGATATGACAATTTAAAAGTTTTTTTCAACTCTTTTATTTACAATCAGTGTTGTATGTTTATTCGAACAGTATTTTATGACGCATTATGTTATGGGGTCAGAGGAGCGACAAATGTACAAATAAATATACTGCTTGTACTTATCACTTGCCAAGATTGTTTTCTCACTCGAATAGTGGTTTTATTGATAAGTAGTCGGGACTTGAAAGTTGACACGTTGTCTGTAGCATTATAATTTGATAACAATTTAAATTCAATTTGTGGGGTCTCCAAGGCCTTTAGCCGATATAATTCACCAGTCTTTTTATCGCGTTTTAAAGAAAATGTGATTTTAACCGATGTGTATTTTAAACGATGCCATAGCGACGTGTCAAATATAACTAACTATTTGTAAATAATATATAAAATTAGTATGAATTAAAAACTGATGTACAACGTCTGTATACGTTCAGAAAATTTTAAAATACGTCTAAATGGAAGAATAAAGATAAATTTGGCGTGACGTTAAAGTAAAAAAATACGATAACTAAAATTTTTTGAAATTAATTGTTATATAAAATCTAAAATTGAAGTCTATAATTTCAGATATATTTTAATATATATATTTGTAATATAAACAGGTAATTGTGAGGCAAAACATTCAAAATTGTTCGCAAATTGTTTTAGAAAAAACAAATATTGTAAATATGAAAGTAAACTTTAATTTACATATAAGTTACTTTTCATGAAACGTCACGCCATGTACCTATATACGTATATTAAAAGGCTTTAGTATGAAAAATATTCCATGTTAGTCGATAGCTTAACTTATTCTTAGCTTACCTATAGTCACTTAAAAATGACAAGAATCAAAACTAGTTGTGCCCAGTATACGAATAGCTAATTAAATTAAGTAATAATATAATTTATTTTAAGATACAGTAGTGTTAATATTTTTGGATTCCTATAAAACATATACGTAATTTGTCTCATGTAATTTAGTACTAATTGTCGAAAATTTGGTCGTGATTCTTTCAATTTATTTTAAGTAATAATCGAACGAAAGTGCCAAATGCCAGTTTTGTATTTTTAATTAATATATTTTATTTTCAATTATTAATTCAAACAACCCCTTCTGTTGATGCTGACGTAACAACAATTTTTTCTATTGCACGTTCATTATATGTAAATTTTGTGGAAAAAAAAAACCAAGACACAAATTAAAAACACAATTTATTGTCTATCACTATCGGCAGATGACTTTTATATTATACCTACAATATCTAAGAAATACTTCTAATTTCCTTAACGTTTAACAATCTATCTCAGAGTAACGTGATTTGAAATAAATTTTTGATTATCTCAATACAAATTTAAATATAAACTTATTTAGACTTTTGTTATGTATTCGGAATTGTAAAAGAACATTTTTCCATCCAAAATATATATAGATTTTTAAATGAACCGTCCTTCTATAATCATATACATATTTACAAATTAACATAACATTTTTGTTAACTCATTTAGAAACACGTAAAAATTACTTTCAGTTATCTACTGCTATAAAAGTATTGACAACTTTCAAATATAGGGCATGATTTGATTATTACATGCTAACATGTTCATTTAACACTAATATTTTCTTATGATATTATATATATCGTTAAAGTTGTGGTGTTCCAAGTTTCGGGTTAGTTAAGTCTGTCTTAGTCTATCAAATGTTTCTTAGACTATTTCTTTTAACTTTGGTTTGGGGATATTGTATATGAAATTTGAACAATAACCACAAGGTCTGTGCCCGGGTGATGTACAAAAATAATGTCACCCGGACATGGACTTCAAAGAGAATCTCACTTTCGCTGGTGAAGAAGAAAATAATGTTGTTGGTACAATTTACCTGTCAATATTTGTGAAAGATTCGAAAGTAATTAACAATGTTAGTTGAACATCCTCTAATACTCTACTACTGTCAGAAGATGCAAACTCTTAAAAATAATAGTACTCTGTGCAATGAAAATAAATATTTTGATCGTGCAATAGCCTGCCAACTAGAAAACGTCATATACACATTTACTTTTGGCTATCAAACAAATTCTTCATAAGAAAGAATCTACGTCTAAGTTTTCATCTAGCATTGTTAAATATTATATTGTAAATATTACAAACGTCTTTATTTATGAAGCTTTTATCATCGAAGGTGAATTTATGTGAAAAATTCAAAATCGCTTCACTTGTTTTTGTACTCACTATTTTCAATGTGTATACAAATAATTTTATTCGTTTTATCAATTAAATTGTTTATTTATTTTATTGAAAGCGTGCTCATGAAATACGTAATTTTCATCGTCGGTCATACGTAAATAGGTAGGCCCAATTTATTGTAATATAATATCATAAATAATATTAATTAATGATAATTATAAAGAGAAATTACTTAAAAAACACGAGGGAATCTAGTTAAATGATTTAAATGTTTGTGTTTTATGACTGTAATTGTGTGAAAAGTTGTGTAATATTATACAAGTATATACATATATATTACCTATCACTTTATGAATGGAAAGCGATATTATAATTTTTTGTACAATATCGGCTATAGTGCGAGATGGATCTGCATTAAATAAAATTCTGTTACTGTAAATCACCCTCTATTATTGCTACCCTTTCCTTAAAATATATATCTTTTCAGTCTATCTTTAAGATCTTTACCCAAAATTTGAAGATATAAAGAAAAACCCGAATTGCTATAACAGCGTGATAATTTATAAATGGAGCTTAAACTCTTATATTTACTCAATTTCAATTACGTTGTTAGAAAAATTATAGAGTTATATTTAAACTTTTGTAAGATATGGGTAAATATTGAAAAATTGTATGTTCTAATGTACCTTTATTTGGGCTGGAGGAAGTTTTTGGTAGTTAGCATACAGTTAACAAAAACATGCCACCAAGAAGAAAATTACCTTCCAGTTAAAACTGTATAAAAGTTCTTAATAGATAAATATCTTTTATAATGCAACTGTGTAACTATCACAAATCATATTATTACTGACCTTCAAGTTAGGTCACAGTCAGCACTAATACGTAAAGCATAATAAGAAATCCAGATGCCTTATTTCTGCGGAGATATACGCGTCTTTATTCCTGAAATGAAATTGATGTGCTACCTTAGCAACTTATTAACACGCCACTATTATAATATTGCCTATTTAGGCAATATTATAATACATATTTCTAGAAAACCATTCATCCTAATAAATACAACATTATAGTGAACATAAATACACAAGAACTATAATCTAAAGCTTGGCAGGTACAAAAGAGTAGCCATATTGTCGTGCCAAACAGGAAGTGTGCATGCAGGGTGCGGGGTTCGAACCCCTGCCAAGCAAAACTATACTCTATTTCCACTGACTTTTAAATATATGAGCTTTTTAATATTCGGAAATATATAATGGTTACTTCAGAGTCAGGAGTACTCTTCAAGATAAAGAATTATTTTCGTTTTATAAAACTATATGTAGCTCGCGATTATCAGGATGTGGATATAAAAGTATTTCCTTATGTGTATAATAAGATTTAGATTTTTCAGGAAATTAAAGTATAACAGCTAAAATATTCATATAGTACAATACATAAAATGTAAACTTGAGGACACTTTAGATTTCATTAATAAATACAAAAATGAACCTAAATAATGGTAAAATTAAAAATCGATTCTATAAAGTCGTACAATATTACTTACGACGTTTTTTTTACATCAAATACAACAACAAAATATTTTTAACACAATACAATATTAAATTAAATTTAAAAACATATAAAGTGCGTGTGCTACTTTTATTTTAACTTCTATTTCATGACGTAACTGCTTGGGTAATGCTTATATCTGAAGCCGAAATTCGGTACATACAAAACAAGAAGTGCAAGAAACACATTACGTCACAGAACTCATCTTCAGGGATCTTCCATAATTTATGACCCTACTAAGCCCCATTTTTTATAAAACACGTAAATTTGTCTGCGGGCCCGCAATAAATCAGGGTGTATTCCCGGATTACCGTTAGAGTAATGACTCAAGTCCACCTGGTGAGGGACTGCAATTACTCAGCCACTCGCTCGACCGTTCAGATCCTATCCACTTTTGGGTCTTACGTGGGAATAGTCTCTTCTAGACTAAGATTAAGTGGATTTATCGAACAGATCTGCTGTATCTCTGTGTCCGATAAAGTTTATGTCTTAAGTTTAATTTCGGATTACCTGCAATAAACAACCTTTGTCATTTCTATTACATCTTTTGTCGATCTATTGATTAATAGTACAAATTGCAAAAATACTGTGAAGCTCAAAGCACAATTAGTCTTTAAGTAAATTACAACAATTATACACAGAAGTTTAATTTAATTGTGAGACTAATATTTAGATATTTTCATTTAGATAGGCGAAGTATTCATAGCTTAAGGTATTATTAAATTTTGGGGAAATTCGATTTCATAGTTCATTCAATTCAATTCAGTCATATTAATTATGAAAGTGCTCGATTGTCATCTCTAAGTTGGTAAGTAACGATACAATCTTAAATTGACAAGGCTCGAATATTGCAGAATATGGAGGGCCTTATCAATGAGGTGTCTTAATTCTTATTATTCCTGACAAGTCACCTCTTGACTGTTAATATGGTAAAAGATAATGTACCTCTTATAGTTTCTACAAGCTCGCATGTTTCGCTTGGCGGTACGTCTTTGCTTGAAGGTTGGTAACTAGACACGACCGAAGCCTCCCATCAGAACAGACTCACACCAAATATAAAATTTCCTTAATTTACCTTGCCAGAAACCGCAAGCAAGACCTCTGTTGGCGAAACTAGTACCGATGAAAATCCTTACCGTTATTAGTTGGTACCTTAGGGCTTTTTCATTTTAAACAAGAATTCATTGATCCTAAAAATTAACGAAACCCATCACAACCACAGTCAAAATAGGACATTAAAATCAATTTTCATGTACTACTTGAGTATAAAACTCAAAACATTCCCCATTAAACTTGGAAGATTGAGAGGATAGTACACGTTTTACACCCACTATAAAAAAAGGAAACGGTTAATAATTAACAGAGCTGTATCCAAATACCATCAACAAATGCGCGTTACATGAAAATACTTAATTAAAGTACCAAAATCCGATATCAAAACATCAGAGCGTCACGAAACCCCACCTAATAAAGTAAGTCTCACGTTCCTAATTAGGCCGTTAATTATGAAGCTCTCATGGAAGCCTTAATTTCAACATAAAAGACTATCTAAGTCGCTGCTTTTGACCGGATTTTGTTACTGGGCGTAACGTAAAAGCTGTTTTATGTCCGCTATGATTAAATAACCTCTTACCTTTATTATGCTTTATTACTTGAAAATTTAGCTGATTTTGCATCATATCATTCAATATTACATTTGTTATTTTGGGATTCTGTAATTTACTGTTAATACAATAATAACAGAGACTTAATATCTGCGCCAATCCTCTTGCTTCCGTGATTTCTCAGACATTCTGGACATCAGAGACGAATCTAAAAGTTAAGCCCAGTTACCTCAGCCATAGATGAAGAGGGTTTTAGTAGCTAGATGTTCTCTGTCGCCGAGTCACACATTCCTCATAGGTTGACGGTCAGCGTTGGTCCATAATTGTATATCCCAGAGATAAAAAGGGCTCAATCTCTGTATAATTAAATAAAACTGCTTCTTCCGATACTCTTAATAGTCTTTGAGACCATCTAACCCAGACTGGTTGCATTAGAAATGCAAATATGTATTAAATTATTGAGACTTGCGTGATTGACACCACGGGAAACTACTAGTAAACTATAAAACATAATGGTCACGTCTCGAAATATACGTCTCCCCTAATTTCAAAGCTATTGAAGATTCTTATGAAGTCGTAAGGTAGCGGTGATGCTGGTGATAAAAAGCTTACAGATCTATGTTACTGTTACAAAAATTTGTTACGTTGAACATGTTAATCTCAGAAACTACTAGTTCGAACTGAAAAAGTTGCCTAGTGCTAGATAGCTTTATTAAAAAATGCCTCCCGTGCGCTGCTTAAAACATTAAAGTGATTCAATAATCATGTAAAACAGAATTGATCCTCTTAAAACATCCGCGATAGCACATGTCTATCATTAAAGCTTTTTTATGGCGAAAAAAACGTAACCGAAGTTTAAACTATGTAAAAAAATATTTGTAAATATACTATTTCATACCGTAAATTCTTTATTCTGTATTAAAATTATAAATTATCTATAAAAGCTAAGTAAAAGCTTTTAAAATGTCATACCTGTCATACAACAATTAGCAAGCTCGGCAAATAGAGCTATCTTGCGCGTGCGCATCCATATATTGCTGTCGCTGGACGTATTGAGTTATCTTAATTGGTAGAAAACCCACCTTAAGCAATCCGGCTCCGACTTACGCGCATGAAGGAAACGCATAAGTGCCTATTTACAAGTTTAGTTTATACGTGGATGGTATTAATTAAACATTTTTATGCTATTTGAAGCTTACTACATCATTACATTACTGTTCAAAAGCGAAGCTATACTCGAACCTAAATATGATTCAGAGATATAGTAATAAAACCGATATTTATTAAGTATTTCCGATAATGCAAATAATAACAAAAATTATAGAAACTAAAATGAAGAATTACATAAAACCATTATTTCGACCATTAATTTTTTTATTGATTGTTTTTATTGTGTATTTTTGTTCATGATAACTGTTTTAATATCATTTCAATTTATTTTCTACAGATACCTGAAGTTATTATACAGTCTAAGATAATGTAAGAGGTATTTAATGGACTAATGATTTTTACAACATTGTTAACGAAATGCTTTTTCAATGGTCGTCAAGTCAGCGAATAAGTTTTTTTTATAGTTTTATTAACATTTTTTTAAGGAAGATGCAGGTGTCTTCTAGTGTAAAGTATTTTAGTAAAACTGACTGGCAATATCGCAAAAACTTTAGAATGGTAAAAAATGTACCCTTAACTGAAAAGGTTGAGTATTTTATTTAATTGTGATCAAGAATATAACTACGATACCATCTGTCGATAATTTGAAACAATGATAGATCACCATATATATGACTCGCTATCGGAAAAATGTGTGTCCTGGGTTCCATAAGCCTTTAGACAAGTTCAGTAATTTTCATTAATAAGATTCTTTATACTGTCCTACTGTTAAGACAGTCTCAGCGTGAGATGATGCTTGCAGTTTCTCTACGCGATTAAATCAGAAATGAGGACATCCGTAGAAGAACCAAAGTCACCGATATAGCCCTACGAATCGCGAACCTGAAGTGGCAATGGGCGGGGCACATAGCCCGACGGACCGATGGACGTTGGAGCCCGAAGGTGCTAGAATGGCCACCCCGCACCGGGCGGCGCAGTGTAAGGAGACCCCCCAAAAGGTGGACCGACGACATAAAGAGGGTCGCCGGTAGCTGCTAGAGCCAGGCGGCGCAAGATCGGGCCTTGTGGACGGCTTTACGTGAGATCTATGTCCAGCAGTGGACGTCCATCAGTTGAAGCGACGACGACGACTGTTAAGAAACTTAAGCGGCATACATATCATTAACGTCCTCCGCCAAGGTATCCAAAATTAAAACGTTATTCATTTATCAACGACTACTTCCTATACTACTTCCTTATATATTCACACTCACAAGACTTACGTCAAAAAACGATTTTTGGAATGACTGTCTATATATGTTTTATACTTTTATGAGATTAAAACAGTGAGTTAATTTTATGTACTACTATATTACCTATTTTTTATTCTGAAATTTAAAATCATAATCCAATTTTTATATAACTATACCACCTCAGTTCATAGCGAAGGACATTATTATATTATTTGCTAATCCACAAACTCCTTCGCACTAATATTTGCAATTAGATTAGAAAAGTAAGTATAGTAATTAAGTTAGTGATAGATGTAATGTCTTATCCCTTTAAAAGAAACGATAAGTTAATTTCTTTAATTGATATTTCTATCTCGATCGAATATTTGATTATACGATAAAATACATTTCAGATTCTTTATCTTCTATCATCCTGTTTTTATATAAGTAAATGCGTGTCCAATAAGCCATAATTGCAAGAAGCAATGGACATACCTTACTTAGTTGGGTGTTTACTATTAAGTCTTATAAGGTATACTGTCTTCTTGACAAATGGTTTGTTAACCTTATTTGCAAATACTAGAAAATTTGACTTCATATTGGTAAGAAAACTAAGAAATGCACTTAATTGTTCAAAATAGGTCACTTATCAGTATACATGTACGAGTATGTTTCCAAATCTATATCTTTCAATTAAATAAGGTTATTGTTGACGCAATACTAGAGACTACTTGTTATATAAGTAAGGTTTTTGATAAGATAACTAATTTTGTGGAATATTCTTTTCATATTTTTTTCGGTATTCATATATTATTTAGTATTTCGCATTTTTCCATTCAAAGGTAAGCCCAAAATACTACTAAAAGGTTTCTGATGCATTTTGAGCACTTAACTGTACTGTGCACACGCACGTTAAGATGTCATCTGACACGTGGTATACAAAGTGTTTGTTAAATATATATTGCAGACTGAAACGGTTGTGGGTAATTGCAACATTTAAGGATTTTATTCTTATTAAATCTATTTATAAATGAGTGAGGAACCCATAAACATGAAAAGAACGCCTTTGAAGGTCAGTGCGTGGCCCTTGTACCAGTAATGAATACGATAGATAGATAGATAGAAAACTCTTTATTGTACTCCACAAACATGAGACAAGTAACACAGAAACAAACTTAATAAATAGTACAAATTAGGCGACCTTATCGCTCATTAGCGATTTCTTCCAGGCAACCTTAGGGTTAGGGAGATTATCTGAGGTAAATAGGGTAGGTGGTGTTCCCTAATTTAGACATACATACAAATATTCCTACATACTAATACATATATCTTTAAATACATACAAATATTTGAGTACATATTTTAAATAGATGATTACGATACATGTAATTAAAATTTGGAAATCTACTGTAATTTAGAAAACTCGACAAAGTACAATTGTGGTATGCAAACGGAAATAATGTTTATTATGTGATATATAGATATAAAATGCTATAAATAAATACGGTTTATAGCATAGGTTGCAACAATTTGTGTATTTTATAATAATAGAAATACAATGCGTAATATTTATACATTAAAGTAATTTTTTTCCCTTCGTTTTTAATTTGGTTAAGTAGAATATCCAACGTGTAATTTATACATACATCAAAAGGCTTCTGGGATATGTTCTCTTAGTGATTAGATATCCCATGTACATGTAATATATAAAATTCGCGTGTTACTTTGTTATCGAACTCCCCGCTAACAGCTTTATCGATTTTTAGGCGTATATGTCTGAGAATATGTCGTACAGTTTTTCATCCTTCTGCTCCCATTCCCCATTTTATAATCGCTATATGAAATTCCGATGAACTAATAATAGATAAATAAACGAGTGAATGACTAGAGAAAAGTTTTTTTTTTACTATAGATACACTGTTTAAATAGACATGAAGTAGAAAATAAATCTTTCTGTCCGCACTATGTACCGAGACAACACCCGCGCAGTCGCGGACATGCTCCGTGAATCGTGCAAGCGCAACGGATAAGATAAACGCAGCGCGTGCGAGCCCCGCCGCGATCACTAATTAAGTCTTTACCTTCAATACCTATTCATGCTTTTCAACGTACTTCATTTTAATTTGTACCTGTTTACGAATATATCAATTTGCAAGCGACTAGTTTATTTATTTGACTTGCGAACCATACCAATACCCTTATATAAATAAATATTGGTTGTAGCGTACAAGTGTATGTTCTTAATGATCTTCTATGTCTCAAAAGAAATAATTTAATTAAATTTTAAGTCTTATACGTATTGTTTTTGTGATCTCGTGTTACTTGTTTTTTGCTTATATTGTATATACTACAGCGATATCAGTCGTGTTACTCCCAGATACCGTGGAAATATGGGAGACGCGATCTTGGTAAAATTGTCCTCTTTTATTATATTGATTTTATTATATGTAAGACATGAAAGTACTTTATTGTACCAATCAGGGAAATACAAAATTATATCAACATATGTTTTATATACATCCTCACTCATAGGATAGAAGGTTTTTAGAGTATTGACTCACTACGCTGCTCCATTTCGGATTGTCTAATTGCTCGCAGATTATGCAGGTTTCCTCACAATGTTTGCTTTCATAGAAAAGCACGCCCAGGATTGGAATCCGCGAGTACCCAGAACGAGAAAATCATGCGTCTCTCTACTGTGCCATAATGACTTGCCACTAGGTCATCCTGGCACTTTATTAGATTTAAAAACATCAATTGGTTGAATGACCTGAACTATAATTATTATCCCTTTTTTTAAATACGTTATAGTGTTGCTATCACCGCTGTTTATGTCATATTTTACACCTAGCTCTAATAATTATTCATATTTAAAAGATAATTCTTGATTTCTATCTATCTCTGTATTTTTTTATGTAATGTACAGTCTACCTACCACTTTTCTTATGCCAGAAAGATTGAGTGATAGATGAAGCTTTATAGCTTTAAGCTCGCCGTTTGCACTTTGTGCAATAAAGTTTTTAAATAAACAAATAACGAGAAATAAAGCTGATATCTTATAGGTAGACGGTAATAGATTCAGTATTTGAAATAAATTCTCGACATAAATAGCCCTATAACAAGTGTTCAGATATTTCGGACGTTAAATCAGACAGGTAAAAATCATTTTTGTAATATTTCTTCATTTAAATGTTTATAACAGGGAATAACCGGTTCTTACTAATTGCTTCGCGTCTTACTTAAGCTGTTCTAGTTTAGGCTTTTCCACTAAATAATTTTTATCGTTGACAAACAAAAGACTCGTAGTTAATAATAATTTGCTAGATAAATTTCAGTATAGAAAGTACAGTTATATATAGTAAATAAACATGGACGTATTAACAAACTTACTATGTTTCTTGTTCTATACATAACTTGCTTGTTAATAAATTGATTTGTATGTTTTAAACGCGAAATTGAATGCCTCTGCGATAATGTTTGACATCCCGTTGAGTGATTGCTGCGTAGGACGACTGTTTGTTGGAAATATGTCTTTATATTTCATTTACCGAATGGCATGTTACAATATTTATGTGATCTAATTTAAATATATTGTAATAAGATCTAAAATTAACATTATATACATTTAAGTATCAACTGTCTATTTTTCAGATGGCACAGAGAGAATGTAACACGAGCATGTTTTCCCAAAAATTTACTTTAATATATATCACATTCTACTCACTTTGAATATTTTTTTTAACAATAAAAAAATTGTTACTACTATAAGTGTTTGTAAAAAATCTAAGGCAAAGAGTTACTATATCGAATTTCTTTAAAATAAGTAGCTTTATTTGTTGCTAATTATTATATATTTAATAGCTTATTTTTTAAAAGCATTGTATTACTCAAAAAATAAAAAATACGCATGATTTATGATTACGTTATGCAAAATTTTGCCAACTTTGTTTTGTGGACAATTTAAAGTGCCCGCATTCGCATTGCACTATTCTGTTGTTGGATATATTCAAATGCATAACGACATTACATTCAAATAAAAGCACCCAAGTGGTTCAGACAATAATCGTTTTTTACCAATATCCAGGTAAAGTCTAAACAAAATATTTATTATGTTTGCTATAACAATAACAAGTGCACGACCGCTGGAATGTCGTAGACAAAGCGTTCTTTGACCAACTCTGTCATAAATGCATGATTTACGCAATTACATTGCAAAGGAGACGATAAATTACTTTTCACTCCTCTATGGCAACCTACAGTGATACCATTCGAAATAAAATACAGTTTGTAACACATTTTATACTTTATCCTTTGGTTGGTAAAGTATATTTCTTAAAAACTTGGATAGGAAACACGGTTCTTGAGGTTTAAGTGTAGAACCCGATTATTCACAGATATTGTGCAAAGTTTACCACCCGCTAACATGAGGTAAAGCTTAAAAATCCACGTACAAAAATATACAATACATATTTTATGGTCGAATTTGCATTTACAGGTGATTTTAGATTGTCAAAGTATATTTTTGGAATAAATTATGGCATGTTAAAAACTAGCGAGACAAAGTTTAAGAAGAACTCACCTATGATAAAATACATCAATACAATTCTTGTGTTTGAGAAAAATAATAAATAGTAGTTAATAAATACTGAAGATTACAAAATAACTTAGCTATTGGAATTGTCTTTTTAAGACAGTCAAAAAATTGTGAATCATTATCTGTCAGGCTAACTTAACATTGAGTAACTTAAAATTTCCTCGCTCAAATTTTTCAAATTTAAGCATAGATGAGAGACTTTGGTTATCGGTACGTCATCGGAGATTTAAATTACCTGTTACTAAGTTAGTGCGTCGCTATTTTCGAGAGTATCATCGTTTACCATCAGGAAGGATCACTGTCATGCATCTGTCAACAATAAAAAAGGTGGTAAATTATGTTAATAATAATTAATTTATTTCAGAACAAAAATATACCATATTCTTGTACTAAAAGTGATCATTTTTTTACATTATACACACACCGTCATATTAAGCGGAACACAAAAAAGTCCATAATATAAAAAATATGGTTTTATTTTAAAATCTGCTACTACACATCTCTTGTTATTTAAAGTTTCATTTGTTTTAATTAAAATGGAATCAAATTTAAGAACACATTTTGCGAGTAAAGACTATTTGCGAAAAATAGTACATCTTTAAACTTTTTATTTATCCGGGAAAAGTGAAAATTAATATTAAAATAACAAATAACTAAATCAGAAAAATGGTGATTAATATCGCTTATTTCCTACATATCCTCTTATTAAGTTTCTACCCGTCTAGGCATACTAAAAATGATGTTATCGATGGTCTCCTGTAACCCATGGCGCCCCTGGAACCCATATAAATGAAGTTCCAGTAGCGCGCTGGTGGACAGGCAACTAGGTCTAATAAAGTGTTAAGGAGGCTTTTGGAACTGTTCCTCACGCAGCAAATCATGGAGGACACTCTAACTTGTATTATGGTATGCAAATGATCAATATAAGCTTCCACAAACATACCCGATGCGCTACAATGGCGAGGCAGTCCCAACAACTTAAAGGATATTCTATATACATAAAATAATTTTTACTGTACACATTTGGTGCATAACGGAAGTTTTAACATACAAAACCAACTGTGTCTCACGGGTTTTACATTTGTTGTCGTTGTTCTTAAATGTTAATCGTTATTCAACATACGAAAGTTTCAACATGACAATTCAAGGTGAGCAGCATGAGCAATGTACCTGTAGCTCCATACCTTCTAATGTCCTGTCAATCATCCTTCCACTGTCGTCCGCGGAATACTAACAATTTTTTTGTTTGTAAACGTTTCATTGCATACCAAGTTGACGATGCGTCACCTTCTTTAGTTAGATATTTTTTAAAAAATAGTAGAAAACTAAAATATGATAACATCATAGGAAAATAAAATCGATTTATGTTCACAAATCCTCTATTCCCAGATTAACATGCTGTAACTATTAATATAAAATAGAAGTATTTGCCTAATTTCGCATGGTTTTCTCATGCTCCTATTTCCCAAAAATAAAAACACTGTTACTATTAATTTACTAAAAGTTTGTCCGAATTTTTGCCAAAGGCAAATTTTTGAATTGTTCTTTACTCGTTTTTAATTTTAATATATAACCAAACATCTCTTTAAACCACGTAACTGTTTGTATAGCAATATATAATATCTGTATTATAAAAAAAATTGCATTGTCAAAGTGTGTTATGTCAAATTAAAACTCATGTCATAATATGGATAATCTTAGGTATTATAATATTGAGATTCCAATGTAATTTCTTTCCACTCACACTATTTAAAATTATGAATCAAAATGTATCAAATTTTATCCTACAACAGATGTGAGATAAAGGATTCTAGGCCTTTTTTAATTTCACAAGTTAGAGCTGTCTGTAATTACACCAGGTATTATGGTATTATGATGATACATTTAAAGATGAAATCACCGTAACGCATTTTTTTTTTGCTTGGCTGCACTTCTTAGCTGTTAAGGCGGTAAGGAGCCTTTTATTCCAGACTCAGATAAATTTAATATTCCTAAACTTGCACTGCCAGGAACCCATCCCAGGCTCTCTGTTAGCGAAGCTACCATTACTCGTATTCGTACTCGTTACCGTTACTCGTGCCATTTGTGGCGTTATGGTACAATCATGATCAATACTATGCTTGTGTAGTGTGTAAGTAGCACCCATTACAGTCCCACTGCTCTGCGAATGCCTCCTAACACATAGGAGAGAGAGGGTTTTAGAGCATAGACCCACCAGGCAGCTCTACTGCAAATTAGTAGGCATTATACTCTAGCGATTACGCTAACACAAGTACAGTCTCTATTCACTTTTTTAGTTCGATAGGATGGCAATCTGTCACGACGGAGAAATATTAGGTTTAAAACATAAATAAAACTACTACTAACTGTTTTCGATAATTTCCTAAGCATAAACGTGTAAAAACAACGGTAGTTGATAATATTACTACAGTAATGTTGGCAAAATTTATTACGCATTGGGTGCTTGGCAATTCTAATCAATTCTCATGTTGATTAGTTTGTCTCTTATCTGGAATTTGATCGTAAATATTTTGAAGCGAGTCTGCGGTAGGCAAAGCGATAATTTTATCTTGCGTTTGATAACTGATCGGTCACGTCTCTAGTGCACCTATCGACTATTGATTAATTCAATTATTCTGGCGCCTCACATCACGTCATCGTAGTATTGTGTGCAGACCGAGTGGCACATTTGAAAACAAGCTAGTTTGGAGTTGGTCATCGGCTGCCTTACGTCATCTCGATGTGTTTCACTTTAGATAAGCAAGATAATTTTTTACTACAGTGACCGATAGGAGTATTTTATTAGTATAATCTACAAATATAACTGATTTAGTATACCTATAGATACGATAAAAAGATGTAAAGATATGGACTATTTCATTTATTATTTATTTATTGCTGAATGGTTAACAATTGACCTTAACCATATCTAATTTTACGTGATGATACAATTTAAAATAGAAGCGCGCTAATCACTTAAGAGGCAGTTTACAGTTCTTGAAGAATTTTTGGATGAAAAAAAAATATTACTAAAATAAACAGCCATAAATTATAACTACTTGTTATAATTTACCTATAAAAATCTCATGAAAATACTTAGACTGTTACTAAGTTAAATAAAATTTACATATATACGTCTAAATGGCCTGGCTATCGCAGTGGTGAAGATACTCGCCATTTTAGCAGAGGTACCAGGTTCGAACCCCGGCAGGAATTTAGGAAATTGTATTTCTAATTTGTCTGAGTCTAGTATGGTGAAAGGCTTCGGCCGTCGCTAGTTACCACCCTACCAGTAAAGACGTACCGTCATAACAAAGAGATTTGTATTCCGGTACAATGCTGTGTAGAAACCGTAAGGGGTAGGTCGCCCCTTACCAGATTAGCGCGATTCCATCTTAGACTGTATCATCACTTACCATCAGGTGAGATCTCCGTCAAGCGCTCATACTGTCAGCCGTAAAAAAAATTAAATTTATATCATAAATTATATATTTACAAATAGACCAACCAAATCTCCGACCGCAGTTTTAATTTGTTAGAAAATTGTTTAATTTTTCTAGGAAATTCTAAGAGCTTAAGTAATATCACATTGAAACTTCGTCTGGTTTGCTAAAATTCTGATCAAAAACTTCCAAGATCAAATTTTTAAGTTTTAAATAAATATGCATATTTAATTTTCAGATATACTAGTAGAATTCTGCTTATGTTAATTTGTTTGTTGATTTTTCTAATCATTTTGATAATATGGCGTTATTACAAAAATATTATAAAAACTTCTAAATATAGCGATTTATTAAGTTGGATGTCTATAGTGAATTATTAACTTTTTCGTATTGAGTTAACATATATAGCGTTGACAATAGATTATTTTGAAGTAGATAATCCTAAAGCGTCCAATATTTAGTATTTGCATAAGTTTAGCCAATGTAATATCACATAGACAAGGGACTGGGTATAAATTCATAATCAGTAAGTGTAATTTACTTCAACATAATATATGCCCCTTAATAAAATTCACAGATTTAATTAAAATGTGTCGATAAACAGCACTAAAACACAACATTACGCTGACTTTTGCGCATAAGCCTTAATTAAATAAAATTGAAATGAAAATGCCAAATGGATTTTACGTGCTTTCATTAATGGTTCGCATCGTATTATTTTCGAACATTTATTATTGTGTGCGTAATGCGAGGCCATTATTCATGTCTCGTTTAATAATCTACTTAAAAACAACATGTTTTTCATTTATGGCTGCTATGCGAGCGAATAAAACTCAATAGGAAGTGTCAGTAGGTACAATATTCTACAAGGCGTGAAGGAAAAACTGTTTTCATCTATAGTTCTTTGAAGAGCCTTAGCAGTCTAGTGTTCTGCTTAAGATAATGAGATACTAGGTTTAAGTCCTTGGTTAGGCAATTTTAAAAAATAATTTAAATTAGCTTTTATATATTTTTTAAATACGGCCGAAGTTAGTAAGTTGTACGGTATGCTACACCTTCGTTTCATTTGACGATCTCGTTGGTACAATGCTGATGGTACTCGCTTCTGTAGCAGAGATCTTATGTAAATCTCCCAGGAGGATAAATTTAAGAACTTGCATTTTATTAATCTGGGTCCAGATTAGGAGGCTTCGGCCGTTGATAGTTACCACTGTATCTGTAAAGACGTGACTGCCTCATAGTGCCTCTAGCGGTTAGCGTGTGCGGCTACAGACATGAGGTTCTGGGCCCGAGTCCCGGGTCGGGCCAATTCAATAATCGATATGGAGTTTTATTAAGATTTTCTCGATATTTGCCCGAAGTTGGGAAGTTGGCGGTATGCTCCACCCCCGTGTCTCGGAGAGCATGTTAAGCCGCCGGTCCTTTGGCTGATCTCTCTACCATCGTGTTGGATTCCGTTGAAGGAAGAGACAGTGCACTTGTGTACTATGCCAGAGCAGCGTTGTGGGTCTATACTCTAAAAACCCTCTGTCATATGATAGAGGAAGTGTGTGGCCGTTAATGGGCTGCTCTTGCCTTACCTTTTACTTGTAAAGACGTGCTCTTACCAGGTAAGTACGCCTCTATCTTAGAGTTTATCAGCAGTTACCATTAGTTGAGATTATCGTAAAGCGCTTACCTGTTGTAATAAAAATGTACATTAACTGCCTTTTCAGTCTAGTGAGCATTGTTTGGTCAAAGAGAAAGAGAGCCTGGGCACGACTCCTTTGTGGTAAAAATTAAATGAGGATTTCCTTACGCTACTCCTACTAAGACATGTTCAGTATATGTCCGAAGTTGGGAAGTTAAAGGTGCCACACTTCCATTTCTATTTATCTCGTTATACAAAATTCTAATTATAATGTCACACTGTTTTTTCTAATTATATGTAATGATTGTTAAGAAAACGCCTATAATTCATATGTTAATTCTAACCTGTAAGAAACATTCATCTCCTTAAAAGATTTCACAGCACGCTCTCATAGAGAAAATACTCTTCAAGAGCAGAAAAATGTTTCAATTAGCTGAGATTTTAAAATAAATTTATGTAATTAGTAGTACGATATAGAAAAATATTTCTTTTTACTCATACACAGTAACAAATAAAACTAAATATTAAACTTACTGATAAACAATAGCGGTCATTACATAGATATATATAAATGCGTTTAAATTTTAAAACAAAACACAGATTCCTTTGAAAAAAAGTAAACCCAACAAATATTATTGTATCACGAGTTTTAAGTACTCGACAATTTTGGGGGCATTTTTGTCGAATAACTTTGCTGTTTAGTAGACAATGACTCCAGGACATTTGTTAGGGGACCCCGCAATTTTTTACGCGAAACACAGCAATGCGGTACGTTTCGCAGAAAAAAAGGAGAGATGAGAATAAACAGACGACGGCGAATTGCGAGAGAGAGCTCGAATTTTGAATACAAATGTAAATTAGTATCTCCACTAATTACCTCGGCAGACACGTTCAGGGCTATGTGTCTTACGGACTTACGGGGGACGTTTAATTTTTTACAACGACTGGAAATCGGTCGCCCGTTTTCTCATTAGCTGCAAATCAATGAGTAATTTGTTGCATTAAGATGGAGACGACGTAATGTTTCTTTATTACACTTAAATATATTTTATTGGGTCAACGTTAGAATAAATTTATATTGCCATATATTTTTCATAGTACAACAAGTTATTGTTTAAAAAACCCCGCATCAAAAGAGAGGCGCACTTTTTGCTATATATACGTCAACCTTTTCCATTTGTTACGAAAAAAAAATTGACGTCATTTTGTATCGTTTAACTCTCAAATTTACAAATAAAGACGAAACAGCTTATATTAAAAAAAAAAACAAACCAATTATAAAATCATATGTTCATTTACAAGATATATTATCTGAATATATTAAGAAAGCATAAATTTGTAGTACTCGTTAAAATAAAACAAAAAATGAATGATTTTCTGGCAGAAATTGGATTTGACTGAGACGGTTTAATAGAAATTATTAAACTTCTAATTTTAAAAGTTATGTTTGCATTAATTCCATTCTGTTAACACTTTAATTTATTTATTTATAGGTAATCCAACAGCGTCTTAAGAAATTGTTACATACAATACGTAACATACCTGCTTCAAATAAGGCTAATTACGGATTACACAAATTATTAAATAATATTAAGAAGTAAGAATTTGGAAACAATGAAAAGACAAAACTATGTGTCTATATATCGCTATTTACGAGGAGTTAGTGAGTGTTATGTAGGTGTGAGTGGGTATGTAAGAATGAGTGAGTGTATTTGTTGGTGACATTTAGTCAAGTAAGAAGAATTAGTGCCAGTTTTATAAAAAAAAAAGCTGGTATGCGTATATTTGGTTTAGAGTATGTGTATAATAACCAAAGCCAATACCCCCAGTATTAGTTTTGGTTATTTAATTTTGTTTATGATTTAGTTCTGTGAACTTTGATTATCTCCTTTTTTAAGGATTCTTTAGATAGATAAAATAGGTCAAGTTGTGAATAATATTTGTTGTAAATTAATATTTAAATTTATATTGCGTTTATTATGTCTTTTTGGAAATCAAAAGTTTAGCCTTCGAAGTTACCTTCCTCTTTTATATATATGCAGTCGGACTTCCCAATCTCGCCATATTCTTACTGTTATGTCATTAATGTAAACAAAAGGCTTTCATTTGCTACGTAAAATTAGTTCATTAGCTTTTCAGTTCTCCATTTGTTTTTCAAAATAAGCCGGAATATGTTGTTGTCAACCCTCAAATCCTACATCATTCCCGCTTTCATATTTAACGCATGGTCTGACGTCATCTGGCGCGTTACACTTTTCATCACCCACCAGTAACAACTCACACCGACGTTGAAATGTACAAATGACTTTTAAACTGTACGACAAATTGTATACCTTCGTTACCGCCCTAACCTTTAGTATATTTAACTAACACTTCATTATTTAGTACAAGAGTATCCATACATTTGTTCGTGGAAACTAGTTTCGCATCATAGTATGACTTACTACTATGCTGTCGATAAATAGATATAAAGCTGAGGGTTAGGATTAATCTATGTATATATCTGACCTGTTGTCATGTGCGGTTCGAAGCATGGACCCTGAAAAAGGACACCATAAGACGCCTCGAGGTGTTGAGCTCTGGTGTTCCCGTCACTTGCTTCGTATCAGTTGGACGAATCGAAATCGTACTCTAGCTCGTCGATAGGACCCGGAAACCTATGCATATCATCTAGAGATGAAGAGTTGACGCTCTAGGTTACGGATTTATGTACGAGCTGCTCCTAATTATAATGATAGGCAAGGTTGAGAGCAAAATGCGTGTTGAACGCAGGAAGAAGTCTTGGTTGCGGAACATAGATGAATGCACAAGTAATAAATTTCGCAGCCTATTTTTTTTGTATTGCTAGGAATAGGAACTAATTGCAAAAACTGAAGAGAAGAATGACATCGCATTGGTAAAACTGTGACTTTTGCTTAAATCGTTCTATGGTCTATTATCCCATTAGGCGACTAGTGCAAAAGATTGGACAATTACCTGCCAATGCTTATGTGAAACATCTTCCACCCTATTTATTGATCTCTGATTAGGTTATGTATATTGTTATTTATCTCATCAGTGTACCATATATAAAAATCGTTTGTTAAAGCCAAATTTTAATTAAGAACTAGAATAAAAGTCGTTTTACGGACGATTTAATTATTACTTATTTTTAGATAATTTAAAATAAATGCGAAGGAGTGGAAATCACCAAGTGATTATGACAATATTATAAAGTAACATTATTCTCCTCAGTTGGATTTATTCGATTAAAATTAGTAATTATCGTATATTTAAAAGTTACACCTGTCTACATACATAATGAGTATACAAATTTTTATAACATACTGATTGTTATCAATTTCTTTTTTTTTAATTACAAGGATTCTGCTCGCAAATATATATTACATCTTTATCGCATTACAGCTTGTTGTAATTCTAAATGCTTACGTCCGTAAAAGACATTGCAATCATTTAGGCAGTCTAAGAATTCGAACGACACATTCCCATGTTAAGCTTTACTCCCCATCATCATTCAATTAAAAAGATTCCGTGTACATTCTTAAATATAAATTAGCCACCCGCTTGGACCGTGCAAATAAATGGGATAAAATCACGTCAGCGTAAAATCATTACCGAATAAAAAATACAAGTTCAAGACCCTTTTGTTCTGCGTACAATGGTAATGGCAAAGCATTTGCGGACACTTAGGCGGCCGATTAACTTGTAGTAACATTTCATTTGCAGTTTTTTAGGACGCTCTAAAACATATCTCGCATTGCTATCAAAGCTAATTTAAAAAACGGGACGTGTCTAAAATAAAATTAATACTCTGTGTTCTTACCACCCAAGTTTTAGGAGGACCACCACACGTAAGTAAAGTAGATGTTACAACAACAACAGGTGCACAGGACATGACAATAATTCAGGACATATAACATACATACATACATAGCATCACGCCTCATTCCTGTAGGGGTAGGCAGGGACAACGTCCTTCCACTTGCCACGATCCTTGCATATCTCTTTCGCTTCTTTCATTCTCATTAAACCTTTCATACAAGTTCGTCGGTTTAGAGTACTCTTGACTTGGCCCTTATTTAAAATGTCCTGGATTTGATCCAGGAACGTTCGCCTTGGTCTTCCCCTTCCAACTTTCGCATTCACTCTTGACTCATAAATCCTTTTTGTCAGTCTCCTTTCATTCATTCTCTCTACATGCCCAAACCATCTAAGCATATCTTTCTCAATTCTAGTCACTACCTCTTCTTTTATACCACAACGTTCTCTTATCACACTATTTCTTACTTTTCACTCAGTTTCAATCCACTCATGTTTCTCAACGCTCTCATCTCTAGCAAATTTATTTTACTTTTATGATTCAAATGCCATATCCAATTTTCACTACAATACATAAGTGTTGGCACCAACACTCCTGCACGCACAGTCAGTCTGGCCCTTTGAGACATCATCTGGCTATTAACGAAGGCGCGCAGGGCACCATTTACCATATTCCCTCCATTCACTCTTCTTTCAATATCACTTTCACATGTTCCGTCTTTTGTAAATTTAGATCCCAAGGATACAAATTCTCTCACCTTTTCCGCTCGTTCTCCATCTATCAAAATATTTCCATTGATCGCAGATTCATCTCTTTCAAAAAACATAACTTTCGTTTTGTTTACATTCACTTTCATTCCTTTCACTTTCAAAGCTTTATTCATAATATTTACCATCTCCTGTAGCTCATTAGCGGATAACGGAAGCATTACTTGATCATCAATGTAAAGTAAACATTTGATGAGTAATTCATTCATTCTTAACCCATACATAACTTTCTTTTAAATCTGTCAAACAGTTATAAATGAATAGGTTGAACAGCCATGGCGACGCAACACATTCCTTTCGACAGGAAACCACTCCGTATTTATTCTGACACAAGCACTAGAGACTTCAATGCTAGAATCAGATTACCTCTCACCCCATACGAGGACATATAAAACTTATCATAAACAATATATATATAACAACTATAAAATGAATACCTAACTGAAATCTATATAAAAATAAATATATTTGGGGGTTTGTAATATGAAATTGATAGCATGCACAACGTATATGCGGTGATTATATCAAAAAAATTACGTTTAAAAAGGCTTGAATATTTTTAAATGTTTATATAATGAAGTTATAAAAAAACGGAACTCTTTTAATAGGCATGTGTGAAGTAAGTATTTAAGGTCCCTTTTAATTATTAATATTAGTACTTATATAATTGTTTAACAAATTATAAAACCTAAAATTTGTTGTACCAAATAAAGTGTAAGCGTTTGTGTTAATATACAGTTTGTTGTATACCTCTCACGAATATTACTGTTATTGTATTTAAGATTGAATGCAATATAATCCTAACCTATTTTCTTTTATATTTGTTGATCGCCTTTATAATTAATCTCATATTGATGCATAGGAACTCGTAACGGGGACTAGAAAGTATGTAATATTGTACGATGACGTTAGTATTCATGTCATGTATTAAAATTAACCGTAACGGACCGAAACATGTAAAGGTCTCCAGGTTAGCGGCCGACGGAAGTTTTTAAAACGTTATCATCTTTTAATTTTCTCGCACACAATTTGCATGTTCCGTTTTCAGACTTGATTCATATAAAAATTATGCTTTACGAAATTATTTATGAGCTAATTATTTTAATGAAAGCTTTTTAATTATGTATGAAATGTTCTGTTTATTTTTATATTGCTATGTCTTAATTAATAGTGTATTTAAAGTGGATATCACACGTAGTTTATTTTATCTACGTAATATATCACAATGCACGATTTATTATGTAATTGCTACTTAATATCCTTAAAATATACAAGAGATACGTTCACTTTTACAGTACAGTATATTAAATAATGTAACACTTAATTATGAAATATAAACACGCAATAAAAGGAGCATATTTTACGCGTTAATTAGGCAAACATTTTTATTAATAATATTTATTTGTTCTACAACGATGTTATGAGCGGTATATCTTGTATAATGTGTTAGGATACCGCTCCCGAAAAGGAAGACAGACAATAGTACTAATGTCACCTTTGATGATGGGACGGGGATGGGATTTTTTATCATAAAAAAATACATAACTTTTCTAAAAAAAACCAATAATGAAACACAATCAGCTGACGCTCGGGTCAATTACCGCACGTAGTCGGCGTTGGTGTGCATGTAAAAAAACGCTAAATTGAGCGATTGTGTTTCATTGTTGACTTTTTTCTAAAGTAATGTATTTTTAATACGTTTTAAAAATACGATTTTTTTTTAATACATCGATTTTTATCCGTCCCATCATCAAAGGTCATTATGTAAACTATACTAAGGAAACCATTACCGTTTAAATACATGAGATAGCGTGGCGGTAATTTGACCATTGCATTATACTTTTGTTACCTTTATAGCAAATATATTACTATTAAGAAAGTAACAATAAAGTCTTTGTAAAGTTGTTATTAACCGCGGTTAAAGCAGCGTTTCATTTAAAAAACGAATAACCAGTAATAACCGGTTTCCATATAGTATGTAAATCACATAAATCACGCTATTAATAAATAACATTCGTGGCTACGAATAATTATAGAGTGCATTGTTCTCATTGTGTCTAATGTAAGAGACAATTACAACGGGACAAGGGGTTGGACGCATAAATCAGGCGACGAAATATAAAATTTATTTACAGCCAAATGTTAACTTAATTTTAAAGAAGTACTGAAAGCACATGTGCTTATTAAAAACGTTGTTGAGTTTTGTTAATAATTTCATTTATCTCGCAAAGATATTAAGTAAATTATGATTATAGTTTGAAAAGAAATGATTGCCAAAAGTTATGAGTTTTGTTTATGCATTTTGTTTTGCTGTGCTATTTTGTTACAGAAAAATAATCTTTAATATAACTAGCTAACAGTAAGGTATATGAAAAGCAAATCGCTGCTTTGGACAAATAGTGCCACAAATCAAACAATAAAATTTTACTGGAGACCAGAAGAAATTAACCAATAACATAATGTCATTTTGTATGGCCCCGGCGTCATTTTTGCTAATCTGAATATGAGTTAATCTGGATTCTGCTGTGACCTGAACAAAAATGTTTATGATTATGGATTGTCTGTTTATTCCTTTAAAGTTGTATGTACCTATTTAATAAAAACATAGACGTCTTAATAAGACTCGCTTTTTTTTTTAAATAATGAGTCACATTTAATAATTAAATACAATCTGCCAATACGCAGTGGAGAGGCATGGAGGGTCTATGTTCTAAAAACCCTTTCTCATTTGTGTGAGCAGACATGTGCCCAGGAGTGGGACCTTAAGAGACTGCTACTTACCTTTTTTATGTTACATTTAGTTTATAAAAATGTAGGTAAGCTCTCGTAGTCAAACGACTAGATATAGTAATTATTATTTATAAAGTAGCTAACCTTTGTATGGAGATAATTGGCACTAATGTTACCTTCTTAACGAATAAATAAATGTCTAGGTTTAAGTAAGACCACTTTATTTATTTGAGGGTATAGTTGGCGCAATGCTCATTAGCGAGGAAGCGAGGGAGAGTGGAGGGCAATGGCTTCCTTCTGCAAAACTGTTAATTCTCTAAAGGAGGCACAGGTGTGGCAGAGCATGGACGCTATAGACGCTTCTCTCTTCTGGCGTAGGAGGTTGAGAGGTAGGAGGCGTAGAATTGCGCTACTCTTGTCTCTTTCCTAAGTTCCCCAGCGGAAGTCTTCTGGAATATCAGGGCAGATTGCGTCTACAGATCCTCTGGTGCTCCACTAAAGGATAAGGATTATATCACTGGCTTTTTGTGGGTATTTTGACTTACTGTCAGCGATTTCTACACTCCCGATTACATTTTGTCTAAACGGTCTGCATAAAACGATTTCCCAGCGTTTAAAAAAATTCCACTTCATAATGTTGGTATAAATATACAGTTTAAATGGTAGGCTGTAAAATTATTGCAATACATTTTAAAATAAGTATAAACTAGTTAGTGATTACCATTTCCTGTTAAGCTTTTCTTTTTGCAAGATTTTGCCATGTTTTTTTGTATATTACAATTGATATTTTCGTGATCTCAGAGAAATTGTAGGTCTTCATCTTAAAATTTTCAAAATGTTTGCTTAAACTGTCTCAGCAAAGTAAAGTCACATAGAAAAATTATGTTTAGAAATTAGTTATACGTATTTAAGTATTTTGGCTCTCTGTCAATGGAAAATTTTCGGTCGCCTTTAGGAAATTTCTACAAAGAAACGTGCATGTCGCCAGTCGTAAAAAGTGTCACATAAAATTTACAAACACCCAACTTGTGGGTCAAAGTGACGTTAACAAGTTTTTTACGTGTGACAATCACGTACATAGTTCTAAACTTAGTAAACATAACCTTAAACCGCTACTCTCGCTGTATAATAATTTGATTCAATTTTAACATTTGGAAACGAAAAAAACTGATTAACGTAGAAAAGAAAATAATCGGTTTCGTAGCTTCAATTGATATTGTGACACTTTTTTATTTCTTATAACGGAAGCAACTAGTAAGTGATATTACTGATCTGTTTAAGAGCGAATGAGTGAATGAATTATTTGTTCACGTTAATAATTTACACAGTGCTTATGACTTATATTACCTAGGAAACGTTTACCCAAAAAATTTATAGGAAACAAAAATTTGCTTCTCTTTATGAGAATGTATATATATTTATTTATTTCTTGGGATTTTAGGTTGGATTTATGCAAAATTATAACCTTTTTATTTCATTCAATTGCGAGCTAATTTGCCATGCAATACAGATAGGTAACGATTACGCTAAACTTAATAACAATAACAAAGTGGCATACTTAAAATAACAAAGGAACAGTAGCAAGTTATAAAATACTGTAAAACAGCTGATGTGAGCCAGGGGTACCACCCCGCTGATAACCTTTTAATTCAACCTCAATACCGCGGTAAGGTATAATGCGACATGTGATAGATGAACGAAGAAATTATATGCGATGTAAAAAAAAGTTTCCATTTCAATGAAGCAGAGGCATCCGAACGACATATTATGTTAATATGTCATAACTAACAACTGCCTCATTGGTATAGCTGTAGCAAGTTCGACTACGGAAATGGGGTCTTGGGTTCGAAATCCGGATCGGGTTAATTCAAAAACCGATATTGAGTTTTCTATTAAGATTTTCTCAATATTTGCCCGAAGATGGCAATTGGTGGTGTAGTCCACCCCCCGTAACTCAGAGAGCAGGTTAAGCCGTCATTTCTGCACCTGATCTCTCTCCGATCGTGTCGGATTGCCGTCATCTCGGACTATGAAAGTGAAGGAATAGAGAGTACACTTGTATAATATGCCTTTTCTTCTTTTTATCTCTGATAAATACATTTACGCACACCGACTAATAGGGTTGGCAGTGTGGGACTC
This sequence comes from Elymnias hypermnestra, assembly GCA_015832385.1. NCBI lineage: Eukaryota > Metazoa > Arthropoda > Insecta > Lepidoptera > Nymphalidae > Elymnias > Elymnias hypermnestra. The sequence goes on from JACTOM010000855.1 coordinate 5,056,982, forward strand.
CACGAGGGTACGAACTTACAATACCTACTAAAACTAAGATCCAGCGGGACCGCGATCAACCATGAGTGGGGAGCCAGAGGTTCGTTGAGGCATTCCTCTTAGCAGTTGGCTCACAGATATTCTACAGGGGGAGGAGTTGTATGAACCTCCGCCTCCTGCTTTCTGCACCCCTTCGTCGGGGCTGGAGTGTTTCAGCGGCATTCACCTTCTCCCTTTGCCGTGCCTCCTTAAGCGAGATGACAGTATCGCCTAAGGAGGCAACCGCTCTTCAGGCCTTCTCACTGGTAAGTATTGCTCCTATAATACTTGCCAGAGAGAGGTCTTTTCCGATCAGCGACGTCATAATGAGTCGCTGAGGTCCCAAGGCGGGACATTCTGCCACCGAGTGGTGGGCTGTATCTGACGAGGCACCACACTGTGTACTATGTCTGCCAAACCGCAGTAGAGCAGCGTGGTGTGTGCATGCTCTAAAAACCCTCTCTCATATTAGAGAAGGGGCCTGTGCCTAGAAGTGGGACGTTAATGGGTTTCTACTTACTTGCCTAACAACAATTCCATTTAGAGTAGAAGCCGTGTCACTATTATTTTGTTGTGATGCAAGAACTAAATAAAGGTTTATTAGTGTTTACTATGGGATATTGCATTATATTTGGAACTGCAGTCTTTTATAATTAAATTTGGACTATCAATATCCTAATTTAGAATATTGATTATACGTATACATAACGAATAGACTGTGCGGAACTTTCCACAGTGTGTAGCGGCACATATCAGCTGACCTGCACACTGATCATGCAAAGTTAGTAAGCTATTCATGACAATTATCTAAACTCCCACAATTTAATCTGAGTCAAACCGGCCAGGGAGCAGCGAGCCATAAATTATTACGTACTAAGAATCCTAATAAAGCGGCTCTGCCTTTTGTAATAAATGACGAAACAAAAATAAGGATGGAATGCTTAATGCGCGAAAGAGCTCTGTATTATAAACAACGTGTCGCATTCACTTTGTCATTTGTGGCACTTTACATATTGTTGTTTGTAATTCAGAACCTTGCATGTTAAAATATATAAACATCTACTTAATAAAAAATCACTCAGTGACAGACAAAATACGGGTTAAACATTTCTTGTACATCTGAAGTACGTCATTATTAGGTATAGTATTTGACTATTTATTACATTTTTTGTTGATCTTTGAATTGAACTTGACGAGAAGCCTTTTGACGATTTTTATAAGTATACAGTAATTACATTTTAGTAGGTTTTAGGTTCAATATATCGATACTTTCTGAGTTGTTGTTGATGGTGGGCACACGTGTCGCATATCTTCTGAAAATGAAATATATAAAATCAAAATATTTTTTATTCAAGTTAAACAACACGTTTGAAACGTAAGTAGTTAGTATCTGTTGGTAATACTTCTACCACCGGTTCGAAAGTTGATTCCGTTTAGAATAAACCGGCAAGAAACTCAAGGGTTACTCTTTTTAAAATAGTTTTTGTAGATTACAATTTGTTTAGCTTTCATGTGGAATCAAATCTAAAATCTTTGTCGCTTAAATAATCTTCAACATTATAATATGACTTCTATAATAGGACGTTTTTAACATATTTCTTAAAATTATTTGGAGTCAAACCCAAAAGTGATTCGCGTATCTTATTAAAAATGCGTATGTTCTACCCGACAAATGATTTCTGAACCTTCTTCACTCTAAAATAAGGCATTACAAGTTGCTTTTTATTTATTTTTGTGTTAAAATTATGTGTTTCGCTCTTTTTGATGCATAAATGAATATTATTACGGATATATAAGACGATATTCAATATATATTGCGACGGTACTGTAAGAATTGAAGTTTCTTTGAATTTTTATATTTAATAAGGAAAAATGCTATTACAATAAAAATTTCTTTTAGCATATGTAGAATTTCAATATATATCTTGCTTAATACTCATCCTTCTTTAAGAGAACATGTTTAAAAAACGTAAAAAGTGACAAATGCCTACATTTAAGTTTATCTATACATTTTGAATATGTGATGAAATTTTGTATAATTTAAATAGTAGCCATACTGAGTTTATTACTTAAACAGTAAAGTTTTATTGATCTGTTCATACTAAAGAGTATACTAACCTTTTATATTGGTTACATTGTTTTTTTCGTTGGGAAATGCTTTTATGCACTGGCCCCGACCGTGTGTCAGGAGTGTGGGACTCGGCAAACAAGAAGGCCTCGCAATAACCACTATGCGGAATCCTCTTCATTCATAAATGAAGCACCAGGACTTCAACTTTCGCATTCATCCCTGGTGTCACGGATGAATCCGACTGAGGATTCTCGACGACGGAAGGGCTTTATCGAAGCTAATTGAATTCTATGTAACTCAGTTTAATCGTTCTATCCTAAAAGCGAAACCATCCTATAGAATATAAGTTTTGTTTGGTTAAGATAATTAAGAGTTACATATTGCATATAAATAATAATCATTGGAGATTGATATGCATTATTCTGAGCTCCGTATTTAGATCTAGAACCACTTAACTGCCGTTTCAGTGGTAAAGTCTAAGATTAGACTTCGTAGATAGTTTTAGTTCCAGCTGAGGCATTAAAGTCTCGTAAGTAAAACCACTTAAGTATCAGAACAAAACTTGCCGTTACATTCACTATTTCGTCCTAATTGTTTCATAGTTTAATGTAAACCGTGTACCCACAATGTGTTTTCCAATTTAATATATCTTTTCATACATTACAACATATTTCTACAACCATTTCGTTCTACATTGATTATATGAAGTTTTTTTTCAAACTTTTACAGATGAAATTTATCCATATTTTTACAAAATATAAGACAAAATCTTCCGCCGCATCTGTCTGTCTGTTAGCGAAGAATTTAAAGACTTTTGAAAGGATTTTCATACATATTCTTATCAATAGATACAAGCAAAGGAAACTTTATATTTTATTTTTCAATATTTTGTATTAATAGGTTTAAATATAATAATAAGGGTCCAGTGTCTTAAAAAACATTGGGTTGACATCTTTCATCGAAAAAGCTGCCTTATCCCTTAGAGATATAATATTGAAAATTCCTCTTTTATAGATCTAAAAAAAGTCCGTGATAGTACATGTCTGTGTATTAAAGATAACTATAACCATTTTATCTTCAAAAAAAGGTCACATAATTTGCGGCGGTTGGACATCTAAAGTAATATTATAAATAGGAAACATGTTTTTGTATGAAAGTATATATGTATGTTTGTAACGTTTTCTCACAAAGACTGCCGGACCAATTAAGAAAAAAAATGTCATCATTAGAAAGCTGCATTTTCACTGAGCGACAAAGGTTATATTACTTTCTAAAAAAAATACGGTCCCCTAATAAAAATGCACTAATGTAGCCCAAGGCGGGAAAATATTAGTCACAAAATCTGTCATCGCGTGCGCTGCGGAAACTATTAATAGATAGAAAAAAAATATTCTACTATATTTTAGAACGTATTAATATCTATAAAAAAGTCAAGAATACCATATGTCCAAATACTATAGGTATGCTACTATAACTACTTTTATATTTTAAAAGTTAATAAAAGTGCCGACGATAATCAAACTATATTATTCATACTTGTAAAATACTTTTACATTATCGAAATAGAACATTTAATTCAAACGATATAGTGATTTTAAAAAGATAAAGCTAAGAAAATAAGTCCAAATTAGTATACTTTGTAGGTGAAACCGCGGGGCATTGCTAGTTTTTTTAATAAAAATCGATACAGTAGATATTAGTATTATCGCTAAGCTCATGCAGTCTTCCAACGGAGAAAACATGTAGTATAATTTGAATAATTACTATTTTTGTAAGTAATATAAATCGTTTTCCTATCAAGTGATTTATTAAACATATTTACTAAGCTGAAGGAGATATATTTTGTCATATCCGCAGTTACTTGAGCGTATATAATTTGCGTTAGAGTCCCATAAAAATCACCGCAGGAGAACATGGAAATGAATGGAGCAGGGCGCATTCAGAATTGTGAAAAGAACTACTGGAAAAGGATACATATATATAGCTATACAGTATTCTAAATCATTGGTAAAGTTACTCTAGAAATGATAAATAATTAAGTATTTAAATTTATTTGCTTAGTCAACCTGGATTCATAAAGGGTGCCAAAATATATACTATATCGTTTAATAAGAAACAAACGATATACAAAACCACTTCAATTTATAAAATTTCATAGAAAAAATTTACATTTTATAGCATCCAATAAAATGGCACTGTACAATAGTATACCAATTAATTAATTAATGAATATTTCAAAAATATCAAGTACCATTGATTAAAAGTTACCTAATGTTAAGAAGTCAATTATACTTCTTAAATAGTTGTCAAAATAAATAAGCTTATATCTATTTGTAAATTACATATTGTCGACAACCTAAAATCGGTTCTGTTTGAATTACTGCTTACTTCTTATTCATTTAGCACGTTACGATCTTGATTAAATCACCACTTCAATCTACCAAGAGAGAGCATATTCATATGCTAACTTAAAAAGTATTACAAAAAGGGTACATCTACACCTAGGTAAACAAGAGCAATCCACATTATTAACTTAACAAAACCCTAACTTAAATAAGTTAATGTAAGAAGTAGCCCATTATTGGCCCACAGTTGGGCCCAAGGGAGTGAAGAGTAGAAACGCACCGCGGGGCTTGGCAGGCTTACATATCCCAGAGTTACTCCCGGGATATGCAAGTTTTCTCACGATGTTTTTCTTCACCAAAAAGCACAATGATGGATTCTATAGAACAATCAAGCATGTCAGTTTCTTTTTGTAAAGTGAAACTTGATGCAGCCTGTCCAGGATTTCTCTGAACAAGAATCTAAGGGTCTAACTTATCTGACTTGTATACAATTTGAAAAATACTTTATTTTTTACACCAATTACATCGTAACAATTTAATCCTAACACTAATGTTAAAGTTTATACTCCTACACTTTAAAGGGAGTAGCGACTGCTAAGCATTAGACTGTATAATGCTTCTTTGCATTTTATACGCGAAAACGTATTTCCAGCTAGATTTTGTATCTTTGCCAACGACGTGGAAGTATCTTTACTTAGAAATAGAAATATAGCTAGCTGTATTGAATGTAAACATGTTTACCGTCTACGAGAGGATTAAAAAATATGTACAGAAGAGTAAACACAATCTATCTTTTCGTATAGTAATTCATTAATTACACAAGGTTGTTGTAAAATGTCGTACTTGAATTTACTTCCGAATAAATTCAATTTTTACATCATCTACAAGGAACTTCTTAAACTCATGACATAGAAAGAAAGGTTCAAATATTTTAGGTGAGTTTTTAATAGATGGTGCGGTAAATAAAATCCTAAATACGATTGCTATTAAAATTTAAGTAATGTAAAAAAAACTGCGTTGACGTCATACTTATAAAATATACACAGCATGTTTTATAACGTATATTTGTACTCAATTGGGTGAATAAAAAAGTATTTTAGTAACGATTGAAACTTGATAAATTTGAATTAAATACACCGTATATTAAAAGGGTGAACTAATCGTAGATATAGAAAAATAGTGAATTGATAGTACCATAAAAAATGTCATTGAAATAAGAGATTTTTTTAAGAGACTATTAATTTGCAATAAATGTTTTGTAAGATTTCTTAGTGCACTCAGTAAAGTCAGGATTTTTTTAATAAGAACACTTTAAGGAAATTTTTAAACCAGTAAAACTTTTTGATGAGTATCCTACCAACTAAGAAATACCAACAAATTAAATCTGCTTTCAAGATAATCAACAGCATCCTTTTAAAAATATGGAAATGTTTATTAATTTCAAAACAGTCTAGTATATTCCCATCTTAAATGATAACAACACTTATATGTAGTGAGATTATTGTTTAGCATATAGCTGTACACATTAAATGCAAAGGTTAAATTCGTCCTAGAACATAGTCTGCCTTATATCAAGAGCTAACTGTACATAATAAAAAAATAAATAAGGATTTATTTTTATTATGTACAGTTAGCTCTTGATTGTGATCTCATCAGATATGCGATTATACGTTGCTTAACCTGGTAAAAGACAATTTAATTAATTGTAATTCTTTTTACGATATTTTAGGGCCAAGGTATTGATTATAAGTTCTAAAAAATGGTAGTGGAATGTAAATAATTTGCCTAATGTTTTCGCTGCTAGACGAGTTAGATGAATTGGAAATTAGGGATTATACCATAGGTAGGAATCTGTGAACTCTGCTAGCGAAGCAAGTGCCATTGAAACTGCCATCAATATAAATTACATCTATATACAATATTGTTTAAAAAAGCAGATATTCTTTCATCCTGTTATGAATAAATTTATACTTGAAAACTATCCCAAAGATGTACCCCAAAATGCTTTCATTAGAATGAAAAAAATGGTAATAGTGTTACAACATTCCACTGACTCTTGACAACACACTCACTTATTATGAGTTCTCCAAAACTGTTAGCGATTGACTTGAAATTGAGGTTTATGGATTTTCCCATGTTTGCACGGAATCGAAACTTTTTTTTTTATTGCTGAGAGCGCTTGCCTGTGATCACCCTCGATGGTAAGTGATGATACAATCTAACATGGAATTGCGCTAATCTGGTAAAAGGCAATTTACCTTTTCCCGAACTACACCGCACAGAACAGCCAATGATACATGCGATTTATTTAAACTTAAAATGAAGTGCTTTTCTTTCGTAAAAACTAAAAAATAGTTGGATATGAATAGTGTGCAGTGGTGGAAAATACGATCTAGGCACTTAAATCGACAAATGGCCGCGTTGCAATTGACGGTGTATTAAACAGCTGCCTGCATGCCAAAATAGCACTGTATCCCCTATATAAGGAACAGTTTACATTAACTAAGGTTTACCTCTTTTTTTATACGTTAAATTGGCACACGATATATTAATTAATGAACATCTTGGTTAATTACAAGTAAAACGTTTAACGTTAGTACAGGCAATATGGATACACATTTGATACATTACGAAATAAGATTAAGTTGGATTAGTGGATTTAATTCAACATAAATGACAGCTCAATAGTTCAATTAAAATGTGATAGTTATAATTGAAAAACAGTCTTTAGAATTTTATGTCAAGATAACCTGCCTATTTCTAAAAATAAATAATATTAAATTAAATGTTTACTTCTCATAATTCCGACTAAAGTCTAAACCTGGTTGAATTGGATGGGAAACGTTTATAATACACGCGGTAACTAGCCATAGTCTACACATTCCATCTGTCTAGATTTACAGAAAATACAATTTTTCTGGTGGGAATTGCATTTACAATTCGAGTAGCGAAGTAAGTACTCGTAGGCCGTTGACGTCACTTAAATTAAATGAATTAGGCATTTTCTTTAATTTTTTAACAGTGATAGGGTGGAGTTTCACTGTGAGCTCATTTTATGGTAAGTTATAAAAAGGTAGGTTACTCCGTAATTGTTTCTATACAACATCGTACCCGAATATAATATTTTTCTTGGCGATGCGACTTTGCAGGTAGGATGGTAACCAGCCTCAGCCATCTCAGGTAAGTGATGATGCAGTCTAAGGTAAATAAATAAATAGAGATGGTTTCTATACAGCTCGTACAGTCAGTTCGTACTGGAACACAAATATCTTAGCTTAGCGGTACCTCTTTAAGTCTTGACAAAGATAGAACTAAAGACGTTACTATATATTTATATGATATTTTTGTTTTTTTAAATATAAACTATTGTACAGTCTCTTTAACTTCGGCGGGTTTGTCACGGCGCCTAGCGGGTTGCCAGCGAGAAACTTTTTCATTGATAGAGTCCCAATAAATCTGCGCCGAGACCGGCAATGCAGACTCCGGCAGACGTGCTCGCCGAATTTAGAAAATTGTTGCACTTTTCTAAGAAAATCCAATTTTGTTTTCCACTTGCAATATATCAATCTGCAATTTAAATCTATGCTTCACTTCTTAGATTTCCTACTATATAAAGTTACCTTAAGTTCATTTACCGTCGGAAAACGTCTTATCTCTTTTGTCCTCAAATGTACATGACTTGTGTAAATTGATTTAAGTGGCTTTCATTGATGATTTTTTAAATAAATGTAAGACTTTCTGACACATAATAAAGATTTTCATTTGAAAATTATTTTGAAAACCCAGATATTATCCAGTTTTAAATAAATATATCAATGGATACGTCTTCCAACAATTATTTTAAACTATTAATGCGTCAAACTCAGCGTATAGTTATTTATCAAATTTATTCGAGTCTAATACATTCCGTAAATACAATATTTATGTATTTTCAGACAGTTTCATACTTTGTTCGCGATGTCCTCATAAGCATTTTAATGGCCACTTTATTTTGACCTGTGAAAATTCTTTATGTTCCGCTATTCGTACCTACTTTGTACAGGCTGAGGATGTACAAGAGGCCTTGCTTTGTTGGTTGTTGAGATACGCGGAGTGGCGAATATGAATAATGCATTTTTGTTTTGGATTTTTATGAGCAAAGTTTTGATTATTTTCAGTTCGGTGGCAAGTAGGTAGAAATATAGTATCAGAGATGGCGGGGCTCTTCGAAGTGCGGAAGGAATAATTGGCAAAACTCTCTTTTCATAGGTTAGAAGGTTCTGCTATAAATTTGATACGGGAAATGTTATTTGTTCATATAAATTATTTTGGTATGAAATCAAAATACATTTATTTTTCGATGGTGATCTACTTAAATGTATAACGAATTATAGAACGAACTTAGTATTACCAATACAATTGCTTCGAAATAATGATTTTCGAAAAACAAATTAGTACATATATTATATCGCGGGATTTTGAACAGTATTTTATAAATTTTGCCTGAATTATGTCACAATTTTCAGCTTATGAAAAGTGCTTAAATATATGTATTGTTACGTGCATACACCGACTACCTCAGGTCAAGGAGTTTGCATGACATTGCCCTATTTTGGGTTATGTGTCTTTGAAGACGACTGTATTTTTTTTTATTATGACTGACCGGTTAGTGCATGTCTGTAATTTCACCTGATGGTTATTATACTATTTTCTACGCAACATCGTGCTGGTTTTTTTTGTTTGACGACACGTTTTTGCTATTGGGTTTGCAACTAGTTACAGCTGAAGGCACTCACTATACCCGGCTCAGAACTCTTTACCACTTGTGGTTTTTACATAGCGTCGTAGTGGAACGCAATTTTATTTGCTAAGCAGCTATACTGACAAATTAGAAAATGCGATATCCAAAATTTACCCTACCAGAAATTGAACTGAAGACCTCTATTAGCGAAACGAGTATCCGAAACATTTTGCCAACTAGACCGTCGAGGTTATAAAGTTGTACTTCACGTAATGTAGTTTTTATAGGTGTTTGTTTATAATTGTTTTCGTCGCGCCTACTGGGGGTATAAATCAACAGAATAGGGAGCGAACGGGATATAATAAAAACTACAAAAATAAGTAAGCAATAAATCGATCTCGCTACATTTATCATGTTAGTTATTGTTGTTCTGCTTGTGTGTACGAGTGTGCTTTATCTTACCTCATTTGGAACTATGTCAATATAATGGAGAAGCATCTCTCTCATAATATCAAAGAGTTTATATAAATATTTTATATTACTTGACAGCCTCGCTGGCTAAAGGCCGGCATAAAGTTTTCCTGATGGTTAATTGTACCAAATACATAAAATATAATATGTATTTTTTTGTAATTCCACATAAGGTATCGTGCTAATGAATCATGACTCAGTAGCTTGATTCCTTTCTTGGACCACTTATAATTAATTAACCTGAAATACACATTTATCTAGTTTTCATTACTCAATTCATATAAAGCATTTTAACTTTTTTTTCATAACTGACAATTAAGTACTTGACTGTAATCATATCTGATGTAAAGTGATAGGAGAAAGGTAATTACTTCTTATGATTTCTACTTGGCATAATATACCAGAACGTATTTTTTTTTGCACGGCAGTATGTTTTTGATTGCTAGGTGACAACTGGTCACGGCTGAAGCCTCCTAACAAGTCCAGCCTAAGTCGATTTAGGAAACATAACTTTGTCAGTTTGATTTGCGAGATATTGACTCCAGGAATGAAATTAATAACCAATCATTGCGCCAGCGAGTTCAAGGTCCATGCAATCAAGGCTTTGATATAAGGAAGTGTCTATGTATAACATGAATGTGATTTCTTCAAGCTCTACGTACCTTAATACGGTAAGATTGAACGATTAAACAAGTAATTAAGTATCGACGCTCGTTGTGTCGTCGCGACTCTCAAATTTGCACGTTAAACGAAGTTTTAGTTTAGTTTTTATTTTACACCCCCTTATTGAGATGCTTGCGTGAGTAGCCTTTTCTTAGCATAGCCATATGTGGAGGATAATCACTCTAAATTATCATACTTATAAAGGCTAAAGTCCAATAATTTTGGAATAAATAATACCAATCAACGATGGACTTTTTATTTGTATTGCCAGCATCAGGGTTAAGGCGTAGAGATTGCATGCTTTGATTTTACATTGACAATTTGAGTCAAATGACTTTATCAAAACCGACACTGATGTGTTAAAACAGGTCAATGAGTGTAATATTCATCTGCATTTATAAATAAAATTAAAATTGTCTGCTTATAATGGCAAAATAGCAACTTTATATAGGATACGTGTAATTGCTTGTGTAAATAGATAGTTACACAAAAATCAATTTTAATTTTTTTTCATCGGGAAATTTAATGGCATATATTCACACAAATAATTAATAAGCCCTCTCATATTTCTTAGATTATACGGACCCGAGCGTCTTTGTCGAAAAAAATCCTATTTCTAAGTCCAAAAGATATTTGATGAAACAATAAAAACTGACTAAACGCCTCTCCAACACATAAATAACAAACGTTATATACGACATAATTTTAGAGTTAAAATATATTAAAATTTAGGATATTTTCAATTAATTACAAAACTGCAGTCACGGAACACATGTGAAGTGCCAAGTTCGATTCATTACAAGAAGTATTTAGAAGTGGTACTATCTAACTTTTTAGGTCAAGAGGCTTCGGTAGTCGCTAGTTACTACCTTGCCTGCAAGGACGTGCCATCCAGCATAAAATTACGTTTTTATAGCTTATCATGCTGTTATAGGTTTCACCAGTAGATATCATGTCTAAGATAGTGGACAGATGTCTTCAAGCTGGGCGCCGGCTGCAGCTGCATGTAGCGAGACAAGTTCAGATCTCGAAATCATTAGAACACATGTGTCCAGTAGAGTACGTATGTACGTAAATCGGGGACAAAAGAAGCCAACGAAAAAGATTAAAGACCATACATACAACTGTGTCAACAGTCTACAAAAAATACGATATATCAAGGGGCAAATAGAACAGTTATTTTCAAGTTTTTGTTCGTTGCAATTTAGCCTTGGTCACGTTAAATGCTCTTACAGGGAAAGGAAATAAATTACGTACTTACGTCGGTAAGCTATATTAAGCGACCCCAATTAGTAGAGATGTATGGTTATATAATATATATTTTGTTTTGAGGGGGAATCGATTCTGCGTTTGCGGCCGCCGGTCAAGCATTAAAATATTAAGGGGCCCCTAATCTACCATGATTGAATTTGCGTTTTCTGGCCCCCCTGTGTATGAAATCCCTAACTCTTTTCATCATTTTTTTAACATATATAAAACTAAATGTATATTTCTTTTTTATAGGGAGTAAAATTTCAACACACAATATAACAGACTGGTATCTCTAGTCTCCTACTTAAAAAAAAATGTTTGTTTTTAATATATTTCATATTTAATCCGATCAATGTATAAACAAATTTATGTCAGATATATGACAGTTATATTTTCAGATAATTGGTAGAAACGTAAGTAGCAGCCATTTAGCAGCCGCTGCTCCACTGTGGATTGGCAGGCATAGTACACAAAGCTTGGGGACCTCAGCGTCACCTCCTGGTGGCGTTGATCGGCGGCGACCTCTCGTTGGGAAGCCTTGTAGGCGCGATGCTCTCCAGCGAGAGATGGTGGGCGGCAGTGGCCTTCTTTTGCTCTCTCTCTTGTCTCGCTAAAGGAAGCCCACGAGAGAGAGAGGGAGAATGCAGTGGATGCACCCCCTCAACGCCGAAGGAGGCGGAATACAAGGCGGCGCATGTTTGCGCGTCTCCTCCCGCCTCCGTGAATCCTCCGTCGGACTCATCCGGGACACCAGGGCAGAATGCGAAAGCTGATCACCTGATGCCTCACTAATGGATGAAGAGGGTTCCGCTGTGTTTTAGTGGGTATTGCGATACCTTCCATCGCCGAGTCCCACACTCCTGACTGGTCATCGGTCAGGGTCAGTGCGTAAGCGACAAAAAAAAAGGCATAGTACACAAGTGCACTCTCTATTCCTTCACTCTCATAGCCCGATGTGACGGGAATCCGACACGACCGGAGAGAGATCAGGCGCAGGACCGACGGCTTAACGTGCTCTCTGAGGCATGGGGGTGGATCACACCGCCAACTTCCCAACTTCGAGCAAATATTGAGAAGATCTTAATAGAAAACTCAATATCGAATTTTGAATTGGCCCGTCCCGGGACTTAACGAGGTCCTGGACCTCATGTCTGTAGTCCAACATGCCAACCACTAGGCCAATGAGGCAGTTAGAAGAGACGAAACAAGAAACTTAAGAGTTAAAGGTAATTTCAAAAATATTTATATAGAATTTTTCGCAGCCGATGTTATAATTTAAGAGTATTCCTGCTCTCAACTATAATTTTAATTCATCCTAAAAATGCTTACATGTCAAAAAAGCACTAATTTTATAGTAATTGCATTTCAATTCGTCTTGAACTCTCCATATGTTATGACTAATATTGGTTAGACAAATTTTCGAGTTTCCACCGAGAATCCATAGTATATTATAAGCATATGAAATAAATCTAAAGGCCCGTACACAAAGCGTGCGGGGGCCTGATAGCGCATCCAATGCCGAGGAGAATGAAAATTAGCATTTTAATAAATACACACCCTTTACAACACACCGTCTATAAATCCGGCCTGATCTTTATAATCAAATTCAAACACATTACTCTTATTTTGTACGTGGAAAGCTGTGAAAATGGTTTGCTAGCTATCCTGTTTTTGAAGGAATATTTATTGGAATCGTATCGCCTTGTATCCAAATTTAAGTTAGGCCCCAAAATAATTACGCCTTTAGACATTACAAATGTTTTTTGTAACATATATTTGTCTTCATTTAATATAGAAATATACAGTACTAAGTTCGTATAAATTATTTTGAAATAACGATTGTGAAATATCAAAACTGTATTGACTTTTAAATAAGGACGTACTTTTAAATTTTTTAAGTACATCCTGTTTTTAAAATAATGTATTATTATTAAAGCACTGAAGTATAAATATTTATATATATCTCTCTAAAAGATACATGAAATTTATTGCATTTGATTTTAAGGTTCTCGTAATTAAATATAAAATGATAACGCCGATAAGAGATACAGAAAACTAAGGAAAAGTTAGTTGTTTAATAGTTATGTTAAGGATTGTTGCTAAATTTATTCGAGTTAATTCCAGTAATATACATTGGCTTTAGACAGTGATTGTAAAGGCACCTTTATATGTCTACGATTAATGTGTGAAATAGAAGAAAAGAAACTGGCTTCTATAAATAAAATATATCTTGATGGAAACCAGTTCAGTAATAGAATTTTAGCCTAACTCGTTATAGGCTTTCCTATTTCATAATTATGCGAAACCTGAATTATATTAAAACCCATGTGGTCGACATTCTGTAAAATAAAATAAAACAAAATTTTAAAAGTTTATATGGATTTTCTTGAAAGAGGAAATTATATTTATAGAATTAAATCCAATCAGTACGTAGCTAATAACACTTTTACAATTGTCTTTCGCTGCACTAAATCGCTAAACGTTAATAAATTATAGTGATCGGGTGCAAGTTTCAGGAGGTCAGAGGTGTACAGGGGCGGGCCGCAATTATAGCGGACGGAACTAATTGCATCTAGAAGTGATTACTTTTATATATATAAATCAGATTAAAATTTACTTGCCATTCATTATTTATTACATTTGTTACTTTAGATCTATCTCTTGCTATTACTCGATCACATTCAAATTTGATAATATCCTAATAAGATCAAAGTAATTCGGTTGTGTCATGATTAAAATAGGCATATGAATATATTGTCTGTAAATAAATATATTATTATTTTCAAACAAATACATACCCGTATATAACGTCATCAGTATTTTCGTTTTCCGTTCGTTTTTCGTTCTCCGACATATATATATATATATGTCAGAGTGCAATAGTCTGTGGAATGCTGGCGCCATCTGTCTATCGGCGTGGGGCAGTGTCAATAAGTGGCAGTCCGGCGCGCGTCTCTCGGTAGTTCTCGGGTTATGCTGGAGTGGGCGACTGTTGAAACTGTCCTGTTGTTCCTAACTATTCTTATTAATGAGTTTGTGTACATTGATATCGGGAACATTAAGTGATTGAACATTATAATCTCAGTTAATTAGGCTCCACGCTGGGCGTATATAAAAAAATCCCTGTCACAGAGTTTGTGTGATGAAAGTAGTCTCCGGATTTTCATGATTATTTTCGATTTGCTGTATTTGTTCCGACTTTGGGCTTAGAATAGGTCTCATTTTTATTTATAATAAAATATTTTATTGTTGCTTTTTTAAACCGAGAGGTCGTTTATTTTGAGTTCTGGTGTCAAAAATAACTAATAATTTTTAATAATATGATATTATATATCATGGCAAGTAACACGACTAACTAAACTATTGTCAGTAACACTTCTAGATTTCATAGCTCGCGTTGGGGCAGCGTCACCCGCAGTAGATAAAGTAAAGGCCCCAGGCGTCACCCCCTGATTTATGCAGCAGCCCTTATCCAAGATTACGATGACCGCGATCCACTTGCTTAACTTAATAGTACCATGTATATTGCTGTACGTGTTATATGTATTCAATGTTTTACTGTTGTGTTTGTTTAAGAACATATGTGAATTAATTGAAAACGCTTGTTTTTTTGGCAACAAGAACTTAACTTTTTTTAAATTTCGTTAAATAATACCAAAAATTAGATAAACCAAAATAACATTGAATCAAATTAAATTTTGATTGAAATAAGATTAATTAGCGTTAACAACATTAAATGAATGCCAGTATTAATTACAATATGGAGTCCAAAAAAGAATATATAGAAGCATTTCTTGTTGTTTGTTGCTTGAAATTAAACCGAAAATAATTAATTTAAGAAAGATTAAGGAATTTGCCTACTCTATATTAATTTAAAGTTTATTTTTAAAAAATAAATCATTAAAACAATTGAATAAGTTCTATTAAATGATTTGTGCGATTATATTCCTTTTTTTTATTACTGATAGGTTAGCGTTCTATGTAATGTCACCTAATGATTAGTAATGATACGCTCTAAAGTATAAGCTCCCTAATATAATAAGTGGTTGTTTACCTCTTATTTTTTCTACACACCATCGAACGGGATCGCAATTTTTTTGCTTCGTGCCAAATCTTTGCTAGGCGAGACCAAAACCTTCCAGCAGTCAATACTGACGGATTAGTAATGCGAATTGCTATATTTGTAACACCAGGAATCGAACTCATGACACCAGTTTGCGAAGCGAGTGCTCACATCATTGCACCAGCGAGGCTGTCCAACTTCCTTAGACTATACATGCTTTATTGTATTTATAATATTATTTAGTGTATACTAGAGCACATAATATACCACAACTGCGTATAGTACATACATTTTGTATGCATACCTGTAGCCGTAATACATTCAGTGACCAGACGCAATTTTGCCGAAACAGTGAACAAATTAAATGTCTGATTGCAAAATGTTTGACGCTAGCCCAAATCGTGAAAATTTAATAGTGTGGCGTTTTTCTTTTACAGGAATATTTTTTTCATTTTCTGCTAACAAATACGTAATTTCTGATATGTTAAATTTAGTATGTTAGTGAAAATTCTTAATCTTCTTATTTCAGGATAATTGAAAATTGATACTGAATTTTATAAATGAGCCTTTAAGACATGATTACTCTCTAGTCAGCATTTAATCAACTTTGAGTTAATTAAATAATAGTAATTACTCAAATTTGAGTGACAAAGCAAGAAATAGTGTGATAAAAGAACGTTGTGGTATAAAAGAAGACGTAGTGACTAAAATTGAGACAGGTATGCTAAGATGGTTTGGGCATGTAGAGAGAATGAATGAAAGGAGACTGACAAAAATGATTTATGAGTCAAGAGTGAATGCGAAAGTTGGATGGGGAAGACCAAGGCGAACGTTCCTGGACCAAATCCAAGACATTTTAAATAACGGCGAGGTCAAGAGTACTCTAACCCGACGAACTTGGTTGAAAGGTTTAATGAGAATGAAAGAAGCGAAGGAGATATGCAAGGATCGTGGCAAGTGGAAGGTCATTGTCTCTGCCTACCCCTATGGGAATGAAGCATGATGCTATGTATGTATGTATATCTCTTGTGCAACCTTTATTTGAAATGAGCTGCGGCTTAAAGAGACACGAAATTAAAATATCATCATAATCACGTGAATCAATAATATTAAAATGAATTAATTGTATTTAGATTCTATAAAATGCTAAGGTAAGGGCCTGTTTGTGTAAGTACCCAAAACAGCTTGCACTTTTGAAATCCCGCTTTTGATATATGAAGAAGTCATTTGATGTTTTGTTTTTAAGAATATAATTCATATTTTATACGAGTATAATTGAATTGTCATTTGCGTCGTAACCATTTACTATTGGCATTGTAATAATTGTTACATCGATGACAAAACAGAACACATATTTCAATTATGCTTTTCTTTATACAAAAGTGGTTGGAGTAAGTACTGATCAGATTACGTTTAACGTAAACAAGAGTGATAAACTGGAAATCTTAAAGAGAGTTTATCTTACACGTAGTGTTTCATAATCTCGGTTTTATCTCATAAAAAGTTTGTTGATAGTTCGTAGTAAATAATGTCTCGATTTATATTTCACCACTGCTATTAGGGATTAGGTAAAGATCCAAAATTAAATATTATACCAATAAAAGGGATAATAATGGCTTCCCCACATCCGACCGTGCCGATAATTCCACCGTTCGCTCACCAATAAATATGCCTCCGACATTTTGAAGTTACATAGATCGGTATATTTCATAATAACCTAAGGCGAGACAGGAACCAGTTCGCCCTTCAAGCTCAAGCAATAAAGGGAATCCCTCTAAACGTGCCGGGCGTGTATGTCCCTTCTTATAAATATCAATTTATACGCCGTGTCAGTTACGTTTAAACGTAGCCGTTTTCAGGCCACGGATCGTCCGCCATACGTCTCGAAGCGCTCGGTAAATCACCATTATTTTCCTTGAAATTTTTACATAGAACAGACCGCAGACTGTCCGTAATTACTGAGACAGATGTTTTATGGTTGAAAAGTCTTTATTTAAAAGCCTACTTTGCATTATTATTGCTATTTAACATCGCTTAAGTAAACATAAGCAGATCCTGACATTAATATGTATTGTTTTAGACATAATGCGTGGTAATTCTTTGATTTTAGTTTATTCTTATGGTTTAAGCAAGCCGTGTTCGTTTCGAGAAGGTGAAATCTATAACTAGTTTAATGGAATTTATACATACTTTTAACAGATTTCACTCGTTTAACGAAGCAAATAAATTAAAAAAAAATTCTGAGTTATAGTGCGCGTGTAACAAAAAATTTCATTATATCAGTTTTTTTTTTATATAATATCTTGATATTATGCGATATCCTACCTTTTTGTTAAAACGCGTTAAAATCCTCGGAAATTTGACATATAAAAAGATGCAACTGAAGACATTTTTAATTACTAAAAGGAAAGGATAGTAGCAACCCGTCTTACCTCCTCATTTATATGAAAGAGGTTTTTTAGAGCATTTACCCACCACGCTGTTGCACTACGCGATGGCAGAGATAGTATACAAGTGTATAACTCAAATACACTCTCTATACCTTCACTCTTAAAGTCCGATGGGACGTCTTTCCATACTTGTCACTTAATTTTCGTGCCAACAAAAATACTGACATGTACTTTTATGCCTGTGAAACGAAATCACTTTAAAAAAAGAACAAAAACATGTGAAAATATATATTAATTAAGTTTTCTAATACTAATAGTTTATATAGTATTTATTCCCAAAAAAACGTGCTTACAAACATTATTTAACAGCTTAGATCTACAACAGAGCACAAATTCCCGGCGGCGTTACACCAATTACAAAACGCGAAACCAAGTTGACATTAAAATTCATTAAATACCATTCCCGGCTTAAATTTACAGTCAACAGACAAAAATAGAGCAATATTTTAAAAGGATTTACGGTACAAATATATGTTAAGTTTGCCAAATATATTATATTTGGGGTTGGTCCCAAGATGGGTGGGGGTACGTGAAAACATTCAGCTACGTGCCTTAGCATAATGCCTTTGGAAGGGCGTTGAGGCTGCTAAGCTTCCGTAATTCGTCTTCCAGGAATCCCTAATTTGAAATGTGGATGATATGAAATACCAAGAGGTAAATTATGAAACTTTAATTCGCACGCAATATATGTGTATTTATAAATTTACCAAAGGATAGGATGGGATTGTACCTAATTCTCTATATACAACGCCGCTAGGCCAACAGTCGCTTTTTACGTAATATGTGACTACCAATTTGCTTAGTCTTAACAGAAATCGATATAATGTAATCCAGTAATTATCATTTCTACTTTTTAATTTATTTAATAAATAAAGTCGCTTATATCTGCATATTAAATATACATTTTACATAATTTACTGAAAATTTTCATGCCTCCATCCCTTGTTCCCTTGGTGTACTTTACCTATCTAGAAATGTATTATGATATATGTTACAAAAATTTGTTCCTTTAATCGTTTTCAGGATAACGTAGACAGTTATTTGGACAGTCTAAGAGTCTATAACTTATCTTATAACTAAAATATCATTAACCACCACATTGACAAGAACATAATTTATAACAGCTTAAAAATTACATTGTTTTATATTTATTTATTATCTATACCAACTTATCATCTTTTTTAAATCATGTTCAAGTTAGCAAAGATATAGTTAACTATACATTTATACAGTTTTTGAAACAAGACTCGTGATAAATCTCTATGGAAATAAAATGATATTTATTTTTGAAATCATTATTTATTTTATTAGACTTTAGTTACGAGTCAGTCTTAAATAACTCCCCTCGTAACTTTAGATTCAAAGTCAAACGATAATTGACTATTCAAAAGTGATATTAAAGCCTAAATAAATAAAGCAACTTTGAATTTGAATTATGTGTGTATAGCGTATAAAGTGTAGCATAAAAATAGTATAAATTTTAAATGGATCAACGTAACAAGACCGTATAACACTAAAAGCGTGGACTAATGCTGAAAACGTAAGTTTTTCTTCATTAAAAACCCGGCTGCGTCCGTGGCTTTAAAATTTTCGCCAAGTTGTTACAGGATTAGCTACAAAAGCGGTGATATCTTAAATGTGAATCTGCTGTAAACAAATTCGTGTTCCCACCCCGATTTATGTGTTTATTTATCATTAACAAATTATTATTAAAGCGGGAGGATTTCAGTTTTTTGTTGACACTTTTTACGGTATTATTTTGCTGTCGCTTATACTGTGTTTATAATTTTGGATATAAATGACTTCAATAATATTTACAAGGATATGAATTTTTCTCAAATGCGAGTTTCAACCGAAATTGATACACTATTTTTGTTTTTATTTATTCATATATCCAGATATATGCCCCATTGGTCTAGTGGTTAGCATGTTCGACTACAGATATAAGGTCCTGGGTTAAAGCCCCAGGTCGGTCCAATTCGAAATGGATATTGAATTTTCTATTAAGATTTTCTCTCAATATTTGCCCGAAGTTGGGAAGTTGGCGGTGTGATCCACCCCCGTGCCTCGGAGACCACGTTAAGCTGTCGGTCCTGGGCCTGATCTCTCCCCGGTCGTATCGGATTTCCGTCACATTGGATTATGAGAGTGAAGGAATAGAGAGCACACTTGTGCACTATGCTTGCCAATCCGCAGTGGAGCAGCGTGGTGGATACATCCTCTAAAAGCCCTCTGGCATATGAGTGAGGAGGCCTGTGCCCAGTAGTGGGACGATAATGAGCTGTTACTTACCTCACCTTATCAGATCTACTAAATATATGATGTTGGAAACTTATAACAAGCAAAACCACGTATTTAAAAATATGCATTAATATTATCCAGTAATAATGTTTTGTTTAAAATAAAAAACTGTAAAGTTACGATTGTATATATAACGTATCAGAGTGGTGAAACCTGCGTAGTTTTGTGGAAATATCGGGAAATTACTTCTTACTGAGCGTCGACATCACATAAAGAATTATGTTGCAACATTTGCAGAAGTGCGAATAGTGTTAGAGATCACGTGAAGAAGGAATGGGTGATCAGTTTTCGCTTACTATTTATTTTGTGGGTGTGTATAGGAAGACATACCCTCTAACCAGCTGGACCAATTTTCATGAACTTTTTTGGTGGATTTAAAAATGATTTTGATAGACAGTTAGATTCGATAAGTAATAGATACGCCCATATTTCCATGAGATCAGGAAGCAGCGGAAATATATAGTAAAAATTTATTTATCAACCTATATTTTGTACTGGTTCAAATTGTCGTAGTCTGGCAAAACATTTTTAATATAGAAAGTGTATTCGGTTACTCAATGTTTATTTTAAAGTACATCATTAAAGAAAACTATAACACTAGTTAATTTTTTAAATAAATAAATCGTTATAATACCTGTTTTATCAAAACATACCTTGTTCAATTGTTATAAAAGTAAATACCAAGATACAAGACGTTCAAACAACAATGAGGTCCCATCTGCTTCCGTCGCCAAGATTCAATTAATTTTTTACGGGGGATTATCACGCAGGCATAGAACGAGGAGTACCGAGGAGGGTTTATCTATTACGTGTCGAAATTTCATATACAGATTGTGATTTTCACATCTGAAACTGATCACAAGATATTTTTTTTAATATCCAACGCATCAGTCACCAACAGCTCGTAATTGGGCTAGCTCGACCAGGAAAGTAGGGAAAACTTTAGCAATTTCATAGGTGTTATTAGAAGTACACATGGTGCAATTTTGATTGATTGTGATTTGGAATGTATTGATATAATCTAGAAGATCAGTTAATTAGTACATAAAAAAAGTCAATTTTTATGTACTAATTAACTGATCTTCTACATTAGTTCTCAATTAACATCAGCTACTTGCCAGTTCCGTTAAAATCGGTCTACTGGTTTCAGAGATCTACTTAGTTCATCCAATCTTCAAATATATTGAAGACAGTTAAATTTTGTTGCTATGTTCCTCAATTCTATGTATGAAAAAAAGTTAAAAATTCTTTTAATTTTAATGGTGTAAGCACTTATCTCTACTAACGAACAGCAATTGAGATATATGTATACATATATCAAAGCATTTCTTGACAATATTAAAATGCAAATTACAAGTAATTATATTTCTAAACGACACCGGGATTTAGGATTGTCTTGCATTTTAACAAAACACAAAATGGCAAGGGCGTAGAACGAAAGTATTTATACAAAGTTAATAAACCACATTCACGTCCGGGCTTTAAGTTTATTGTTATTTATTTTAAGTTTATATATATCTATTTAAAACTACATATTTGTATAAAATATTGTAAATTAAAATAAAATTTATCGTGTACAAAAATATGTAAGAGAAACTTGTCACTATCTCCTATTTTCAACGTAACGAAAGCATTGTAAAACAAATTTGATGGGTCCTTTTTCTTGTCTGTTATATAGTTATTAATGTTTAATATACATTGTTGCATTAATTAGGATTTATAGATATATATTCGTAAATAAAAGAAAGTGTATTATTAATTTTTACAATACACGCGTATATATAGCTAATACATTGTAGACGTGTTAAAAATAGCGACTGTTTCTATCCGCTATCACGATACGTAATAGTTGACTTGTGTGCTTACCGCGCGGCTCGTAAATGAAAAATAAACATGCGTCGAGCTTTATGTGTTGCGACTTGCGATGTTACACGAATTATCATTGTTTGCGAGTTTACATTGCTTCCTTCATGCTAAAGCATGAGGTGTTTACTCCTTATTATACACTTTAATAAAGCAACACCTTTAATTTTTTAATAAAGCTTTTTATCCAATAACGTAATTTCAAAAATACACTTACATAGATTACTAGCTGACCCAGCAAACGTTGTTTTGCCATATAATAACTATTATCGCTATTAAAGATAGGGTTTGGTGATAGAAAGGTGAAAACTTAGGACCATACCATAAAAGAATTAAAACAAATAATTTGGTCAAAAAAAATTAGGGCTGGATCCGCCTTAATATTTAGGGGCATGAAAAATAGATGCTCTTTGATTGTCCACTTGATAGCCGATATGCATGCTTAGATTCACGAAAATTGGTCGAGCTGTTTCAAAGTAATTCAACATCTAACAACGTGACACGAGAATTTTTACATATTAAAAGATGGACCTGACATCTTACACATTGTGTACGAATTTAAATACCTTAGAGATAATAATAAAATATAATTTTGTATATCTGCGTCTGTATTTCGTGTATATTCATTCTTGCATATATTTTTCTAGAAGCTGTAATTGAAATAGCTTGTATTCTGCACTAATCCAGTACTTTCATGAGCTACTATCTTGTAAGGTTGTCTGGACGAGATCACTCCAAGCGTCTTCTTTGTATGTGTACAATAAGAGTAAATTATCCAAATCTGTAGACATTATCTTAGTAGGTAACTATGAATTATTTTTAATGAAAAACTAAAGAAAACAGTTCTAGAAAACGACAAACTTCTATTATATCTATGTTTTTTTGTTACCTTCCCTTCTTTTCAGACAAGAAGTATTACACAGGGACACCATTATTGTGTACGTCTCTAACTAGTGCATATATCAGGAAAGTGTTTTCTTTCACACAAAGTGCTGTATTTAATAAATAAATTAAAAATAAAAGCTGCTGGGGTACACTCGCTGTTACACGATTTATATATTTGGTTCTTATAATTTATATAACATATTAATGAATTTTGTCAATTAAATGTATGGGTATGCAACGAGGAGGTCATGGAAAAAATTTCAGTACTCCATTGAAGTTTACTTGAATTACTTTTTTTACGTTTAAGTTATTCAAATGGATCCATCAACTCATACATATTCCGTATTATTTATTCAATAACAAAAGCCCCCCCGGCTAATATCTTTATAAGCTCGCCCAAAACAAATTACCATAGGAAAGAGATTCAAAACTTTCCTACTCGTACCCATTATAAGTTTCCCAAGAAAAACGCTTTTCGTACACACGTCGCTAGCAGTTTTTTCTCGGCGCACTTTTCTAAGTGCCATAAATCTTTCACGTAAATAATTGAAACGATATTTTATGCCAAAACATTCTGCGGGTAGGGAGATGTCGCGAGCGCCACCTGCCGCCCTCTCTCCTAACTTGTACCACTTCCCACTTTAATTTGGTTGCGTAATGTATTTTCAATTACATTCAAAGTGGAGCCGTGATTTGTGCCTCAGGTAAAGACGATGGGAGGATAAATTCTTTCTTTACCCAATTTAACTTAGCTGTGAGTGATAAGGCAATCGACTGAAGAGCTATTGCTCGATAAATTTCGATGAAATTGATCAACCTCTGTTTTCTATTTATATACCTATATTGACGACCCCTACGTATATAGAGTCAAGTTTAAGACCCTAATACTGTAAGAAAGTTTTTCAAATACAAATTATTATATTACCTAATCTACTAAATATATGTTTTTTTGCATCACGTTAAATGGTTATAGGGTTTTAAAACACATTGACTGAGAATGACAAAGATATCGAAGTAAGTTTCAAAAACGCCAAAATGTGTAATATACAACTTGATTCTCTTATGTTGAGGCCATCGATTTAACAGATATAGTTTTATAAACGAATACAAAATACAAAGCAAAATCGAGCTCAGTGATCCATGAAAATTAGTTTTCTATCCTATCATTATATATCATATATTAGTCAAAAGTCAAAATATCTTTATTCAAGTAGGCCTATTACAGCACTTTTAAATCGTCAAATATATTTTTTTTCTATTTATTATTTAAATGAATGACTGATGATAACATAAAAGAACGACTTACAATCTAAAGTTACGAAGGTTCCTTACGATCTGAGAAGAGCCCACAACAAACTGAGTCGGGTGTACGTTTTTTTTTTGTTATCATCATCACAATAATTAATTTAAAAAACATTCTATATCTATATACATATAGAGCAATTCATTCACTCCCACGCTTTTTTATTAAACCTGTGTACCATTATTTAAGAAAGAAATTCCTGAGACTATGATTTTATAGTAAAACCAGATGTACAGACCAAAATAACTAGTTTTCTCTTTTAAAGCATGTGAATTGTTTTTATACCAAAATCACAAAAGTTAGTTGCTAGTATATATGTTGTGATAATGTATATACTTAAGTAAGTAGCAGCCATTTAACGTCCCACAGCTGGGGACAGGCCTCCTCACTCCGAGGAGCGAGGGTTTTTAGAGCATAGACCCACCACGCTGCTCCACTGCGGATTGGTAGGCATAGTACACAAGTGTACTCTCTATTCCTTCACTCTCATAGTCCGATGTAACGGGAATCCGACACGACCGGAGAGAGGTCAGGTGTAGGACCGACGGCTTAACGTGCTCTCCGGGGCACGGGGTGGATCACACCGCCAACTTCCCAACTTCGGGCAAGTATTGAAAAGATCTTCGTAGAAAACTCAATATTGATTCTTTTAATCGGCCCGACCCGGGACTCGAAGCCAGGACTTCATGTAGGTAGTCGAATATGCTAACCACTAGACCAATGAGGCAGTTCATGTATATACTTACTAGTTAATATTTAAGCTCTTTCTAGACTTAATCTTAATATATAATTAAATATTATTTTAAAAGTTATGGTGAAATTACTGACAAAATATTGCTCTTCCATTCTTTTAGATGTATTTATACAATGATTTGAAAAAGTGTTGTCCAACCATGTGAGAAACATCAGGGAACCGTTGGAACTGCCTCATGGTACATAAATCTCAGAAGCCGATATGTCTTATATGGTGTCATAAAAGCAATTAACTAGAGTTAGTACCAAACAACCGTTAGTGACACCAAAACTAAGCAAAATGTTTATATGATTACAATAAAAAAAAACTAATTGAGTGCTTTATATAGTTTCTCATTCAATAAAGTATTCATCACATTACTGATGATAAAGGTGTGATTGCATAAAGGAATTCTTCAGTAAAAATCCCATTTGAATGAAGCGATGAGGAAAAAAATACAATTAATATGATTATTTCTCTTTTCTAACTATTTAAACAATGTTATTTATGCGCCTATATTAGCAAAACGGAATCGAAAAAATATCTGAGATATGCTTTTCGATTCTACGTATGAAAAGATTAATGCCAACATTTTTAAAGCACATAAATTAAGAATCAAACTGTTAACACTCCAAAAAATATATTAACAAACTGTTAAACATTTTTTAAGCCTTTAATTTACTCACTCATCCGACGTGATACGTGACTAATGAAGCGAATTTTTCTCTTTGTCGAGATTGTTTTTATAGAACTCGGGCTGAATGGATGCGATTCTGTTCTATCCTTTTTATAAGTGCATTAAATTTTTACTTGGCAATAAGTCATACGTGTTTTGGATCCGGTTAAATTTATGGACGATACGGGGCTTTTTACAGGCGTTTTTCTCCTCATTCCGCCATTGTAGCCGCCTTTTTCTGCCCCTTTATCCGGGCTCCAAGTTTTTTTTATCGTCCTCAACAGTGACACTTTACGAGTTATTAATTGGTTGTCACGAGTTTATTTATTTCTCTATTTTGACAGTGGAACGTTTTTCGCCGTACATTATGGGGCCGGATTGAAAATCTATCATATTCAGGTTGTCGTAAATTCGCCGTGATATAGTGCTTTACACGACAATAACTCTGCGAATGCGTCGACTAGTGCGGACGGATGTGACGCGCGTTAAATAATGACGTTGGATATTAAAATGGCCGCCGAATATGGATTTTTGGTGAGTGCAATACGCATTCACCGGAACAGAACAAGATATAGCTACGTTGCCTATAAAGCTGCTGAGCTAGGATTAAAATGGGATGAGGAGAACCGGATTTCAATCAAGGCAGCCTTTCAATTAAATGAGCATAATCAATAATAATCTAGATTATTGCAATAAATCACTGAGACAATTCTGTTGTTCATAACCCAGTTAATGCACAGATATTTAGAATCTGTATAAATAAATAGCGAGATGATCAAGAAAACCGTGAAAATTGTAATTGATTTCTTTCATAAAATGTTGGTTAGGTTATTTTTGGCGTGACAATTTAGATTCCTGCTTCCATTATGTACAGGATAAAATAGCAGTTATTTCATTAGATCCCATTACGATGCTAAATGTCAAACTTTTATAGATATATTCTCTACGGACAATTGTACTAAAGCGCATATTCGTTTACCGATAGGGTCACAACGAGCCGCAGCTGAAGTCACCCTTCTAGACTTTAAGATATCTATTATGAAGAAAATATAAAAAAATTAAATACGAAATCTATCAATTCTTGTTACAGACTAAATTCTTACACTCATTAAAATTTTATTGGGAA
The DNA here is from genome assembly GCA_015832385.1 of Elymnias hypermnestra. Lineage (NCBI taxonomy): Eukaryota > Metazoa > Arthropoda > Insecta > Lepidoptera > Nymphalidae > Elymnias > Elymnias hypermnestra. Next base: position 5,083,921 of record JACTOM010000855.1, read on the forward strand.
AACTGTATTGTCAAGTCTCAATTGTCATCTACTATAAGTTAAAGACATATTGGAACTTAAGTAGATGAATAAAAAAGTATACCATTAAGGAATGAAAATAAATACAACATAGTATGGACTATTAATTAGTTGGGATTGATTAAAACAGGCGACGTATAAATAAGTGTGTAGCTTCAACAGAAATGTATTCGAGAAACTGTAACTTTTTGCAATGACAGGTATTTGACGTCTTCACTGCAATTATCCAAACGATATGGATAAAGATCAAAGCGCGACAATTCACGGTTGCTAAATGTAGTTACTGAACATTGTTGTTCAGTTTTAACGTGAATTTTGTTTTTTGCTCGTTAAATAAAGTGCACATGTCGACGCATCCCCATTTAAAGGATGTACCCTAATTGTAATGAGGTATATAAGACAGGAGGAAGATATCCTTAGCCTCATATCAAGTTAGTATTGTCCTCAAAGTCAGTGCAAGTTGACAGAGAATTTATTAAAATTGTAAGGTTACAATAGTTATTGTCCTAAATCAAACATATTTTAATTTATTGCTTCAGTAAGAAAAAACAGTGTTTTTATTAGTTTACTTTAGTTGAAGTATTGTCACAAAACTTTAAGATATTAAAGCTTAAACTCCATTTAAATTATCGATTTCAGTGGTTTATGAAGATATTTAGAAGATATAATCTGGGTAAGTAGGAATTTTTTTCCTATTATTTACTTCTCAAAAATTTTCTTTAAACATAAGTAGTGTATAGGGAGTACAACTTCTTATTTATGAGATTATTTTATTATAATAGTTACACATTACAAAAAAATGTTATTATAAAGCTGCATAAATAATATATATTTCAAAATGTTTTAATATTTAAGTTTTGTTTATAATTAGACAAATCTAAAACTTTAGATTTCCGAGAAAAAGAAAGAAATCTTAGGAATTTAATTGTCAGTAAAATAAATTAATACAAATAATTTATTGAAATCTAAAATGACAAATTGTATATAAAAATCCCACGTGATTTTTGTCTATATTAGAAATCATTAATTAAATTTTGTTTTTGAATTTAAAATTACAACATCGAATTTATGAGATATTTTTATTTTATATATTATGAAAGATAGTATATTAAATTAAAAATGACGTGTGGCAAACCAAAATGCCACATGTTATTTTTAAATATTAAAATTACCTAACCTTCAAATGAATTAGCATAAAAACTGCACGTCTTCGTGACGTTTATCACACGTGTCCATTAATTTTGAATCGCTAAATATCGTTAGACACAATATACGAATGACAATGATATTAAAGCACTTACCTAGAATCTAAAATTACGCAGGTCCTCACGCGCCCTATTCTGAGAAGAGCCCACAACAAACTCTAAGTGTCAAAATATTCTTTTTCGTTAGTTTACTGTTTCTAATTTTAATTATTAATTTGTTACTTCAATGTATGCAATAAGGCGTTTATCTATCTATCTAAAATAGAATTTTGAATTTAGTATGGTTACTTCAACGGTCAGTTTTTTCAGTGGTATTTTGAACAAGTTTAAAATAAAGCAATATTTAATACAACCTAAATCCGCGTAACAAACAAGCAGCGAGGCGTTACGAAACATGTCTTAAAGCTATCTCTTACGCAACACTAACATTCATAATGTATGTGCAAAGGTCTGTATGCTATTTCCCCGTCTTATGTAGGTTCTTTTTTTCCGCCATAAAGCATTGTTGGCTGCTTTATTCCTTGATTTATAAGAGACGTTGGAAAGACAAATAGCTGGATTGTGTTCCAAATTTTTAAAGCCACATTTCGTTCCGCGTACTCGCGCCCTCGCTGTAATACGTTACCGGATTTGATTACTCTTGATCATTGTGACCGCACATGATCTAAAACCCGATGTGGGAATGGTTTGGTAGTACCGTATTTTACTCGTAAATAAGTAAACCTCATTAGACGTTAGGTCTTTGTTTAAAACAATAAACAACCTGTGGTTGCTGGTTAAAAATCTGTAAGAAAGCATCATATGTGACGGCCTCGCTGGCACAGCAGCAAAGGCCCCCGGTTCGACCCCCAGTGAAGCGAATTTCGGAAATTTCGAGGCTTCGGTCGTGGCTAGTTGCCATTTCTACCAACATAGACATACCGCCAATAGATTTGGGTTCCGGTACGACGCTGTGTAGAAACCATAGGTATATCGCCTCTTACGAGATAAGCGTGATTTCATCTTAGATTGCATCATTACTTACCATCAGGTGTAATCACAGTCAAGTGCTAACCTATCAACAATATAAAAAATCATAATCACTTAATTAAATCAAAGTGCCTCTTCGATACGAATACAATAAATTGAATTTCTTACACTTTTTAATCGAGCTACTATATTTACATTAGGTATGTTTACTGGCCTGTTTAAAGTGTGTAGAAAGATTAGTGGGTATGTATGTGTGTATGTACAATTTATGTGATTGTATTTAAGTATATATGGTATCTTTCAAAACCATTATGAATGAAAGGATGGACAGTTTTTGTTGTAGATCTTACTTGGGCAGTAATTTTGCTAAGAAAATTACATTTTTAAATTGAGGTATTATCCAATTCTTAAATGAGCTGAGTTGAGTTGGCTTTTACATCACATTTGAATTTTCAATTTCGTCACATTATTTACAACTAATGATGTTAAAGGGATATCGGACGACTATAAAATAATTCGTCCGATATCCCTCAGTGCTTGAAGACAAATCTCTTCGTACAGTGCGTGTTGCCAGTGATGACCTACGGCTCCGAAACGTGGTCGCTGACTATGGGTCTTATACGAAAGCTCAGGGTCACTCAGCGTGCGATTGAGAGTGCTATGCTCGGAGTTTCTCTACGCGATCATCGGGCCTTGTGAACGTCATTACGTGAGACGTATATCCAGCTTCTGGACGTCCATCGCTTGAAGCGAGAACGGCGATGTTAAAGACCTACTAATAATTTTAAATTGAAGAGGTTTCCTTCGGCTTTTATTCTAAGGAGAACCCACGAAAAACTTTGTCGACCTTTATAGTATTACTCTTCAATACCTTAAATGTATCTTTATAAAAGTAATTTTTTAAAAAAACAAACTCATAACCTTAATTTTCTAAACGAAATATAAACAAATAACGTGGTTATTATTTCCACGAAATTCACTTTATAGCCTCTCTAATTACGTATCTCAAGGCAAAAATAAATGCAATAATCTTCAAAACATATGTCCTGGGTATCAAAATTAATTCAAAAAATTTCTGGAGTCATAGAATAATCGCGAAAATAATAATTATGAAATGAAATATTATAAACTGGATTGTTCGTGTTTTAATTTCATATTTAAAATGTGTTTACGGATACACACCACTATTGAAATGTGGTATGTTTCTTTCCGTAACGTTATTTACAAAAAATCTATATATATATATAAATGAATGCCACTTTTCGTGGCCACTTTGTAATTTTATAACTCAAGAACGGGCTCACCTATCCAAACCAAATGGCTTTCTTCGGGATATTTAGTAGATGGTTTATGTGAAGTTTGCACAAAATCGGTCGAGCGGTTCTTCATTTATCACAATTTTTGTAACAAATGAATTTAATAAATGGCGGGTCATTTAGTTAATGGCGATTATGCTGTCAAATTGAAACTTTTTCATTCTTATGAACTTTTTTTTTTCTTTTTTGAACTTTATACGTAGCGAAGCATGTACTGGGCCGCTATCTAATAAAGTTCGAGCGTCGACATCTGAAATCATATAAAGGTTAGGATGTTATTAATTAAATTATATTAAAATGTAATAACTGCATGATTGGTCTAATGGTTAGCTTATTCGGGTACAGACATGAGGTCCAAGGTTTAAGTCCCGAGTCGAGCGAATTCAGATATTGATATTAAGTTTTCTTTGAAAGAAATTCTTTGTTTTGGCCCGAAGTTGGGAATTTGGCGGTGTGCTCCACCTACATGCCTCAGAAAGCACGTTAAGCCGGTCCTGCCCCTGATCTTACTACGGTATTGTCGGATTGCATTGCCATCGAACTATGAGAGTGAAGGAATAGATACTGCACATTTATTAGCGCATACACTTGCGCGCGATGCCTGCCAGCCCACAGTGAGCCATCGTGGTGGGTCTATACTCTAAAAAACCTCTACCCTATAAGTGATGAGGCCTGTCCTCAGCAGTGGGACGTTAATAGGCTACTTACCTTTTTCACCTTTAAAATACAATATTCAATAACAAAGATTAAAGTTTAGAAAAGGGTTGTATAAAACAAGTATTAAAATCGGCAGGTTTAGTACAAATGTGTTACTTAGAAGCCCTTATTAAAATGTGTTTTTCCAGTCTTCCGTTCAGCTGAAGCGCCACCTATCGGCCTGTTAGGAAGATTTAACGGGACATTCTTTCATTTCTGTCGGTCTTTCGCTGAGATTTATTTCAAATTCGGATCTCTTTTACAACGATGCAGCTTTTATAAATTTATTTAATGCTGATCTTGATTATATTGTACGCTTATTAGCTTTTATGTTAGATAGATGATGAACACTATACGCGATCCTCTTTATATATAAACTCGCTGTTCTCCAAGGTGTTACCCACGTAATTCCAAATGCCTTTTTCTGAAATAAGTTATTCTTTATAACACCAGGGATCTGCCAATGAACAGACAAAACGGACTAAACTTTGAAATTTAGATTTTTTCGTTAAAAGCACTATACTCGTACATATATACTTTCAAATGTATTTATAAATCAAACGCTGTTAGTTCGAAGTTATAATCATGTAGTCGAATTGCATTTATTTAAATATATAATATTGTCATGACAAAGATAAAAAAGGATAGCAGAGTACGTTGTGGGTTCCCCCATATTTCCACGGGATCTGGAACTACGCGGTTAGAATTGCCGGGAACACTAAGCTTTGTTTCAATTAAGATATTTTAAGCGTCACTTAAAAATAAAAATATAAATACAATTATAATTTGAATCCTATACGTAATTTTTAAGTAATGTAATGGCATTCTCTTATTCTTAATGGATTTCAAATTACTTTGGAAGGCCAAGTCTCTCTCAGGTCATGTCGGATAACCGTTACATGGGATTGTGAGAGTGCACTTGTATTAACTATGCCTGCCAACCCGCAGTGGAGCAGCGTGATGAGGCTGTATCCTGCTGTGAGTGGGGAGGCCCCAGTCCAGCGTTGAACATTTGACGTCCTCGCTGGCGCAGCATTCGACCCCCGGTAGGTCGAATTTAGGAAATAGCATTCAGCCGCGACTATTTATTATCCTAGCAGCAAATATACCGCCAAGCAAAGAGATTCGTGTTATGGTATGATGCTCCGTAGAAACCATAACAGGTAAATTCCATTTTAAATTGAATCATCACTTACTCGCAGGTGTGATTCAAGCGCTAACCTGTCAGCAAAATGAAAATTACTTTAATGGACTGCTACCTTACTTTGGAACGAAAACTAAAAATATTAAAGTGATTTAGCTTTTTTGTGTGACTAAAGTAATAATGCTAGCATATTGTTATCAAAGTTTTGCACCGAAGTTATCTGAACTAAAGCAACCAATTGAAAAGCAACAACTAAACTGCTATCGCGACTTAATTTTTACCCCATAAACGCCCCCCACGAATCGCGATACGATATGGAAATTCGGCTCCCGTCGTCGTCGGCAATATTCGACAATATTCGGGAGAACGTGCGTCCCGCGCTAAATTGCCTATTTATTCTTAACTTCATATATTACTTTACGCGCGTTGTCTGCGCAAAGCGATATTTATTATTTGACCGTTATTGCGTCAAATGACGTATTGCTAGTACGTATGTGTGGGTTAAGAATGGCTTATGCGTGAGCTTCGCTGTAGAACCTTAGACCATATAATATCCATTACATACAGGTATGGTGTAGCACATTAACCTCCCACTGGCAACAACCTGGGCACAGGCCTCCTCACTCTTAAGAGAGATTTTTAGAGAATAGACCCGATCATGCTGTTTCAATGTGGGTTGGTAGACATAGCACACAAATGCAACCTCTATTCCTTCACTCACATCGTCCGATGTGACGGCAATCCGACACAACCAGAGACAGATCAGACACGGAACCACCAGCTTAACGTGCTCACCGAGGCACGGGGGAAAACACACCGTCAACTTCCCAACTTCAAGCAAATATTAAGAAAACCTGAGTAGAAAACTCATTATCGCTTTTAAATTTGCCCGACCCGGGACTCAAGCCCAGGACCTCATGTCTATAGTCGAAAAAGCTAACCACTAGACCAATGAGGCACTCTCGGGTACAGGTGCAGGTCTTAATCTATTAAAAATTAACATTCTACAGCAGCTTACCTAAAGTTTTTAAAGAGAAACAAAAATAGGTCTCTCTTTGTTGCTCACAGTTAATTCTATACAGTATTGTAACCGGAATGCAAGTATTTTTGTCGGAAAACAAGACCAGAGTTTTCATATCAATTGTTTTATAAACTAATTGCAACTTTAACCCGTGTATGTGTATTTCCTTTATCAGTAAGAATAAGAATTATTATATTTTACACACTCGAGGGTAAAACTTTTACAAACTTTGAATGTCATACTCATTTATATCGAATCACCCGCCTTAAAATAAGATCAAGCTTCTAGTTCTAAAAATGACGATACCTCCTTCCCTAACAACTCTTTTTTTCGTATAAAGAAGTAGTCTATGTATTTTCTCAGATTCTAGTCTATCTGTGTACCAAATTTCGTTGAAATCGGTTCAGTAGGTTTGGCGTGAAAGACAGACAGACACAGTTACTTTCGGAGTTATAATATTAGTCAGAATTAACAAGACAACACTGTGATAAATGCACAAACTATCACAAGATGACACTGCCAACATTGGAAATTAAATTAAAGTACGCTTTTTTCATCATATATATACGATAACGAATCAACATCCGGTTAGGAAGGTTGATTCTACCGAGAAGATACCGGCACGAAACTCGGTACTTACATTTTGTTATATTGATCCTATTCATCTTTGACGTAACCATTCGAATATATCTAGGTCCAGTCGGTCATAGACCTTTTACTATACATGTATTAGCAGTATCTTCTTAATGATCAATCTGATGCAGTACCTGCATCTATTGATGCACCTATTGATTCGGTGCAATACACTCTGATAGAATGCCCGGCATGGGGACCCCAGCGACATCTTTTGACGTAGTTGGTTGGAGGAGACCTGTCGTTGGAGGGTCTACTTGGCGCAATGCTCACTAGCGAAAGGGAGTGGAGGGCAGTGGCCTCCTTCTGCGAATCTGTTATTTCGCTGAAGGAGGCACATGAGAGGCAGAGGTAGGATTCTATAGATGCTCCTCTTCTCCGGCGCAGGAGGTTGGGAGACAGGAGGCGTAGATTGGCGCTGCTCCGACCCCTTTCCTAAATTCCCAGCAGGAGTATCCCGGAGTACCAAGGTAGTTTGCGTCAACCGATCCTCTGGTGCTCTACTAAAGGATGGGGCGGATATCGCTGGGTTTTAGTGGTGTATTCTGGCTTACTGCCAGCGAGTCCCACACTTTCGTTCAGATTTTGTCTGAACGGGGTGCGTAAAGGCATTTCCCAGCGTGAAAAAAAAAGTATCTTTTTAATGAGTTAATGCCAAGATCTATGGATACAATGTCTAATTCAATATTGGATTTTGAAGGAAAGTAAAGGATAAAAATACTGTCTTCTTAATTATGACTTCTCATGAAAACGATGTTAAATAACCATGAAATAGACGGCGTCGCGCATCTTTAAAATCCAAAATTTAGAGTACAAATACGAAGTTGCGGGGATTAGGTAGTGAAAATATTATAAAATATGTATGATGCCGTAGAATCGCGGTTTCCACACAAAAATCTGAACTAAGTCACTTGTAGCAACAAAATCCTCATATTTCATTCGGTAACCGAATGTAATGGCGATATGATATTGGGTGGGACGTTATCTATCGTCTGCCAGTCTGCGGCTCGTAAATAACCAGCATTCATTACTCCCCTACAGACGGAAAGTATTTAATACAAAAATCACTATTATCCTAGTAAGTGGAAGTGGCCATTATGTCGAAGAGACAGGTTATTATATGCCTTATACTTTAACGGTTTATGAAAGTATGAGTGTGTATTATTTCTCTTACTGATCAACATAATATAAAATTTTGGTAGTACAGCTCTATGTTGTTTACGTAAGTAACTCTTGCAGTTTTGTACTGATATACAACGATTGGAAACAGTTTTTAATTGAGTCAATCAGCTTTAAATTCAGAGAACGTGATATCGTTTTGATTAAAGAGTATAGTCTCTCAAATAAAGTTTGCAAAACTTCAGCAACCACCCTAATGCAAGTTATTACCGATGAAACGACTTGCTGATTAAAAGTTAATGACGCTTACTTCAATTATGTGTAACATTTGTGTCGACAAGTGGCAAATTAAAGTGCCACATGTTATTTTTATATATTAATTCTACCTAGCCTTCAAACGAATTAGCATAAAAAACTCTGCACATTTTCGTGACATTAATCACGCGTTTCATCCGCAAAAATTTTACCCTCATGTACCTAAAGAAGTTTTACTTCAAAAACTGTGTTACTCATATAAAATAACTTCACTAAGTGAAATTTGCATTGGTACCGCCACACCCGGCATCGAACCCACAACCTCATGTGTGCAGGTTGGTTACTTTCCCTACTCGCTATCAAAAGTCTTTTCTATGGTAATAGAACTCATCTCTATTACGCAAAAGTTCTCCCCCCACTCGGCTACCGCCGGTTCACACATAACACACCTTAAGTAAATATTGCAATGCAGCAATAAACGTATGCTCATTGCCATTTGATTACAAACAGTTAGGATTTCTCCACAAATCGCACCCTTACTGTAAGCCGTTACGGTTTTCTATCATCATATTTGACAACTTCAATTACTTTACTATCCCAACGTTACTTTAGGCGATTCAATTATCCTATAAAAAGTTCAATCAAGTATTGTTAATTTGCTTCTAAGAATTTAAGATTTCCGTTACTTCGTCATTGATCCCATGATCAAAACCTAACCAAGCTATCATCAACTCAACTCTTGAAGTATATCCTTTCCAATTAAAAACGAATCATTGAAATCGGTTCGTGTGATCTTGAGTTATTCGTCCATTTGTCGCGCATATGCTTAATGTAAATTTAAGACTTATACGGTTTTTTCATGGATGCCCATCAGAACTGGAAAAAAATGGGACCCTACGACAAGCACCACCTTTCATATAAAAATGAATCATCGAGATCGGTTCACCCCGTCGGAAGTTATGAAGTAATAAACATTTAAACAAGCACAACATTTAAGCTGCACATCTTTGTGACGCTAATCACGCATTTACTCTGAATAAATTTTACCCTCGTGCGCTTAAAGAAATATCACATAGATCTATTTCTATATATATTAATTTGATATTTTCATGAAGTGGTATAGTTAAAGCACGGTCTGTTACCACTAATGTCTTCTTGAATACGTTTCATGGTTAAATGTTTTAGATGTTATATACCAATAATAACTCAGTGACCCTAGGGCCTAGTAAATTTTATTTCGACGTATATATATTCAAATAAAATAGAAGCATAAAATTATAAAGAAATCTGTACACATCGATACAGTAAAAAGAAAAACACCCATTTTACGCTTAGTCGAGAGAATAGGAATAAGTTGACAGGGACTTCGTCTCTGAATTATGTTTCTCAAGATAAACGACGTGGGCGAAATGAAGTCGCGACCCCCCACTCCCCCCTTTTTACCCCCAGAAGGCGAAGGACATAAATTTTTAAGAAAAATCCGCGACGGTTTCTCTTCGAACGTGTGATTTGGATTATTAATTGTACTCGTTTCTTTTGAGCTTTTGTCTTTAGGATTATTTAGTTTAAAAAAAAATATACTATAAAAAAGTTACCACGAACCTTTTAACTGTAATACGTAAATGTTAATAAACGTCAGATAATAAATTCAGTCAGCTTATTCCATTTTTTGTAACTTTGTCGATGAATAGAAATTTTGCAAAGAATATTTACCACGTAATAAAGCAATATTATAGACAACGTACAGACAATTCAAACAACAAAAAGGTTTTGTTAAAGAAGTACGTAATTATTAACTGATAAAGAAAACATCTCTGGAATATATGTAAAAAAATTCCAGAAGAGGGGAAAAAGTCTTCCTAATCTAGCAAAATTAAAGTAATGTTTTAGATGATCAAAATATCAAGGATGTCAAATAAAATGGCTAAAATTATGAAAGCAATAAAACTTTGTAATATTACGTCCAGAAAAGCATTAGTAATCCATTATCAGTGTGTTAACGATAATATATTTCACACTCTCGTTTTATTACGTGATTGCAAACAAGCCATAATCGCATCGTTTTGACAAAACTTCGTCAATCACTATATCCTTCTATCTCCATTCTTTTTTACTGTTTTTCTTACATTAATGACGGGCTTCTATCTCCTGAAAGAAATCTTCGCTGACCTGTATTATTGTCATAGGGTAATTTACAGCGCTCATTTATTTGCCGATGTCCCCTCTTATTTTCCGTTCGAGGCCAATCGGATAGACGGTACTGTTGAAAATTTTTCGTAAGCAGCTATACATCTTGTCGCGAGTCCTATCTTTGGGCGAACATTCGACGGCCGCCCCTATACTGCTCTCAAAGAATAATAAATTACAGAGCTTACATAAAAAAGAGGTTAAAGCCATGATGGCGTAGTAGTGAGGCGAGTGATTACTTCTGCAGAGAAGCCGCGGTTTCGAATCTATGGCAACCACCACAAAGTAATTATTCTTTTAATTCCATCATGCATTTTTCGGTCAAGGTAACTTTGTGAAGAACCTACTTGTCCGGGGAGTAATTAACCTGGGGTTTGTGTGGCCTGCCTCATTGGTCTAGTGGTTAGCATGTTCGACTACAGACATGAGGTCCTGGGTTCTCAGAGTCTCAGATCGGGCCAATTCAAAAATCGATATTGAGTTTTCTATTACGATTTTCTCAATATTTTCCCGCAGTTGGGAAGGTGGTGGTATGATCCAACCCCGTGCCTCCGCGAGCACGTTAAACCGTCGGCCCTGCGTTTGATCTCTCTCCGATCGTGTCAGATTCCAGTCACAGCGATCTATGAGAGTAAATAAATAGAGAGTGCACTTGTGTACTATGCCTGCCAATCCGCAGTGGAGCAACGTGGTGGGTCTATGCTCTAAAACCCTCTCTCTAATATGAGTGAGGCATGTGCCCAGCTGTGGGACGTTAACAGGTTGCTACTTACCTTACCCCTTCAGAACTCCTACAACAATATATCTACGGAAATCGCTCATCGTCAAAATTGAATTTGGACGCAATTCGGGCCTAACATATAAAAATAGAAAAGGCAAAACTGTGTTTATTTTATCAATTACACGGCTACTCGGCCAAGGATAAATAAAAACAAAATCACTGCTTTGACACAACGTTCGTTTATATATAAAAAAAACATGAAATAATATTACCTGCCAGGTCCTGATTAGAACCATTTCTGTAAAAATATTAATGCGTATGGCAAGGCAATTAACATGATACTGTGTACTAAATATTTGTTCGACTAACCATTTAATCTTATATAACAATTGGGACAGCTAGATGTATTCTTTTTTTGGGTAGAGTAAGTTGCAGCTTCCCACACTGCTGAGCATAGGCCTTCCCTTTCATAGAAGAGAGAGAGGTAGCTCTACCACGCTGCTCCACTTCGCGTTAACAGTATAACTTATATTCATTTATATTGCACATATAACAGAGACTTTAAGAGCAAATATCTTACGAATGAAAGAGTATATAATTATGGAAAATGTGATATTATCGTTAGGTACTACGTGAATTACTAACTAAAATCAAAGACAGTTGTCGTAAAATACTTTAGTGTCACTTGAGATTTGGAGTTTAAGGTAATTAGGCATAATACATCGTATTGCTCAAGGCTTGTCTGTAAACTACATAAACTCGAATTGCTCCCCTCCTACCCATTGCACCCCCCCCATCGCCCGACGTGGCTAAAACCACTTGTGCCAATTTTCTCAGGGACTTCTTCCACTTTACTTGAGCTCTTTTATCTCCCAAATTTGATGACGTATCTCAACTTGCAGTGTAATACAAAACATATTTAAATACCAAAATGATAAGATTCAATTTTATTTACAATAAGATACAGATATTTCTTTTTGTGGTATAATATATTAGATACTTTTGACGGAGTTTGTAGGTTCAATCATTTTTTTACTAAGTAATGTCTTCAGATTCTAATGAGATTACTTTACGAATAGGTCTCCGTCAAATTGCAGCAACTTGTAAGTCGGTAATGAGAAATGAAGGTTTTTATAATTTATGACAGGTTTGCCCTTCGCTAAAATCTCATCTGATGATAAGTGGCTCGTTCTCTGGCGCAACAGTGCTCTATTCCCTGGCGCAATAGTTGCTTTCTTTGGAAATAGAATTTTTGCAAATTGTATTTTCTAATTTGCTTATAATAATAATAATAATATCCTTTATTTCAGGCTAAAAAATTAAAGATTAAAATAAAACTTAAAATTAAATCAAAAAATACTAATCAAATTCAAACTAATTAAGAATTAAAAAACGTTTATATTATTATTTCGCGTCTGATACAGGGTAGACCAGTATCTGGTGAAGGGATTTCTAAAGTCTTCTCTTATAAGGGATAATATTCCGTTTCTACTATGACGAAGCCGTTCCCAGTAAGATGCAGATCGCGATCTGAGTATGGCGAAGAAGTCAGGGACTCCCGCAGTTGCGAACATCGTTTTAGCACTGCAGAATAGTGATAGTTTCATTAGAAACCGAAAAGCATTGCTGTACTGGATTCTCAACGCATTGTAATTGCTTATGTCTGAACTAGTAGGAAGTTGTAAATAGTTACCACCCTAACGATAGCAAAAGGGTCATTACGCTGTGTAGAAATCATAAACAGGTAAAACACCTCTATCAGATACCACCCTACCATCTTAGACTGTATTATCACTTACCACCGAATGAAATGGTGTCTAGTCTATAGTAAACTAAAGTGCTAACTAGTTAGCAATTATAAAAAAGTGATGATAAAGTCTGTAAATAGAAGCGCGATAACCTGGTTAGAGACAATTACATTTTAATGATTCACTACAACTTCCACCAAACCAACCTCAGAGTAATAATAAAATGGCTATTATCCTAATTTTTTTGTCGGGAATCGAACACTGGACCTCTGCTAACAAAATTACTCTCACACGTTAACGAAACCATTTAACTTCTTTTAAACATCTATTATTGGGAAAAAATTGAAAATAGACTGTGATCTGTTCCGATATTTACTTTTAGTAGTTAAAACACGTACATCCTTATCAAAGGGTTGCGTCTTCGAATACTAGCGGGTTTTTCAATCCATGCCGCATTTATTTGAAGTTCTCTGTGTAAATGTATGTTTAATTATGCGTATTTGTAATTCAACCTGCGATCTTCCGTCTACAAAACCAACTAGCAAGATCCACCGTATTTCTATTGATATGTGTAGCTTTTATATGTGTGTAATAAATACTAATAAAGTAGGTAGCAGCAATAAATTATTTTCATCAAAATTGTAGACTCTCTTTTAGATCTGCACATATAAAACGTAAAAAAACTGTTTCTACTTATATACCCTAACTCGGTTTCATTATAAAGGCAATAGTGCGAAGTTTGTTTTAGCCTATTAAACTTACTCGCTCATTAACAGACTCATCACAAACTCAGCTTTAAATTAAGCAAAGCGACTCCATTCCCATTTGTTGACGGTCACCAAATATAAACTTCTCATTGGATATATAGCTCTTTATGTAAATAAAATAACTCTTCACATAATCTTACCATAATTAAAATAATAAATCTAATTGGAACATATCAAATCTATATTTTTTTAAATTTATGTCTACATTGAGTATGTAGGAATATGATATTCATTTGACCTTTGTTGATAGATAGGTAGATAGATTCTTTCAATTTATAATTACATATGGTTAAAATCAACTGCAAATTCCACGTACTATATATATCCCTATAACCTTGGTCATTACTATTAATTATAAAAGCCATACTAAAATATACATAGAATGTTTATATCCTTCAAAATTTGTTAAAGATTTTTGGTTTATAATATTTTTTCACATAAAGATTCAAATTAAATCCTTAACACACACAAGTTCGAGATTAAGGTTCCAAGAGGTCTCATATGTATTAATATAAGCAGGACATCCAGCAATAAATCGTCGAAATTCCGCTTCTAAGTAAGAAAAAACACGCGTCAGAATGTTGACAAAAGATCTCGTAAATTAAATAAAAAATACCCTTTATGTATTTTAAAACGTTGAATACATCATAATGAATCAACTTTTTCTGTAAAAAAATGTTTGAGAGGTAATGATATTGTACGGGTTCCGTAACTATAAAAAAATGTTATTTTACTTATTGTCTAAATTGTATCTTAGAAGTATTATAAGCAAACTTAGAAAATTATATATTAAATAAAAATTTATAAGATTAATGTTTACACTGGAGTTACCAGTTGACAACTTACTACAAATCCAATTAGTATTCCTGTATGATGTTCTGTAGGGCTCCTTATAACAGAAATGGTTATAATACTATATTTATTATTACTAATAGTTGAGATGACAGTAAAACCTTAATCTGTATGTAAAATAATAAAGAAAATAGAGATATCTAGATAATAGGTACGTATAATTAAATTACCATATTCTTTTTTTTATTATTATTCTTTTGTTTTTAAGGGGCTTTTGTATTATTGATAATACACGCCAGCCCCATCGTAAACTTATAAACCAACACACATCAATTTAACAATAACAAGAAATATATTTACAAACAAACAAGACTAACATTCTTTGAGAGAATCATTAATAAATTTATATAACTTAAAAGCCAAATAACTCAAAGGTTCACTTAAGATTGAATTAAAAACACCAATATTTCTAAAATTTAAATTTAGTTCATGCGTCAATGTTTCTCTCAAACTTTGATTCCGAACACATGCCTTTAGGAAGTGTTCAATATCTTCCGTTACTCCACAAACTGCACAATTAGGGGAAGAACTCTTTCCCATAAGATATTTGAACTTACCCAAAGGCATGTGTCCAGACCTTACTCTAAATGCTATAACTAACTTATTTCTATTAATTTTTGAATGTACAAACCACGGTATACGGGAAGGCTCCGCACCATAGTCTTATGTGTCTATTAGTCGATTCCACAATAGTTGAAATCGGCAATTTGGTTAGATAAATAATGTTACTAAGCAAACAACATCGCAGGAAACAGCTAGTATCTTATATAATACTCGATAACCCGAGAGTTTTGTTAGCTTGGTGCCTTGAGATCACGTCAAAATGGTTCAAATTAAAAAAAAAACTTGTATTCTGTCAATTTTTTCTTTTCCTTTATACATATACACAAGATAATGTAATAATAGTATTTTATACTATTATGACTGTAGGATTAAAGAGTGTGATGTTTTTTTAATACTGTCACGACAGCGCTTGATCTTACCTGATGTCTCAGTGAAGATAGAATCTAAGGTGGAAGCACGTTAAGGTGGCCAGAGGTAATATACCTCTTATGGTTTCTGTATAGCATCGTACTGCAATGCAATTTTTTCGTTTGAAAACTAGCCCAGACTCCTGTCGTTTGTTAAATTTGCACTACCTGGATTCAAACACAGAAATTCTATTATCTATTTGCACCATTACGACAATGACTGCGTCAACTTTACAATATTGCATTACACAGATCGATATCGCGTAAATTTTCAGATTTTGTTATCTACTCCGGAACTCTAACAAGGGGATATTGAGACGAAATGAAAAACTCAGCCAAAAAAACTGAGTCATCTGATCATTATCCGCCCTACTTTTATTTCTTGTCACATGTAGGTAAATTATTTCAGAGCGTCATAACTCTGGGCCTCGACCTAAGGCCGCGGCCACACCGAGGCCAATAAATCTCGCCTGTCGGGATCAGGTGACACCACCTTCTTTATGTTTTTTCCCAAGCCATTTTACGGAAAAGATAAAAATCTTTACATATTTTGACGCTGCTTTACGGGGCTTATTCTCAAATTACGCGCGTCCATTACATAATACCAAGAACTAAGCACTTTTCAAGTGGCAACATGAGACTATCATTTTACAAATTCCTCTACTGTTAATTGTTACTAACCACAGTTAAGTATTTTTTATGTATACGAGGGCATTTAAGATAGCTATAATCAAAAATATTTTAAACCAGACATTAATAAAGGCACTAAATCATTGTATAATTCAAGTATACCTAAAGGAAGCGATGTTGTCCATATACCAATTACTCTCAATTTTTATAGACCTACCGCCTATTTAAAATATTTATGCATTTAAGTCAGTGCAGTTTGTGGAAATAACCAATATTATTTTATAGCAATATAAATAGAACATTTTTAACTTAGTAGGTAAAAACATAATTCGGGTTTAATGTTATTAGTCAAGTTCCAACTTTGCATTTCTCTAGTTATAATTGGATTTAACGAAAAATATTATAATTAGTTTTTATTTGATGACGTATAAAAAATTTAATACCAGAACTGAGAAAAGCTAAACTAATAAATGCCAGTCAAATTTCTTAAATTCCCTCTGGATTTTTCTAAATAAACTTAATATTATAAAAACAAATAACTTTTTAATTTTGTGGAATAATAAAAACGTAGTAGTCGTTATAGCATTCCCAATTGACTCGTATATGTCATTACTGTCAGCTTCTCTAGATTCTACCTCATAATGATTTATAGCATTCAGAGATATCTAATGTTGAAACAATGAAGTATTGTCAACTATTTGAGAGACCGTCTTAAATGGTGCTTACACCCATCTATCCACATTTGCAAGTTTGTCCATCACACAAGCAAATTGCGACTGTTTACTATTTAGTAACGATTTGTACCATATTAAAATGACAAAGGAATTCAAAGCGAAAATCAATGTTAATAAAGTTGAATATTCTTTATCCATTTAAATTAAATAGAACCTTGTCCCCGTAACTGTGATATACGCTTACATCAATTGTGATGTTTACTAGAAACGGTCCTAAACGAAGCTGCATAGCTTTCAGAAAATACGACGTAAACAGAGAAAAATTTGTGCTCTTTTTCATTGCTCCGGATCGAGGACTGGAGTGAAAGAGTTACAACGTATACGAGCGATGTATAAAACATTAGTAGATACAGAAAAGTACCGAACTGACTGCCGTCTATGTACCGTACACCGCACTGGGCAAAACGAAAATATATTACTTTTCCGAAGATTTAGGAGTGTTTGGACCGAACAATAATGTCCGGCTTTTGTGGAAAAAGATAGATGGCGATGCATAGCTTACAGGGAATGGTTTTTCTTTTGTTAACGTATGCGACTTCAGCATGGGATGCGATATGATTGTTAATATAAATATTTATGTAATCCAAAAACTAAAGTAACATTATATACATTACCAACTGTAACAATTTCTACATAAACTAATAGAACATAATTGGAGTACCTGTTTCTTATTACACATTAACAGCTTTGTAATTAAATGCGTTTGAAGGTATATACTAATAAAAGTAAAAAGTAAGTAAGTAGCAGCCCATTAACGTCCCACTGCTGGGCACAGGCCTCCTCAGTCCGGGGAGCGAGGGTTTTTAGAGCATAGACCCACCACGCTGCTCCACTGCGGATTGGCAGGCTTAGTACACAAGTGCACTCTCTATTCCTTCACTCTCATAGTCCGATGTGACGGGAATCCGACACGACCGGAGAGAGATCAGGCGCAGGACCGACGGCTTAACGTGCTCTCCGAGGCACGGGGGTGGATCACACCGCCAACTTCCCAATTTCGGGCAAATATTGAGAAAATCTTAATAGAAAACTCAATATCGATTTCGAACTGGTCCGACCCGGGACTCGAACCCAGGACCTCATGTCTGTAGTCGAACATGCTAACCACTAGACCAATGAGGCAGTACTACTACTAATAAAAAATCACGTTTAAATTTAATCTGCTTGTTTGTTCCCACATCTCCGAAACACCTAGACCGATTTCTTCAGGAATATCACAGGCAAATAGCTGCTGTTGTAAAAAATAAAGTACACTACATCTATTTTAGAAGACGAAGCATCCATAAGTACACGGAAAAGGCCGCGGGGTATACTTGGTTATTTATAAGAATACATTTAAATAAAATATTATGATAACATTAAAAAATCAATAAACGTATACCAGTCATCTTATATTTTTGCTTTTTATTGTTGTTTTTCCTTTTTTTTTTAACAGTAATATTGCAATAGATTATTTATTTTTTTATCATAAAACGACAACTTTCAATAACATTGTCAACTAACGTTAAGTGATGATGCAGTTTGAGAATGAGACGTGCTGTAAAAGAAGTAACTTTATACTGATTTTTACGCAATATCTTAGCAGATTCAGCAGCAATTAACAAGTCCCGACCAAAGCCTATAACTTGTCCCTACCATAGAAATTAAAAGATAAAACTGTCAAAATTTTCCCGTTGCCTCATTAGTAAGACATACATGAGGTCCTGGGTTCGAGTCCCGGGTCGGGCGAATTAAAAAAACCCTCTCTCATATGAGTGAGGAGGCCTGTAACCAGCCGTGGAACGTTAATGGGCTGCTAAATACCATTACCACCAAACTGAGAACTTTTGAGTTGCCAAATAGATACACTCTCATATTCTTTTCAATGTGCGACCGATTATGCTATAAAGAACGACTTAAAAATCTATTGTTACCTTCGTGTCCCTTTCTAAAAAGAAGCCAAATCAAACTCAATCGGGAATAACGTGTCCATATCGTTTGACGTCTTGAGATATCTGCTGTTGTATGACTCAAAACGGTAAAGGAATCGGATATCCCTGCCACATTATGGATATGGATTCCAGCCCACCTGCTGCAGGGCAGGGTGGTTAGTCTATGCTGAAGTAACCCTCTCTCATATGAGGAGACCTTTGTTCGTCAATAGAACATTATTAGGCTGTTAGTTATATAAAACTGCCTCATTGGTCTAGTGGTCAGTATGTTCGGCTACAGACATGAGGTGCTGGGTTCGAGACCCCGATCAGGCGTATTAATAAATCGATATTAATTCTATCAAGATTTTCTCAATATTTGCCTGAAGTGGGGAAGTTGGCGGTGTGCTTCACTCCCGTGCCTGGGAGAGCTCGTTAAGCTGATTTCTTTCCGGTCGTGTCTGATTGTCGCCACATCAGACTATGGGAGTAAAAGAATAGAGAGTGTATTTGTGTAATATGCCTGGCAATCCGCAGTGGAGCGGTGCGGTGGATCTATGCTCTAAAATTCCTCTCTCCTACGAGTGAGGAGACCTGTGCCTAGAAGTGCGACATAAGCTGCTACATATCTATACCCTAGTTACCCAAAATGAACACCGTACTCTTGAAGTAGTCTTCAATAAATACAGTCTAAACGAAATATAATACGTTTATCTAAAATTACTTTGTGTATTTAATAAAACATACGCGTTACATCATTATCACATAGTCATTATTGACTATCAAATGCCATCCGGTTAATTAGAATTTTGAATGCTATTGCTTAAAAAACTCGCCTTAAAAGGGTACTTGAATTGAGTAACATCCGAAATCGATAAATCTACACTTAGAACCAGTTTGCTTAGATAAATAACTTAATAATACATATTCATTTGCTTTAGGTAGGCAACTTATACGTGTTTTAATTATGTGTTGTTGTTTCAACAGATTTATTTCACTTTTCGTATAAATTGGGTTTTCAACAGTGATATCGCTGGCGTTGTTGGCGACCTCGCAAATATATAAGGCAATTTGTTTTAAAGGTTTTATTTTGCTAAATTTCAACTCAAGCTGGTGTATTTGAAGTTTTAGAGTAATCGTGATATGTAAATTATTGAGTGTCATCTTGATTGAAATAAAGATCATGATACACTTATATAAAGTAACATTAGCTAACAACATAAATGGTATATGAGGTATATCTCCTCTTACCAGTTTAACGCGCTTCCATCTTAGACTGTATCATCTGGTGACATCACAGTCAAGCGTTAAACTGTCGCGACAGAAAGGTAAAGCTTCGCGACAGAAAGGTAAATACCAGAGCTGATCGTGAAAAGGGTAACGGTTAATACAATAACATGCAAAAATTGTTTCTGCCAATGTCCATTGAAAAAGGTTTTACGAAGATAGTTTTAAACCATCAAACTCACACATTCAGAGTGAGTTTATAAGTATTAAGAGTTTTTCAAGACTATTTGCAATTGACTTGAAATTTATCAGTGACTTTTTTCATCATGTAGACATCCCAATGGGTTCAACAATTACGGATTTCCTAATATTCCCACGGGTCGAAGATTATGAGAGCGACACCATGGGACATAGCTAGTAGAATATATAAGAACGGTGTTTTAAGTAAACATGTGTTGCATTTATAAAAACAATGTAAGCTTGTATGAATCCCAAGCTGTCAAACTTCATTAGCACTCATAATCTTTTTACTCATTAGTCAATAAATCGCGGCAGTCTCTCACAGCTTTTTGTACATATATTGACTGATATTAACACTTATTATGAGAATCATACGGATTTTATGATAAAAAGACGAATAAAATTACCCCACTTTATAATAGTAACACAATAGATAAAGATGCTATATTTCCATTGTGTTGATTTCTACGAAATTCTTTTCTTAAGCTTTGTTGAATTTCTACACCAATAAACTAAATTAAAGTGATTCTTTGTACCCTTGAAATAATATTTTCTATATAAACGTCGACACGAAAATTATATTACAACCCTGAAACGACCAGACCTGTTATGAAAATATTTTCACAGCCGTATAAAAAAAGGTGGATGTTTATCTACAGTTCGTTCGCCTTAAGAACGCAGTGAGTCATTATTGTACGTCGGCCTAGTTGATGGTCAATTGGTCACTGTGAACTTGACCTTGAAATTTAAAAAGATTTGATTGGTTAGGTTAGGTTAGGGAGTGGGGCTAGGCCGGCATACAGTAACGACTCAATGTATTCTTAACGCGAACAAATCGTAGTTGTTAAGTATTTATATTATTAGTAAAAACAATGGTATTGGCTATAAAAATAAAACATATTATTAGTACTAATAAAAATAGCCAAAATGATATCATATAAATTGGTATCAATAATTTATTAAATTTAGATATTTATAAAGTGCTGACTTAATTTTAAAATCAGATATTTACATATACACAAATATGTACGTATTCCTGGTAAAATTAGCACTTAGGTTATGTTAAATATTTAAATATATGTCGGAGAATAAGAGAAAAGGAGAAGAAGCATAAACGGTTCTCCGCCGACATCATCGTTAGTGTGGATCACATCCAAACTGTGTGGGCGTTGGTGGGTAATATTGGTGCAATCAAACACTTTATTAATTAACTCAGATCATAATGTTCAATCACTTCATGTTCTCAGTATCAATTTACACAAACTCATTAATAATAATAGCTAGGAACGCGACAGTTTCATCAGTCGACCGCTCTGGCGGACTATCACTCGGGAACTAGTCTGCTGTTTGCTAACGACGTATCACTCTGTCCCACGCCATAGACAGATGGCGCCAGCGTTCCACAGACTACTGCACTCCGACATATATATATTACATAACCTAAGTGTGAACTTTACTAGAGTGAAAGCTTGGACCATATTAGTATACTCGTACATATACGTACATTAGTAACAGTAGCATAAATATTCATTTTTATAAGATAACAATAATTTACTAACTATATCTCGTGCATCAATATTTTGATGAACCTTGTAAATCTTTCTCAACTCCTACATAAGTTCACATTTACTACATATATCTTTGTCAAATTTCAGACTTTAATATAAAATAAAATCCTACGATCTACTCAAGTTCAAAAAAGTTTTTCAAAGGTGTACTTAATGACACTTGCTGTTAATGCAGTTTTTTCAAATATGCACCAAATTTTTTCAGCGTTATACACCATGTTATCAATTGAAAGCTCACGTAAAAGGTTTAAACATTTCTTTAAGAAGTTTGTGCTAGAAAGTATAGGAATTGACTTTTTTATATAATTGTTAATGTTAAATGCTAGTTTATCACTGTAGTTTTACACTTTTTAAATGTTTATAGCGGTCTTGTAATTTTTTGATATACAATATTGGTCTATGCGCCGATCAATTGTCGACTTTCCATCGAGGGTGCGCGTACGCAGCGTGACTTGCAGTGGAATAGTCGATTATTTCCACAGGGTCGCGCTAGTACACTTGTAGTATACTAATCTGCATATTAACTCCATACTGTCTGGTATGTTTTATGGTACACAATGAGTACGGTACCGGATTTTGGAATATAGAACGGAAAGTGTATACATATTTATAGAACGTCTGTACATATCATATTATGAAGTATCAATAATGATTTATATTTATTGCGTACTAGCCGCGGGAATATGGGAAAATCTATACCTCGGATCCGGGCATATTTGCCACATTTGGGGCACTTGGGTTGGATGGTGTTCAAATCTATACGGAGCAAAAAAAACATTTTTATCTTATCCTCCGACATATATATATATATATATATATATATATATATATATATATATATGTCGGAGGATAAGAGAGAACGGAGAAGCATAAAGCACAGGGGCGTAGGGTTCTCCGCCGACATCTTTATTAATTGGATCCATTATTTCATTTCTTATTCTGTGGGCGTTCGTGGGTAATGTTGGTGCAAACCCTTTATTAATTAACTCGATTTAATTTATTAATATACACATATTTATTGTTACTTTAATTTAAGTTAGTTTAATTAATATCGTTTTTAGTGTTATATATTACTATTATATAAGTAGGAATATATTGTAGTGACATATAAATATGTATACTTGCTGATCTTGCGACTTCATCTGCGTGGAATGTTTATTGGGTAGCATTTTCATTAATTTAGGCAAATTGTTTTACAAATAAGAAACAACCCGCACTGCCCTTTGAGGGTGGAGTTTCCTAAAATCCGTTCTTAGCTGACCTCTACTCGACAAAAGGAATGATCCTACCAAATTTGAAGTCTCTACGCCTTATGGTTCCAGAGATATCGTGAGTCAATAGTTAACACCCCACCCCCCTCGCGGGTGTAATTTCGTAAAATCGGTTCTTAGCTGACATCTACATGGCGAACGGAATATTCCTACCAAATTTCAAGTCTCTAAGCCTTATGTGATGAGTCAATAGTTAAAAACGCCGCAACCCCCCTTGCGGGTGGAATTCTGTAAAACCAGTTCATAGCTAATCTCTACTCGGCAAAAGAAATATTCCTACCAAATTTGAAGTCTCTTTGCCTTATGGTTCCAGAGATATCGCGAGTCAATAGTTAACACCCCTGCACCTCCCCTTGCGGGTGTAATTTCCTAAAATCCGTTCTTAGCTGATCTCTCCTCGGCAAAAGGAATATTACTACCAAATTTGAAGTCTCTTTGCCTTATGGTTCCAGAGATATCGCGAGTCAATAGTTAACACCTCCCCTCGCGGGTGTAATTTCGTAAAATCCGTTCTTAGCTGATCTCTCCTCGGCAAAAGGAATATTACTACCAAATCTCAAGTTTCTGCGCCTTTTGGTTCCAGAGATATCGTGATGAATCAATAGATCCTGGATATCTCTTTTATATATATAGATATATAAATGTATAGATTATTGAAGTATGTCTTGTTCTTTTGAACGATCCAGTTTATAATGGTGTCTTAATTGGTACTTTGTGAAGGTGACTTCGGGATGTAGGGTGAAACATCGTACTGAATTATGCTTTGATAGGTTAGGTTACTTCGGTGTTGCAGTGAGCCTCGTTCTTTCTTGACATCGGATAATTAAAGCTGCTGTATTTGTTTTGGGTGATGCAAGTTGTGTTTCAGGTCTGTTGTAGTCTCGTTTGTGGCAGTGAGCCTTGCATATCATTGGACGCCTAGGACAGTATATTAGTACTTCTAAAGTGTTGCTGACTGAAAATACTTGCTATCCTCTTTTATACACGATTTTAATAAATTAAGTTTAGTTAACTCTCCAATTTTGAAATCATCAATAGATACTTCAATTTTATTAAGGTACGAGTTAATATAAAACCGCCAGTTGCAAATAAACAATTAAGCAAATATTTGAATGTCGCAAAACGATATTTTGTCATTATTTTTAATGTTTATTACATAACGATGACTGTTAAGAAATATTATCCCATTAATGAAATGTAGTGTTTTATTTTACACTCGTTTAACACCTTGCTAGTTATAAAAAATATCAATATGTGTAAGTAAAAATGAATTTGTCTTTTTACAAATACATTTTTATTTACGTTTTTGTTTTTAAATGAGCCATTTTTTTAATTTAGAAATGTAAATAAAAGCAATAAGACGATTTGAAGTAATATTTTTTTATATATATTTAAGCAATATTATTTTCCTGTTTAATGATTTTTTATGTGTATTGATAAATTCGAGAATTAATATATTCAATTATTAACGAATGTCCCGATATTTCCACTGTATTGGCTGGGAATAACTTGAGATTTATAAAAAAAATGAGTTGAAAATTTATGTATGTATAATGTATGTATTTGACATGACTACCTAAATATATATATCCAAGAAGCTTCTATACTTAAATGCTATTAAGCGATTTACTTTACAATACATCATAAAATATACCTTTGGTAAAAAGTTTGATTTAATATTTGCTCATAATGTTATTGTAAAAACAGAATTGATGTGAGATTGACTTTAATTTACTGCGTTAAGGGCAAGTGAACTTTAACAATATATATTATAAAATTTTCTCGCTAAGTTACATTCTAATAACTTGCAGTAGAGCCGCCGAACATCGTGATGAGTCTATGCTCTAATAACCCTTTCTCCTTTGGGTGGGGAGGCCTGTACCCAGCTGTGGGACATTAATAGGCTGCACCTTGCCTTACTTTCCTAACATATCTGTTTGGTAAAGGTCTTCCCAAACATCTAAACTTTATAAAGATATTTCTTTTATTTTATATTATAACAAGCCTAAGTCTAATGGGGTCATCTTATCTCTCTCTAATCCTTTCAATTAATTTTAAAATAAAATTACTAGTTGACCTGCGAAATTTTGTTAGCGTACATTTTAATATGACAGGTTACAGCTTGACAGCAATTTTATCTAATGGTAAGTGATGATATAGTCGAAAATGGAGGCGTTTACCTGCTAAGAGGTAAATGACGCAATTTCTTGTTAGTCGTTGCCGTTAGAGTTGTAACTAGCTATGGTATAGCTTCCTGCCAGTCCATAATTAGACAAATACGAAAATGCAATTTTCTAAGTTTGCCCTTCCAGAAAACGAACGTCCGAACGATACTAGAGTGCGTTCAAGAGTCTTTTAAATCTTACTTTGAAAAAATTATCATGCATATCCTGAGGTTAATTATGGGGGAGGTGTAGCCGGCCTATCGAAGCTCTATACCCTTCTCTCTTGTTAGTGAGGAGGCCAGTGTCTAGCAAGGGGCTGCTACCTACCTTACTTACTTTTAATCATAGTATAAAATTTAATACGACAGATATATTTCATTCAAAGAATTTTACTTTCTTAACGTGTAAACGGTGATACACGCACAGTTTAATTCAAAAATCAAAATCAAAATTATTGACTATCTTAGATGATAAAGTTTATAAATTTTCTCCAGCAACTGACTCTTAATTGATTACAATTGAAACTAAGGGAGGTACTTGTACAACTACCACCTGTAGAAACGCGTCGATGATCAAGTGAACATTAGTTAACTATAGTGTAATTAACCGGCAATTGCTACTGTAAAATGGCTGATAAGGGGGTTATTATTGCTTCTTTTTGTCTGTTAATAGCTTTTGTAATTGCTTCCTTTTAGAGACATGTTGATTTAGTGCGCTTTTTAAAAGCTGTACGTCATATGAGGGTAAGACCATATATCTTTGTTCTTGCGACATATAAGACATTAGCTGTTCCACACGGGTTTACGCTTGTGCTACCTATTCCGCGGGGATTTTAGAAAAAAAGTTGTTCAGCTAAAGTTATAAGGTCCTGAGTTCAAGTCCCAGATCAGCCGAATCCAAAAATGGCTATTGAGTTTTCTTAGTATTTTCTCGAAGTTGAGAAATTGACGGTGTGATCCAACTCCGTTAATTGGTGTGCACATTACGCCGTCGGTCCTGCGCCTGATCTCTCTCCGGTCGCATGAGATTGCCGTTCCGTTGGAATATGAGAGTCAAGGAATAAAGTGCACATTCATACACTTATGTACTATGCGTACCAGCTCGCAGTGGAGCAGCGTGGTGGGTCTGTCTATGGGAAAAAGAGTCTTCCTATAACTGAGAAGGCCTGCGCTCGGCAATGAAGCATTAATAGGCTGCTATTTAACATTCTTCTACCTTTACGGAGGAAAATGTTTTAAGTGAGTGATTGCGTCTAATAATCTTAAATATTAGTTCTCTGATAATAGAATTTATTATAATTAATATCTCAAAAATTAGTTATGTTACATGTTACAAGTATCAATACGCAGCAGTAACCAAAATGTATAAGATTAGGTTTCTATGTCAATCAATTCGTCAAAAGATTTTTCAAATTTAGCGTAAAATGTTATATTTTTTTAATTCTATAAAATTTACAGGCTTCGTAAGATTGGTATATAGGTAACTGCTGCCAAATTAAATTAAAAATCATATCTCGCTAATTCCTGTTAAGAAATTCGGAGCTACAAAAGAACAACCAGATTCGGGAGAATGGTTTGAAGTTAGTTTCAGTTTTTCTATGAACTAACTGCATCACTCTCCTAAACCTGCTATTGCTTTTTTAGATCCGAATTTCTTAATACGGACCAGTGTTCTGTATTTGCTAATTATTCGTTTGCCAGTTTAATAATAATATTTATTATTTAGAATGTTATTTCGTATTTGTACGTCATACCAAACGATGCGGCGCCATACTAGCGACTGCCGTACCCACTCCATGCTTGCACGCGCCACGCTCTCCGCCCATAAACATGTCACTTCGGGCCGCATGCCGCGATTTACGACTTCTCACTCTAACCCGCCCATAACTCTAACAAACAAAAGGGAAAGCTATACGATCAACACTCCCAAGCGGATAGTTTAATTTACACACACTAATGCAAAGAAATGAGCTAGTATGCGACTTACACCGCTAGTATGTTGAAAACTGTACGATAAACCGTTGCACTACAATACATTTTTAACTTATAATCAAAATTGCTTTATAATTACTTCTGAGATACTGTTTTAATATTATTTTTATATTTGCAGTAATAATAGATATTGAAGTGTAAAAAATAGTTTCTAAATAATTGCTTCTTTGTATTTTGCATATACAACAGGAACCTTGTCCTCGGTGTATCAGCAGTAAAGTTAACCGTCGGTAAAGACTATAATATTTTCATCCCTTTCTAACTCGCAATTCCCAGATAATAAATCTCGAAATGGCCGCATGTAGGTTACGCACGCCGTCCGCGATTGCAGAGGGAGCGCATAAAGTATAGTTTTCTCTGTTTTATTGCGTGTTTTACTCCGCGATAAAGGAGACGCGAGTGTGTCCGTGAAATCAGCTGTTTAGGGTACGCTTCAAACGTGCTCAGGAATGTGGCAAACGAAATGTGATGTGCAACGACATGAAAGTTGCTCTACTACGATTTTATTTCCATACATTTTTACTTTATACTTTAAGAATACTGTTATACAATTGCGTAGGGGTCATGTGATTGCTTTTAGTATTTATGAAAATATTACATAAACAATTAACCGAGAACTTTTATATGTCGTTTTACGAAAATATTGTTTAAGGTATTATAACAACGGTTTTAATATTTTGTGAATAATTAAAATATAAAAACTAGACATAACATTTAACGAACTAAATTATACTGCACTGTACGCAGCGGTTGTCATTCGCGAAGTTTCCAGTATCTATATCAGTAGTAGTATGTATAATGAATTAAAAGTTAATCGGGTACTTTAGAGTTCTCATTATCGTGTTCCCCAGTGAAGCTAAATTTTCAGTACATAAGGTCAGTTACAGTCACTTTATTTTTCTATTTGAACGTTATTATTTGAGAAACCTTCATGCACCTGTTTTGTTGATTCAATTTCACTTTCTATAGCTTTATTATAGAAAAACCGAGATAAAAAGTGTGCTTTGATTTAAATCCCACATAGCACGATTTCTTTTCCTTATAGTTTTGGAATGTGCTTTGATCATCATCATTTTCGTCGGACAGTTTGACTATAAGCAAATATGCTATCAACGTTTTCGTGGTTATTACGAATTGCCGTATAATCAAACCAGGCATAGTTCAATAATAGCATGTCTTTGGCGATATGAAATAAATAGAAATGTATCTACCTACAAACGAGTATAAAATATATTGCGATTATTGATGATGGTAACAGTCATAGAACTTCCCATGTTTACAACATTAGCGTATTAGAACTTCAAACGATTTCATTACAAGGCCACTGCCAAGTTAATAGTGATGCTGGTATAAGGTTAGGATATAATAACTGTTTTAGATTAATAAATTAATAAAAAAACTTTTAATTTTTTTTTAATATCCAATAAAATGACACAAAAAAGTGAAACTTAATAGATAAAGTAACAACATATTTAAAAATACAATACAACAACATTATATATTTCACCATAAAATATATCAACAAGAAACAATTGAATGAGTTTAATTTTTTTGTAAAATATAATTATATTATGCTATTACAGTATAAAAAATGCTAAAACGAAATACGTTTTAATGTAATACAAGTAGTAAAAACTTATATATTAAACACTTATTTCTATACAACGATTTTTTTTCATTATGCTATAATTGAAAATACAATATTAGAAAGTTATAAATTTTAAATATAATACGGAGTAATATATCACAGAGACACACACGCCCAGGTGGAAACAGCTTATACTACAATAAGTACGGAGCATAATGATACGTTGTGCATCGTGACGGTGACAGATGAGACTGCCGCTCAGTTTATCTCAGTGCTTCCGCATTGGTGGGGATAACAACATGGCGTCCAATACGAGAGTTCCCATTGGGCAATGCTTCCTGTTCGTTGAAATCGTTCAAATTTTGGGCTAACGTTCGTAGATAGATTAAAAGGTGGAGCGTGCCATATGGTTCTACAAACGATATATTTTTCTGTTAAAAGTTCAACGTATTTTTAAAAAAGAATACTCAAAAGCAATAGATAAACTTTTTTAACAATAAGATTACTTACTTTGTTTCTCAACTATTGAAATAAAGAATGAACTTCACTTTATCACTCCTTCATCTATTATAGTTTTTTGTAAAACAAAAACATTCCAATCTCTAATTTCAATGTTTTTCCAATATATACCTACTACATATTATATATACTACAAGAGGTCATGCATATATGCTAAACATACCCAAACACGCCTCAGCTGCATTTCGTGGTAGCTTTAAATATCTCACGACTAAATGTTGGAACAATCTTCCCCCTCCACTTCGAACATTGACATCAATAAATAGTTTTAGAATTAAATTTAAGCAACTTCTACTTAATATACAAATAAAGTCCTAGTTTAGTTGTTAGTATAATAATTGTCTTACAGATTACTTTTAAATTACAACCATATGTAAGCGAAAACCTGTTCTTTAGAGAGCTGAGGATTTACTGTTTAATAATATTATGTCCATTAGGATTTTATCATTAACATTATATAATGTGTCATGCCTATTCTTGTTTTGTGTTTGGATATATGCGAGGACACGTGTGTATGTGTATATATATATATATATATATATACATATATATATAAAATTCAAGTATACTTGTAAAATACGGCTCCAAATAAAGTTTTCTTTCTTACTTTCTATTATATTCATTTAAATAAGAATTTTATGTCAGCAAAGTTTGTTGAGATGGATTTGGATCACACTTCAACAGTTTATTATTGAACTATGTATGTATTTATATGTTGAGCAAAATGTAATTTTATACTTCTATGCATTAATTTAAACTGAAGACAATATTGTTTTCTTTTTCTGAATGTTGTCATTTCATTTCATATGACTTAGTTTCTCTTAAGTATTAAATCAGATTCCTAGATTTTGAGGACTCTTCTTTACAGACTCACACTTTTCAACAATTCTAACAAATTGTTAATTAATCTCATTCGGCTTATTCAGTGTGCGATGTACAATGCTCTGCAACGTTATTTCATCGCGAAGTGATCAGTTCACATAATATTGACACGCCGGCATATTTAGCGGAACATAAAAAAAATATTAATATCAGTATCGTATAAGGTAATGAATGATACTGATGTCAAACCTTTATTGTAATTTTTTTTATGTTCCGTTAAATATGGCGGTGTGTATATATTGAATATTAGTATATATTATAATTACTGTTTTTGTTAATTTTGCTATATAAAATCAGTATTCGTATTGAAAGCAAGTCGTCTCGAGACAGTCTCTACTTTCATAGAATAATCGAAATGTTTTCAGTACAGTATTATTCTTGTGAATTGTAAGTAGTAATTGAATTTTCTATAAAGTTAACACTAAAAGTTTAGCAAGTATTCAGGTTTACTTTTTATAGTGTGCACAATTCTGTCGCCAAATTCTATATTTCTACTTTGGTGTTTGAAAGCGTGAACAACTTCAAAATATTCTTTATTCAAGTAGGCTTTTTGCAAATATAGTTTTTTTGCATTTCAATGTACTATTCTTGATGACATTAAAGAACGACTTAGAATCTAAAGTGATGAGGATTCCTACACGTCCAGATCTGAGAAGAGCCAATAAAAAACTGAGTCGGGTGTCCTATTTTTTCTCATCGTCATTGCAATATACTTTTTAACAAAGTTTGTTCATGCTCGTGCTAAAATTTTTATTTCTTTAATTATAGAATATTACAACCTCCCAGTGGAAGACCACCAAAACTCTTCAAACTTTATGCTAATAAAAAGGTAGCTTAACAACTCGAAGATCATATCATATAAATGTATTTCTTGTAAATTTTTTGATAAGTCAGTATTGTGCATGTAGTTGTGCGAACGTAATAAATTTTAAAGTAGAGCCACCTCCACTTGGAGCGTAGTGCTATCAACGTCTGGTGCATCGAACGATACACGAAGAAACTTTACGAGGCCGCACTTGCTCGGACCGTGCTACGGCGAGTGGCGACCGCGGTACGAGTGTATCGCGCTGCGAGCCGACCGTTCAATTAATCGTTCCGATTAACGTTGTCTCTCGGACATCAATGGTGTCGGATTAACGGAGGGTGGTGGTGTCCTTTTCTGTTGGTCGCAGATTTAGTGCGGCGCCGCGGCGTGCGGCGTCGCCCGGCGGGGGGTGCGCGTCGCTCGTAAAGCATCGGTCGGCACACTCAACTGACGCGCGCCTTGGCGACTACGCGTTGCGTAACACACCGCGCAATAAACAAGACGACGTGCTCGCCTCCGCGCCTGACGGCTTGCCCACGTGCGCCCGAGACCCGCATTACGTATTGCGCTCATGCCCAGTCTAAAACGTTGACACGTGACTCCAACGAGTGAAACCGAGAGGACACTTTTTAAATTCGGTCCCACTGTGAGTTTTGTGAAGAAGTTTTAACCGAGCGGGATGCCGCGACCCCGTTTGCCGACGGCGAACGGCGGCCGCTCCGCTTAAGGTGAGTTTATCGCCGATTTATAGCTCACAACTTTACCCGCCCGGGAACAGAGGGTCAGATACGAGTTCTGTTTACCAAACAAACTTTTTCAAGGCTCCACGGCGAAGTATGGTGATTTTCAACGATGATTTTTATTGTCCTTTGATTGTAGAGCGCGGGAAACAAGTTGCCCTAAACAACAGTGGGAGTATTTAAGACTTAAAATATTGTATCGTTTCTTGTGCTATTTTAATTCAGTAAATTACGACTTCTTTATCTATACTGTAAAAAAAAATATCACTTGAATAATCTTACTCACTACTATAAATAGAGTAAGGTAATTTACTTCAGAAAAAACCCTGTTAAAGACATTATTAAAAGTCCACTTTTTCGAGACTTCTCAACTCTGTATGATGATTTTTATTGACCTTTAATATGAGATCGTGGCCAATAAATAGCCCTACATAACGTATTTACGATGCAAAATTCTTTAAAATTTGTGCATTTTTTCTTTAAGAATTAATGGTTATTCCTAATTATACAAAGTATCACCTGCGCAATCTAAAAGAGTAGAACTTACCTTCGAAAGTTACTTCCTTACATTTATGTCAAATTAAAAGTCTAAAAGAAACTCTGTATAATACAAAGACATTTGCCGAAAGATCGTGGCAATATATTTTATTTGCCATTCATCGAGTTATTATTTAATTCTTTGATATTTTTGGGTACATTCAAGTCAAAACATCTACGGGAAAGCTTAGTAAATTGATGAGTAAGAATGGGTTTTATTACAAGGCATGAAGACATATTGTACAACATTCCCATATAAATCCAGTTACCCTAGCGCTGGTTTTATTGGATGACATTATTAGTATCCTTATCGTTTAATTACTCCATTAAGTACGCGTTATACGAATTACTATAAAAGAATTATTTATATAGCCTTAATTATTTATTGAAGTGAGTGTAAATTTTCATTGTTAAAATACGAAAAACTTGGTCTTAGAAAAAAATGTATTCCAGGAATTTAATTCTTTGTCTATATTTTTTATATCTTATACTATTTCATTGTACAAAATTAACAAATACCCTCAATTTCAAAGTAATAAAGTTTTATCAGAATCATAAATACCGGGTATATTTATGACTCTGACATACGCAATTTACAATTGCCTGAATAGGCACATCTTCACTAAATTGAGTTGAGTTTTATTTATATAATCATAGAAGATGTAATGTAATAACTATTTATTGTGATATGGTAACTATCGACTTCTTATAGTTATTAACTTAAAAAAATTGAATAGCTATATTAAATTTAGCTCTAAAAATATAATTGTGTTATTTTATAAAATTATTAAAACATATACCAAAGCTTACAAAAAAAAAACATTTCGATTTTATGAAATTAACAATGTTGTGCCAAATTTAGAACGGTTATTTATAAAGTATAGATGGATCACATTATGTACAACATAATTACGGAGTGTATAATAAATGATGCATGTATTATGAGAGGAAATTAAATATTTTCATTGCGAAACCTAAGACTGGAATGATTTGAGCTATATTATGTGTATATAAACTTTCTGTTGGTTATATGTACCACAAGGCTATTAAACAATCTTAAGATTAGTCAAGATCTGGATCATCATCTTAGATCACACACCCCGGATGAATCCGACTCAAAGATTGAAGCAGAAGGAGACGATATTACCACTGTACCAGCAAGATAGACCTAAGGGCAGCTCTTAATGTCTTATAAATTACACGAATGAATAACAAAGTATGGATACATAGATTAACACGAGATTTGACTGTTATTTATACACAAAATTTAAATTCATACCACTTTCTTATAGTCCAATAAAAAACGTTACCACAGTAGCAGCAAAGGAGACATTATGGTAACTGCCTATCCTTACTAATATTATAAATACCAAAGTAACTATGTCTGTCTATAGCGCTTTCACGCCAAAACTACTGAACCGATTTGAATAAAATTTGGTATACAGATAGTCTAGAGCCTCAAAACAATAAGCTCATCGAAATGAGACACTGAAAATAGCTAATTAAAGTCTTTATATAAAAAGTGCAAACTAAAAATACTTTTCCACGCGGACAAATTCGCGGGTATGATCAAGTGTATTAAAATTACTTGTACGTATAGCATAGTATTGATATGTTCACACATAAACATAAAATTTTATTATATATTTAAAATTTTTATAACCTATTTTACACCAAACTGACATTCAAACTACGTAGTAATATACTAAGTTACTGTACCATTAAGATAGACATGATAGTCTACAAAATATATATCAGTGAAGTATATATATCTATATATATATACATATAAAGACAATTTTTCATTAATTTATATAATTTTTTATAATCTAGTTGAATCTACGTCATAATTTACACCGCTTTCTTATAGCCGTCCAACAAAAGAAGTTACCACAGCATGAAAGACAAAATGGTAGTTGTCAATGTTTTATAAACTAGACGTATATAGAGAAGTATATATATACATATTAATAAATTTTCAGTTATTTATACGAGTTTCATCATTTGATTAATCTCCACGTATTTATAACGAAGTATATGTATATAGATTATTATTTGTACAGTTTTGATATTTTTATAACATTTTGGCATTAAATTAGAAATAAGACTACTTTCTGTCTTCTAAAGAAGATCAGGCTGTATGAGCAAGGCAGAAATTATGTCACATACAGAAATCTTATAAACTATAAATATACGTATCATGTAGAATACGTTAATATACGAATAGAAGATTTTTAATTCATTTATACACATTTTTTTATAAAAAATATATCACAATCGAATCATAAAAAAGAAATTACCATTGTCACTTTTTAGCTCTTCCCACACATCGTTAGGAAAATTATCGCCAGCATTGTGCCAACATCTCGAAAGTGTCAATCTAATTTAGTACCAGCAAAGTAGCTATGAATCGTGTAGAACAAGTTGAGATATAGACGCATATTTTTTTATAAACGGAAACACGTAAAAAACAAGATATTCTTTTTGTAGTTTCATAACATTTCTCGAATACTTTCTTAACCTTCAATTACTCGGGTGGCGTCTATTAGACCACAATGTAAAGAGTTTTGATAACTTTTAAAACAACATAGACGGCCTTTTTAAAGTACGAAGGTTTATTCATAATGCTTTTATAACATATTATAAATGGAAACGCGAAATAAAAAATAAGTTAATTTGTATAGTTTCATAACATTTATCGAATACTTCCTTAACCTTCAATCATTCAGATGGGGTGTATTAGACCACAACTTAGTTTTGATAACTTTGAAAATAACATATACGGTCTTTTTATAGTACAAAGATGTTCATCCAATACTAATGTTTATAAAACTTTATTTCACATTTTGGAGCGGTATTTAATATATATTTTTGTACATATCGAATAAATTTATTAAATATTATACTTATTTTTATTTGAGAAACAAGCAATTAATGAACTG
Source organism: Elymnias hypermnestra (assembly GCA_015832385.1). Lineage (NCBI taxonomy): Eukaryota > Metazoa > Arthropoda > Insecta > Lepidoptera > Nymphalidae > Elymnias > Elymnias hypermnestra. Next base: position 5,119,292 of record JACTOM010000855.1, read on the forward strand.
AAATTTAGCGAATTGTCTTTTGAGATGTATTTTGGTTTTACTTAGGAATACTCCATATTCCCGTGGGATTTTAAAGCAAACGGATGGCACCCAGGGGAATAAGCTTCTATTTATATGCAACGCTATGAAAAAAAGAGATTTTTTAAAACAAAATTGCGCCAAGTAAAGTGTTACAGACCGGTATGGCCTGAGATGGGTTTTATAGACTTTCAAATCGAGTCTAGAATTTAGATACAGTAATATAGTTTATGATAAGTATTGCCGTTGTGCGGTCAAGTCACTGTTTCAAATTCACTGCGCGTGCGCCACCATATTTGTCTTATTTCGCATCAACCTGAGATTTCAATCTCACTTTGTTATTCTGGCATCCAACACTTTGTTATATTGTGATTTCCACTCGTTAAAAAAGCCAATTTCAGAAAATGTATAAATCTTAATATATAAATAGAATTTAGGTTTTAGTATTAAAATATCAGACTAGACTAATTATGATAGAACTTTAAAACAGGATATAGTAGATACTAATCAAAGTAATTAAATACAGGACCCATTATCAGGAAATATTATTTTATGATGAGATAAACCCTGCTCCCAACGAGTACTCTACTAAGTTTGGTAATATCGCCCGAAGACAGTCAGATAAACTGGAGAAGCTGGTTGTGGTCGAACGAAAAAAGGTTAGAGGCAAAGACCCCTCTTCCAACAGCTCTAAAAGAAGCTGAGGATAGAAATAAATCGAATCAGCTCGTTTATATTGCATATCATAGCGGGCACGACCTTCAGCAATGAAGTATACGGAAGCGCTGACGAAAAAATAAAGGTTCATAACCTAATAATATATATAAACTTGCTGAGCCGATACTTGAATGGGTGACTTAAAGAACTGCACTAACTATTTAATGTTTGTAACTTACAACTAGTTAGTTGATAACAAAATGTATTTTTTTAATAATTTTGGAGGGCCGCCTTCACTCTGTAGAAGTGTTTATGCGGGAGTAATCGCCAATATGGCACTGTACGGTGCCCCTGCTTGGGTCGGTGCCTTGACAACTCATAATAAAACCATTTTGGCGCAAAGGCTTATAGCGATCAGGGCGATATAAATAGTTTAGATATATAGATTATATCTAAACACTATTTTTACTAGATATATAGATTATATCTAAACTCTATATTTCTAGTTTAGATATATAGCTTCTTGGACTGCGGCGATCCTTCTAGCGGGTGATCCCCTATGAGAGTTGCGGGCAGAGGTTCTAGCGGCCACTTATCAGTACAGGGCGACTACGAGAACAAATAGAGAATGGCCGGAGGGTGATGAAATTCGTACGATCGGGGTTCTAGTAGAGAGAGCCTTGATTTAGTAATGGAAAGATGACATTGGTGTCCCAGTATCTGGCGGGGCTATAATGGGGGCAATCCGCCCTCACCTAGAGGAGTGGCTAAGCAGGAGACATGGGTCAATCTTTTACAGGTTGGTGCAGGTGCTTACCGGCCATGGTTGCTTTGGTAAATACCTGCACCAAATTGCTAGGTGTGAAGAAACAGCCGCCTGCCAACAGTGTGGTGCTCCAGTCGATACGGCGTACCACACGGTAGTAGTATGCCTGGCTTGGTTAGTGAAGCGACAGCATTTGATGCCACTGACAGATGGGAATTTCTCGCTGGCGAACATCATAAAGCAGCGATACAAACTGGAGGACAATTGCCTCATTCTGCGAATCGATCATTTTGAAGTAGGAGATACTGGGGGAGGACGCCGCTGATGCCACTTCTCGCTGACGAAGAAGGCCTGGGGGACGAAGACGGAGTTTTGCCCGCCTCCTTCCCTCATCTTCAAATAATACTTTTGAGAAGGCAAACGAATCCGGGGAGCCAGAGTAGAATGTTTTCTCTCTCTGCCTCTGGCCTCTCACTTGAGGATCAAGAGGGTTTCGTTGGGTTTTAGTGGGTATTCTGGTTTTGTCTAGCGAGTCTCACACTCCCACCCGATGCCTATTCAGGTGGGGTGCGTAAATGCATTTCCCAGCGTAAAAAAAGCCTACTAGATTATATAACAATTTTATTGTCATTTCTTAATTTATATGAGATGGAATACCTCCTTTTATTATAATAACTTAATATATAACCTATTCTTCTTCGTGAGTCTAAATATATCCAGGAAATAAAAAAAAATATTCTCAAAATTGGTTAAATAAGAATTAAAATAAAAGTGGACTTGATTGACGTCGTATTAAGAATTGCGTGCGTTTAAACTATTCATTGCTTCACATCGCTTGGCACTCTTAATTCAGTACCGGAATAAAGTATAAAAAAGCCAACCCGCCTGTTTTCATCAAATTAATAAATGAATCGACCGTTATATTTATATTTATTGAAGCTTGAGGCATTTGGCCCAATTAGCATATATATTGCAGTCACAGTAACATTTGCGCATGACTTTATATTTCATTTCGATTTATTTCATAATTCAAAACTTGTAAAAAATATTAAAACTGTGTTATAATATTTCCAATAGAAACTTAATGATATATAACTTAGTTTTAATTTCTGTTATGTAAACGAGGTCAGGTTAAGAACTAACTAGTTCAGTTAACAGTAAGCATTTATTGTTTAATTCACTTGATTGGGGTCAACATAACAACATAAAATTAAGTTTACTAAATCTTTTACTTATTTCTAGGTACTATACCTTATTTAAGCTTTCATTTTCTTTCCCGTGGGAATTACGAAACAAAGAAGAAATTGTATTTCTTGATTGTTTTATAAATAAATATGAATCTTTTATTACTTTTTGCGCTTAAACGGAACAAACAAACAATGAAATGTTTGTTTCCCTTTAAATGGACTCAGAAAAAAACAGTAGCTCACCTTTTTTAAAGCCTTTCTTGATACTTGTAGCTGTATAAGTCAACAGTACTTGTATTAATAGAATATCAGATGAAATTAGAATCAAATTCTAACTTAGACACAATAAGCAAAAAGTGAATTCATTCCAGTAACACGTATACAAAATTTAATGCACCCATGAACACGTTGTTTTATGCAGTATTACATCACGCAAACTTGTGTCTATACCAGCTCAGTACCATGTTGTGTTTTACCACGGACTAGTGTTTACTTGTGACTGCGTTTGTGCAAAAAAAACCGCTTATCCTCGGGTTAAAGCGTAAGTTAAGTCAAGTTGTAAGCTATTTGGAAAACTTTTTAACTCATCTGTATATATAAGAGATATCCAGGTATCTATTAACTCATTACGATATCTCTGGAACCATAAGGCGTAGAGACTTGAAATTTGGTAGGAATATTCCTTTTGCCGAGTAGAGGTCAGCTAAGAATGGATTTTTCGAAATTCCATTTTGTATTTTACAAAAAACTTTACCATCTTCTTCATTTAAAAAACTAAATCTTATCTTCACTTTTTTGCACCTATATACGTTTTTCCAAGTTTCAGTTTTCAATGAAATATTTTTTTTATACATTTAATCAAGTTAAAATACATTTTTTAAATTCATTCAACATTGGTTTTGCAAGTATTCATATATTATTTAAAGTTTATAATTATTCGTATTTGCGGTAACTAAAAATTTAAAAAGTTTCTTTCTTTATATATTTTTTTAAAAGTTCTTGCTAGGTGACTTGGTACTAATTTTTTTTATACTTATTTGAAAATAATACTTAAAAAATTGGTTGTCTATAAAGTCGGTTTACGGGCGAAATTGTTGTTTTAATAAGCAATGGAGTTAGGCCGATCGCGCCTATCTATGGCTAGTTCCACGCACTCGCTTACACGGTCTGTTCAGGCGGATCGTGACAATGTGTCATGTGTTTTCGTGCACGTAGGCCGCTTCCATTGATTTATAAGACGTTGTCACGTCAAAAGTTTGACTAAAAGTGGAAAACATACCGGACCTTTTTACTCTCTTGTTTATTTATAGATATTAATGCATTGACTACATCATAAAAAGTAACGTAGACGCCCTAGCGAACTTGAAATTGCTTACGCGGTAATAAATTATCATCTTAATAAGTTAATGAGTGATTCCTGCAATACTTTAGTTTTTGTCCACAGTCGAAGTGCCGGTGGCGGCGGCCAGTCGATAGTACCGTATATGTATGTGCGGCCAACATCTGCCTATATCGAATTTGATTAAAACTCATGTTTATTGATCGTGTATTCATTTTAAAATACAAAGCCATTTCGAGGCGGTGAATATATGGCTTATTATTCGTTTTCAAGTGCACAATTTATTGTGACTTCGAATAATTAAAAAAGTTTGTGACCTTATTTGGGACTATAGTATAGTCAATTTGTTTGGAAATGTATTACCACATGAATGAATGATTACACTGAAATTGACAAATTTTAACTTCAAATATATTAATATAATATTGTTGAAATTGAACCCGACGTTGCTGATCTTAATTACTTAATTATTAATAATATCAGCTATTTCCTTGCGATGCACTTGTCAAAAAGCATAGACACTTTGACAAAAATATTAATTTTCTTTTTCTTGTTTATTTACAAAACAATAAACTATCACCACTTAACAACAACAATAAAATGCTCCAACAATATCCGTTTCTAGTTCTTTGAAATATCTATTAAATTAAAACAGAACACCACTATTATCACTTATTAAATTACGATGGCAACTATTTTAGAATACAGACAATGAATTTAATACAAAGACGTGTTTTCAAAGGGCTGATAAATAACACGCAAAAGAAATGGCACTATAAATAAACTTTGTATGTACCTACTGTTAAAATGCGCGTTTCGCATTCAGTTCACGTGCGATCGATCATACGCTATCGAACTTTTAATTTTAGCAAAAAAAATCGATTCGAAGCGTCAAACATTGCGGCCAGGTGAACGGCTTACCTCCCGCAAGTATGCACAAAAAACTAACATCTGTTTGAAAAACGTATGCACTGTATACATGATCATGTCAACTTGATAAATGTCGCCATGGACAAATTGCAGCTTCAAACTTGATTATTGATCAGTATACTTTGGTCTAAATTGGAAAAGTCAGATTTAGGAAATAACATTTTGTAATACATCTGAGTTTGAACTCAACTCTACAGCTATAGGAGGTGGTGGTCTTTAGTTGTGGTAATCACGTCCCGCCTGGGGATCTCAGCGAGACATTATGATGTCGCTAATCGGCAAAGATCTCCACTGGCAAGTATATATAGATGCAATACTTATCAATGAGCAGGCCTGGCGAGCGGTTACCTCTTTTTGTGAGACATCTCGCTTGAGGAGGCACGGCAAAGAGAGAAGGTGATTGCCGCAGAAACACTCCAGCCCCGACGAAGGCCTGCAGGAAACAGGTTTACACAACTCCTCCCCCTGTAGAATATCGCCTGCAATCGAGTAGCCAGAGAGGAATGCCTCATGGCTCCCCACACATGGTTGATGGTGGTACCGCTGGGTTTTAGTGGGTATTGCGAATTGGTCATTTCATTCCTCTACTAAGCTGTGTAGAAGCCATAAAAGCTAAATTATCTGTTTACCGGATTAGCATGTTTATATTTTAGACTGTATCACCTACCAGCGTATGAGATCACAGTCACGCTTGCACCTGTCGACAATAAAAATGGCAGATTTAGGAAATTTCATTTTGTTATTAGTCTGAGTTAGAACCGCTAAGCAAAAAAGTTGCGTTTTGGTACGATGTTGCGTTGACACCATATAAGTCAATTTACCACCTTACAATTATAGGGATTCGGTCTCAGACTGCATTATTAATTATCACAAAGAAAAATGCCAAGCTCTAATCTGTCAGCAATTAAAAAGGCCCTATTTACCACCCTACCAGCAAAGTTGGGTCGCTTATATGCTATACTGTGCAGATATCATAAAAAGTAAATTACCTCTTACCAGATTAGAGCGATTCTTTCTTAAAGTAAAATCAAAATAGTCTTTATTCAATTAGGCTCAACCGGCTCGTTAATCATCATTAATTTGTCCGTTGGCCACAATTTACAATCGATCCGCTAAGTTGACACCACTAGGAAGAAACCTGCAAGACACTAAGTATTTACTCTTTTAAAAGTTGTTTTTGTATATTACATTGTATAATGTTAGCTTTCATTTTATATTGGAATCGAGCCCAACCATTTTTATTCTTTATATAACTTTAAAAATTATGATTTGGGTTTCGTACATGATGTTGAGGCAAATCCACAGTGTTTTCTAAATATAAAAAATTAAATTTTGTTTTTAAATTAAAAATTTAGAAAAGAGAAGTTATGAAATATTTTATAATTTATGAAAAATAGTATATTAAAATATTAAATGACGAGTGGAAAATTAAAATGCCACATGTTATTTGTAATGTTAAAACTACCTATCCTTCAAACGAATTAGCACAAAAATCGCACATCTTTGTGACGCTAATCAAACGTTTCATCCGTAAACATTTTAACCTCATGCGATTAAAGAAGTTTCACTTTGAAAATTGCGGTTATTAAAAATTGGTGTGCTTAATCCGAAATTTGATTTCAAACTTTTTTCACTCTAAAATATAGCGTTACGAGTTCCTTTTTATATTTTCTATTAAAATAGCGCTCTTCGCTTCTTCGACTATTCCATCAGGTGACATCAAAGTCAAATGCTAACATAATCAGCACTAAAAATTAGGCAATAAACCTGATACAATCACCAAGCTTTATGAGTGAATGACTTAGTAATAAAGGAAATGCATTCCACCGGTCCGGGGACAAAACACAAATTGGCTTATCACTAGGAACCATGAGGAACCGTATACCGGTCCGTAAAGCACCGCACTTTAGTTTTAAATCCGCATAATTATCGTATAGGTAATAAATTGTATTGTGGGTGCACGCGTCGTTTGTATTCTCAATGGTGCTTTGCTTGTTACAACATTATTGACTCCTTTTAAAGGTATTAACTATACAGTTTTCTTCTCAACTTTAATAGTTTATGAAGTTTTCTAAAGTTTAGACACAAAATGTTATAATTTTTTTTAATAAATTATAAAAAAATATACATCCAGAATAAACAGAAACCTAGTAAAATAAGACAAAAAAACATGCTCAAAAGATATCATAAAAAAATGATATTAATTTTTTGGTTAATTATATAAAATAATGAAAAGTATGTTTTTAAATATGAATTTTGCTTCTGTGTTCATTATAGTAATAAAATGTGGAATAATAAAACATTGTATCAAAAACGGTATTACTATAACGATAATAGATGGTTTGAGACTATTAAACTCTCTCAATCACTTACTTCATGTTCAAAATTGTAATGTAGAAAAGCTCACTAAATATTTAATTTGAATACAAATACACGCACATTCAAACAAATACACCCCCCCCCCCCCCCCAAACAAACGCACTAATATGCATACTTACACGTCATGCATGCATACCTTTACTTTTTCTTTTTTTTATATTTGCACAAAACCTAAAATTGAAATTTTATTGTTGAGTACGTTTAGTTTATTATATACCATGTACATTGTTTGGGTAGGCACTGGCACCTAAAATACGGGTTTTCCTAGTTTAGGGGTCAGGATGTCACAGAAAAAATGTATAAATTGTACCTAATAAATAAATATTTCATTTCATTTTCAATAATAATTTTCTTATATTTTTTTGTTTCATATCATAAATATAGCATTGCTTATGAAATAGTTATATTTTTTAGATTTATATATGTTTTAATACATCATTTAATCACACAATACAACACTGTATTTTAATTAACCGTTAATGAATTAGCCAATCTCAGAGAGATAATCATAATGTACATCTCATATGGAGAAATACAAGCAAAGAAATAAACAGAATGGATATCCAATTACTATGTTATAACGATAACGATTTATTTATATACAAACGGGCGTTACGAAAATGAGGAAAGGCAATAAAGCTCATATTAACCAATGATAGAAAAGCTATATCCATAAACCTATCAATGTGTTTTAATATTCATAAACACTCGTTACTGAAAATTGTCGCACTAATATCAAACATGCCTATGTTATTAGTTACGACAAGCTGTTCCCCGTGGTGTTACCCGCATAGTTCTCGATTCATTGAGGATATGGGCTAAACCGTTCTTCGTAGAATACTTGAAAGGGAATGATTTGTCCCTTTCTAGTATTCTAAATAGATTTGGCGCCTGATGTTGCAAACATGCGCGTGCGCTTTTCCTTTGTTTACGCGAAATCGTAGTTTTTACCAAAATAAAATTAGCCTTAGTGACTCCTTATATCATTGGCTATCTGCCAGTGAAAGACCTGTCAAAATCAATCTAGCCGTTTTAGAGCTAGCTATTAGCTATAAGAAACTGATACATAAACAAAAATTTTAAAAAATTTATATTTTACGTTCTTATGATATTAGAGAAAAGCTGTTAATTTCAAATTACAAACACTTCATTTATATTTATTTGTTTATATATTTTTTTAAACAAAAGTGCTCTAAAGTACTCCTCATTTCATGGAGTACATGCCAGAGATTAGCTAGAACAAACAGGCAGACATAGAATTTTAATATGTTTTCATATAAAGTACCATATATATTTTCATTTACACTCACTGGACATTTTAGTTTTGAAATTATAAACAGACAGTCTAATTTTGTTTATTTGTATAGATTAAAAGATGTTTTGACCTCAGTTCGGTAATGAATGAGACGATCGTAAACGTCGAAGTCAAGAGAACATTAGTGTCAATAAAAAAGCCATAAACTCTATTAGCCGTCATAAAATCCACCGCATCTGTTCAATAACTCGTTTCGCGTACAAATAGTGTTAATTATTCAATTATATTGTAATATAGACTCGATGACAAGCCAATAATCAAATGGATGATGAAAATTCAATTACCATCACAGTTTTTTTATTGTAATTTCAACACAGATTATCATTTGATTGTACTTTGCAACCTGTTACTTACTGTTCAGTATTTTTTCGTATCATTGTAAATTTTTATCTATACAAATAAATAAAATTGGAGTGTAAGTTTGTTATTGAAAATTAACAAACTTTCAATGAATACATATTATAGTATATACGGTACCAACATCAAGAAAACAATCATTAAAATATTTGTCTGTCTGTCAATTTGTTTCCGCTAATCTCCGAAGTAGCTGGATCGATTTTGATGGATTGCCAGGTAGCTGATGTTACAAGAAGTAACTTAGCTTAATACTATTTCAGTAAAAAAAGGTACCCGGAATTACGCGGGTAATTCTGCGGGCACAGCTAATTAGTCACAAAAAAATGAATTGAACGTTTATTTTTTTCAATAAATGATTTTCTCTTAAACCAGATAGAGAAACATCAAGTTATGGGACGGCAAAAATCTATTTGGACGGCATCGCTGGCGCAGTGGTGCGAGTATTCGCTTTACTAGCGGAGGTCCCGGGTTCGATCCCCAATAGGACGAATTTATTAAATTGTCTTTTCTAATTTGTCTGAGTCTGGACTAGTGGGAGACTTTGGCCGTGACTAGTTGCCACTCTAGCAGCAAAAACGTATCGCCAAACAAAGAGATTTGTGTTCCGGTACGATGCTGTTTAGAAACCATAAGGGGTATGTCGCCTCTTAACGGTTATCGGCGCGCTTCCATCATAGACTGTATCATCACTTACCATCAGATGACGTATTTTCTACTATATACAAAAATACCTTGTTAACAATTTATATTAAAAATACTATTACACAAGATTAAATAGATAATGAAAGAAGCATTTGCAAAATCTTTATACTTTTTTGTTGAAATCCCTAAAAGGAAATAAATTTTCGTGTCAAATGATAGTGTTTTTAGATAAAGAACACGGAAACGAACTTTTGTAATGAACCTCACAAATAGAGCCATAAATTACCGCAAGGTGCTATAATGCAAGTCTTTGGCCACAATTCTTCAAAATATTATCGCATATAAATTTCATTGTTGAGAATATTACCATAATAATCGGTTACCTGCTTAAAAACAGGTGAATTGTTTGAAATGCGGCTTTAAATCTCCTTTGTCAATTGTGCAATACATTTCGTTTACCCTTGGACGTTTCTATTGTCTCTCATTTATACGACCTTTACTTTTTTACGACTTAACGGACCTTTAAAGGAAATTTGTAAACATAACGGCTCTGTTACACCCCGCATTTGCATCTTTTCACTGTTTAACATTACAATAGGAAACAACGTGCCATTTTTTGTCGCTCTACTCTGAAATGCAATGGTCCCGTTTTAGAAATTCGTTCCTTTCTCTACATATCCATACACATGTTCTATGTCGCCATTGTCTAAAACTAAAACAAGTATTGTTTTATTATTTAATTGCCACTGTACGGCAAAAACGATTTTTTAACGTTTTGTTCTAAAATTTTGCAAACGACTTTCCCTTCTATTCAGACAAAATGAAACCCCGTTTTTTGTCCTTAATATTATGATTATCTAACCTCGACAGATGTTTTAGACGAAATGACAAATATATATTTTTTAATCAAAATCATTATTGTTTATTCGAGTTGGCCCAATATGTTCTTTTTAATCTTCAATAATTTGCTTGTTAATAACAAATCTGCAACCGGTTCGGAAAGTTGATTCTACGAAAAAAAAACCAGCAGAAAAATCCGGTAAATTCTCGTTCAAATATAGTTTTTGTATCCCAATAATATGTTGTAGTCCTTATCACTAGTTGTAGAGACTGTTTAAAAGAAAATCTTAAATTTATTGATTTATCTTGTTAAAAATGCGTGTGCTTAATCCGGCAAATGACTTCTGAACCCTTCAATCTGGCGTTACAAGTTTGTTTTTATTTCTTATCAAAGTCAATATTATTTCGAATATATAAAATGTTATTCAATATATATTCGACACATTCAAAATATGAAATTTTTGTATGACTATTGGTAAGATCTCTATTATTTTAAAAACAAAGATACATTAAAATAAATTTCGAATGCTCCATTAGACTCTATGAAAAAGTTATTTAATCATTCCATCTTGTAATTTCACAATGGTTTTACTAACAAGGAATTCGTGGGTAGAAACGGTAACAGTTTAAAATTTTATGAGGCTTTGAGAAAGCTATGTGATAATTTATTCTCGAAATGGTTTCAAATCGATTTTCACAAAAGCATTACCTTGCAAGGATTCGCTGATAGAAATACTAGTAATTTCAAGACAACATATGTTAAGGACGATTCTCATTTCTTTCTTTACATTTCAATATTAGAAGTACCTCCTCTCAAAATAAAATACTCAGCATCCATCCCGCACGCCTTGAGAATCGAACATAGACCAAACAATCTTTCATCATCTCTCCACAGATTAATTAATCGAAACACATAATTGAAAATCATGACAGTCGGCTATTCTACACAGTAATCTTTCCTGACATGCAAAACATTACAATGATTACCAAATAGTTTTTTTAGATTCTACAAAGAAACAGTTTCGTAATTTCTTTCAGTAATTTCGCATTGGCTTTGAGGCAATTTTAATAAGGCTTTTATTATTTATACATAGAAAACTTGGGTCCGTCGAAGCGGCGTGGCTGTGGCTCGAAAATTGTAATATTTCAAAATTACTCAAGAGTCGCGTTCACTTGAATAATGCGATAAGTTTGCGAGGGCTCCCTCCCTCGTGCGTGCCTCCCTGTTTTGAACTTCTGTTTCCGAGTTTGATCAAAATATACTCTCGGCGCTTGATTCGCTTAATTAGACGGGACGGTTTATTATATATCGTTAGAACTTAAAGCTTGATTTATTACCTCACATAGTTCGTGTCCGAATCATTCATAATGTTACACTTATGTTGATATATTATCATTTTAATGAGTCTTCCGGTTGCATTTGTATAGATTGGTCTTACGAATCTGGTGCATAACACTTTATATTAGGCAATTGGAGACGAACTGCAATATTATTCATTAATTTGTATATTCCAAGCTAGCGTAATGAACTATGAGTTTTCTTTTACATAAGTAAGTAGCAGCTTATTAACGTCCCACTGCTAGGCATAGGTCTTTTCACTCATACGAGAGAGGTTTATTAGAACATAAACACACCACGCTGCTCCACTGGCAGGCATAGTATCCAAGTGTACTCTCTATTCCTTTACTTTCATAGTCCGAAGTAACGGGAATCCGACATGATCGGAGAGATCGACATAACGTGCTCTCCGAGGCACGGGAGTGGAGCATACCGACAACTTCCCAACTTCGGGCAAATATTGAGAAAGTCTTATAGAAGACTCAATATCCATTTTTAAATTGACCCGACTCGGGACTTGAGCTCAGAATCTCATGTCTGTGGGCAAATAAGCAAAATGTGAGGCAGTGCACTTTTACATAATATTTCATATTTAATAATGTCATCAATAATTTTTAATCATTTTTATCGTTTGTATAATTAAATACAGAGAAACAAGTATGAGTCTATTTATTTGGCATTTGGCTTTAGCCTAATTGTTGTTTTAAATCGTTGTGCTTTCAATGAACGAAAATGTCGTAAGAAAAAGGATATCCCAGGAATAAACGAGTAATATGCTATTTGGTATTGCAGTAGCATGTTGGATTTAGGTAAGGGTCTTAGAGTGACTTAGAGTTTCATTTTTAAATATTATTCTTCATTACGACCGACTGGAGCTGGAGACGCCCTATTAAAAAAAATAAATTAAATTTATTCAAATTCATCGCGAGCAGTGAAATTTTTTTAGCGTTCTTAAACTCATTAAAATTGGCATTTTTTTACTTAAAAGTTAACTATCAACAGACTAATAAATAAAGTAATTTAAGGTTTTCATATTATATCAAAATATAGATATTTAACAATAGATCCTAAAAAAAATCATTAATTGATTTTTGATGGTCGATTAAAAATTATAAAAAAAAAATTTTGTTTAAATTAATATTTCGTAAAGCTGACTCGGGGGTTAATTTTTGATTGATTAATGATCAAGTAAAAAACAGGACTCTTGTTGATGTGATCTTACCTACATGTACTTTCATATAAATTTAGTGACGGCTGTGTCGAGAAAAACAACTCATGTTAATCATAACGTATATACAAGTACCTCTTTACAAAATACAATATTCGACCACCATGTTTACTGTTAGCGAGTTAACAACCTTATACAGATAAATTTTTTTTACTAATTGAAAATCATGATAAATTTGAAATTACAAACAGACAGTTCAATATTATTTATTTGTATTGACTAGATCGCACCTTTAAAATCTCAACTAATCCGCGCGTTAAAGTCCAGCAAACTACGGTTAAACCTACATACATTCTGGAGGCCGCACGTGGCAGGGGCCATGTGACAAACCGGTCTTGAGCAAGCCTAGTAACCTCCAAACGACTTACGTCAGCCATAGTGATTCCTCAATTCACTTACGCCCTTTGTTACTCTTGGGAACCTTAAAAATCGTGTGAATTCTACCGTTTTTCCTCTTAATTGTTCTTAGATTGGAGGAAAGCGAATGGCCTTAAGATTAAGCACCCTTTTATACAGGATACTAACATTTATTCATTTCACAGTAAACTGTTATTTGAACTCCTACTCCTAGCTTATACTCTCCATATAATTATAGTCGTATATCTTAAATGACTTTTTTTTTGCATAGAAAAAATGTAGTGCTATTTATTGAAAAGTCACGGAAATAATTCAATGTTTTTTCAATGTGATTACTTGAAAAGGATATAATTTGGCGTAAAAATTTACCTGTATTACGTATTTTATATTGTTATCGATCAATAGTCGTGTTATATTAGCTCAATTTCATCAAATTGCGGCCAATGTTTTATTAATAGAGCAAACTTATCTTTTTAAATTAAATACAATGTAATATATAAACAATACATAAATAAGACGAAAAATTTATAAATTATATAATTGGTTTGTTTGTACCAACAAATAAAAGAAAAGCAATCAACAGGATATGTTGGATGAGCTCCCAAAAGGCCGCCTGTTTTTTTAACAACTATGCATATATTTTATTGTTTTAATCAAAATACTACCCCGCAATACATTACTGGTCGAATTTTAAGTTTACAAACTTATTTATATATATTGAACACACCAGTAGACTTAAGCTTTTAGGAAGGTAATAATGTACAAAATTTGGGTTAAAAGTGTAAATTTCATTAGTAATTCTTTTTACATTAGATCCTTGACAATTAAAAGCATTTAACAACGTTTTAATAGTTTTTTCTACCTAAAAATATCTATAGAAAAAAGTAATTTAAAAAATTTAAAGAATACGTGTTGATTATTGTATATCTAACAATAGACATGTATACGTTTAAGATTATGCTAGTTATTATTTATGGAATCTGTGCCACGAATTCACAATTATCATATAACATTATGCAGAAATTTGTTATAGTCAGCTGCATACATTCTTAGCCTACTTTTGTGTTAGATGTATTGTTACAGACTAAGAGTTAGTTAACTCGATTAACAAATCATTAAAATAGATTTATTTTTAGTAATACAATATAATAGCGCTCGCTACAAATCAAATAAACACTACGACGAAGATTATTGAAGTTCTATTGTCACAGACTATAATCAGAGATTTCGCAAAGGCTTCATTGTTTATTTTTTCAAACAAAATTTATGAAATTTAAATAAAAAAAACATTATTTAATTTTATTGAGACAAAAATCATGCGAAACTATACGTTGTCCATTGAACTTGTTAGTGATTGAAGTATTTCGATAACTTAATTAATGACGCAAAACTCATCTGTTAACGATGTTTTTTATTAAAACTCTTTTATCGTTTGCTAATTTTCTTTTGTGTCGTTTTAATTTAGGAGAAGATTGTTTTAATTTTTGATGTCATATAAAACATCAGATATTAAAAAAAGACAAACACTATAGTAACTTTGCTAATGTAACCTCCTTAGTGTTTTTGACAATATAAACTTTTTAATGTAACCTCACGGTGTTTTACGTAATTGTCAGTGATTGACAAAAACGCCCACATACGTATTTGCGTGTCTTTAATGTGTTTTTATTGATTTTATGTATTTAAATGCGTATTTAAAAAAATATTACCATTCTTCATTCCTCTCTATGTAAAGTATAAGCGTGGGAAGTTTCATACCCCTCGGTCTGAGCAATTTTCGCAAAAATATATATATTTACTGTGTCGTAAGAGTTTTTCAAACTGCCTATATAAAAGTGAAATATGTTGTGTGAATTAAAAAGCAATCTCTGTTAATAGATGCTCTGTGATATGGGTAGGAGTGTGTATGTAGTTGAATTAGAGCGAATCTTGTTGGCTGTCCTACTGAACAATTGCAATTGTCTTGGAGATGCTTCCCAAACACGCGAGTTACATCACGATTACGGAACTATCGCCAATCATAAAAAAATAACACGTAACACGGCAAATAAATTGATACACTTATTTAACTATAAACTGGCGTATTTCATTGCTTTAAAACGTGCAAAATCGTTTCTTTCATTTTCACTTGTAAACTTACTTACAGGTTATGTGGAGTTTGAAATTTTTGAAATGAATCTTCTTTCGGGGCACGAGGAAAATTTTTTACGGATGAAACGCGTGATTAGCGTCACGTAGATGTGCAACGTTATTTATGCTCATTCGTTTGAAGGTTAGGTAGTTTAATATTGACAAATAACATGTGGCATTTTAATTTGCCACTCGTTGTTCAATAATTTAATATACTATTTTTCATAAAATATAAAATAAAAATATTAAATAAATACGAAAGATACAATTCAAAGTGCTGTGAGAGCCGACTGGAATAAAAAAAATTGATAACGCTTAATTCAGATCCGATTTTAGGTTTGGATTTATTTAAAGTTATAGCTGTTATATATAGAGTTTTGTCTATAAATTTTCACAGTAACAAACTTTATTAACATTAAAGAGCACGAGTACTTTCTTAAATAGACATCAGTTACTTATATTTAAAATAAATGAACGAGTATATTGTTTGAGTTATTATAAACATAGCTGAAACTATTGAATTTTGAAACTTGATATTTCGAAAGTGATTGTACATTATGAATAATATAATTTGTGTGAAATACGAAAATATCTTTACCAATTGACATATTATTTAGCACAAAACTGTAGACTTAACATAAAAAGAACTAATATATCAGCATTTTCTTTATTTTTTTATTAGAACAGCGAATTTCAGGCATATACTAAACTGTCCCATTGGTCAAGTGGTTTGCACGTTCAACTATAGACATGACGTGCTGGTGTTGAGTCCCGGGTCGGGCCAATTCAAAAATCAATTTTGAGCTTTCTATTAAGAATTTTTCAATATTTGGCCGAAGTTGGGAAGTTGGGGCGTGATCCACCCCCGTGCCTCGGAGAGTACGTTAAGCTGTCGGTCCTGCGCCTGATCTCTCACCGGTCGTGTCGGATTCCCGTCACATCGGACTATGAGAGTTGAAGGAATAGGGAGTGCACTTGTATACTATGCCTGCCAATCAGCAGTGGAGCACCGTGTGGTGGGTCTATGCTCTATAAACCGTCTCTTCTATGAGTGAGGAGGCCTGCACCCAGCAGTAGGATGTTAATTGGCTGCTACTTTTCACTTTTTTTTACGTTATACCACATTAAACTACAACAAAGCAGGGTTTGAAAGTCAAAATATGTCCATGTTTTTAGCGTTACTTAAAAACTCTTTTGATAATGTCTCTTTCCTAAGCCTCTTCTTAATATAACTTTTGATCTATTTCTCATATAAGAGTGCTGTACAATAATATGAAAAGATAAATTAAATAAATATGTATCACGGTTAATCCAAACTTATGTTTTTACATATTAGAAGTATAGTATTGTATGTAAGAAAAATTTATTAGGATTCAACATAAACCTGTATACTACGTTCTACACAATCTACAGTTCTTGTTATACTATATCCATTTATAGACATTTTCTTTAAAGCTATAGACGTTTTTGTGAAATGAGAAAGCATGTTCATATCTGTGAAGTTTCCCTCAACATGTCTTTAGCATTAGTTTTTACCGTTTACACCTACAAACTAGAACTTGTATTGCATGTTTTGGTGATATATTAAAATACCGAAATGCTTTGATAAAACATTTATATCTCAGAATATTCGCTTCACTTCACAAAAATACACTATTACTGTACCAACATATAAACCTTTGTTCATTGAACACATTTAGGTACTATATTTCAATTATCTACTAAAAATTTTGTTGGAACCGTTTCTTGTAAAATGTACTATATGAAATGATATATAAATTTTGAAGTTATGTCATGTTTACATATATATGTGATTGGGAAGTATTAAATTTAAAGATCAATAAAAGACAATCGTATTCGATGGTTATGTCGCTCCATTTATTTTTATATTATATTTATCTACTTAGGACATATTTATTTTAGTTATATATATCAAAACACAATGTTTGAAAATCTTTAGCAAAAAATGTAAAAACGTTATAAATCTCACTGTGCATAAATGCCAAAGGTATATTTTAATATTTAAATTTACTACACAATCCCAATATATGATATATCTACAGCATCATATATATACAAAATCAACATGCATAAACCTAAGTCATTGTTATTTAAATCATATAGGTATTAAAACATTATGCTTTGATGTAATATTATTAGTACAAAGTGTAGTACAATAATGAATAATTTGCCTTTGTAATACTGTTTTACGGAATTAGCATTTTATACTTAACTTTTTAAGGCATGACTGGTCAGAATTCTTTAAGTTTTACTTATAAAAATAAACTTACGTACTTGATTGTTCATTTTCAATCCATCACTGCGGTTTTTTGGTGAAGGAAAACATTATTAGGGAATCTGCATATCCTGGAAGCACTTCCTGGGTAATTGTAGCGTGCCAGCCAACATTGGAGCAGCGTGGTGGTCCGTGCCCAGCATTGGGGCTTTAATTGGTTACTAAACTAAACCGCTTTTAGTAATATATTAGGGGCCGTTGATGATGGAGTTTTAAGTTAAAATTTACTTTTTTTCTATTTCATGGTACACACAGTATTTCATACAGTAAGTTAAGTAAATTCCGCTTTCAAGTGTATCTCTAATTGAATATCCTCGTACCGTACGTCGGTCTAACCGCACCTTGCGAAACTTCGTTCCGAAACTTGAAGAATTCCCAAGTCTAAGAATTCCCGCTAGAACTTGCCTCGTCTCGGCTCTCGTTAGGACGCTCGCCGCAAAACCTTCTCTTATTTATGCCTCTACTTTATTCCATTTGCGGCCAACTTCCAGTACTGTAGCTGAAATTTTTAAGTTTTCATATAACGTTAGGTCTTTTGATTTAATTTTCAGTTACATTTTAATAATAGCTAGATGAAATTTAAGTTAGGTTATTGGAAATTCTAAAATTCATTTCTATACAGTCTTTACAAATGGTTTATCTATAATGTAACGGTAACTAAACTACTCTTGAGCGGCTATGCTAATTTTGATGAAATTGTCTATGTGAGTTCAGCTTGGCTATTGCTATAAGCAATTATGGTGTCATCTTTAAAGCTTTCAATCCTGTAGGAATATGGAGAAATCCGTATTCAAATATGTATGTCAAGTCATTCGCGAATAGTTTCGAATAAGTGCGTGATTGAGTTTGGAACCATTATCATTTTATTGCTCTTCTCCGAATCATTCATCTACCGAAATCAAGCGGCGGGTTTAAAGTCTATGACGGACATTGGTAGAAACTTTTTTTGTTCTGCATAATACAGATGGTCTTTAAAATAATTACATCTATTAAACTACTATTCAAATTCTTAACTTTTTATCAATTAAAGCGTGGTTAGTTCTTCCTACAATAGCTACTGATGCGAAGTAAAAACAAACAAACAATGAAATGTAATAAAGTGTGGATACTAATTACATTTACGGAAACCAATAAATATGATTGCAACGGCGTAAATAATTAGGTTGTTTTTTTTTCAATCCGCTTGTCTAACGTCAATCACAACTAGCATCATTCGCCTCTTCCGTTCACGATAACAGAAATTTAAAATACAAATGATGCATCGTCTCTGAAATACCATATCCAATTAAAATAAAAAGCAGACTTCGCTTTCTAGAATTCGATACACGCAATTGAAAGGTGTTGGAAAAACGTTGGCAATTCTATGAAAATGCATCGCCGCAAAGAAACCTGCTGCGGAATGCCATATGCCGTCTTACAATCAACGATATCAATAATAAAGTATTACAATGGAATTTAATCTTTGATAGTATTGGTTTAATGTGCAATTTATATTGGCTGACAAATGGCACTTATGTTATTATAATATGTTCCCTTAATTGTTTCTCGTTTTTGTCCGAACAAGGTGCGGATATACTTTAACAGGCACGTATAAACGTACCTTATCAGTTTATTGGACACTGGTGGTCTAGCTTTAAGACGTATGTTTTTTTTAAGCGTGTGTAATCTTGAAATTGTTATTAATAATGCAGAATTTATATCGTTCAAAACATCTTACCGAGTAAATGAATTAAAAGTCTTCTTTTGAGTATAGTGAGGCTATATTTGTATGAGAAATTATTGCTCTCTCTAGTTATATTGGTACTGTTTAGTTTCATATCTGAAATAAGAAAAATAATTCAATTCAATTAGTTTTATTTGTGAGTTTGGTAATTTTGTAGTTAGACTTTACACTACCAATATTACGACAAGAAATATTTAGTAATGAAAAAGACCATAAGGCTCATGTAGACTTGAAAGGTAAAGCTCTGTCAATTAATTACTTTGTGATATCCATTTCAACTTATTTCAGAGAAAGTATGAGAACGACATAATTATAATATAAGTGTGTCTATGTGGATGTGTGTGCGTGAGTGTTTTGTGGATGTGCCTTTGTTTATGTGCTTGCATGTTGACATGCTCATGTGTATATAATTTCTAATTACGTACTGATTTTGTAAAGCAATTCAATTTATCATAATAAGTAAGATGATTTAAATACTTTATCACTATAATATATATTTATATCTTTATATTTTTTTTTTTAATTTGATAACAGTTTGTTTATAGAGTGACCTAATGTTAAAAAAATTAAAAGCAAGAAACTACCTGTACGTATTTAAGTTAATCGTGCTATTGTAATGGCTTACTGAACTGGAAAGCAATGCATTTATAATTTAAACGCTTTATAAAAATAAAGCTTTATAACAACGACGTCTTAAACACAACACAACCGTTACGGTGTAATTGACGTTTTTTTTGTAGTTTCTAATTATTACCGCTAATTAAATTTGTTTCAACAATACCCGGTCGTTATTAATAGTGTTATTATGTAACTACTAGTTAACCCAGACGCTGGGTTAGATTATAATGATTTTTAATTTTGTTAATAAAATTTACTGTATGGAAAATAAATGGATTTCCTCATTGGATATATCAATTACGGTATTTTGTTTACACTAAATGATGTTTCATTTATATTATTTTATGAGGAAATTACAAACCCCCAAAATTTACTTAAGTATTACCTCATTCTTATACTCCTATTAAAGCAGTTGAAGAAACGAATAACCACAACACGACAATGTATTATTCAAATAAATTTTGTAATTATTTATAAGCACGTGTAAAAATAAAGCTTTCATTAAGTATTTATAGAAATTTATTTTCTAAATGTAATTAATAATCAGGCCAAGTAATTAAATTATCTTAATACATTTTTGAAAACTTAAACTCCATATGAGAAAATGGAGTGAAAACCAACAATTTTCGCCTTTCTTGTTCTCTTCTTTACAAACTACTTGAAATAACATGGACCAAAATTTGTGTTGTCTTTTACATGACGAATGTTTTACCCGCAAAATGACTTTGAAATGATATAGCTTCATGTACTAAAATGAGGATTGTAATATTGGTAAAAAGAGCTAACTACAAATCTTTCGATACTTTCGATATACAGCCAGGTTTTGTGGTTAACAATAGATTACAGCGTATCGCCTAAAGATTATTTTTTTAATATAAGACATAATTATTAAATTTTAATAAGGCAAAACTGGAGGTAATCATTTACATAATTTGCGCTTAAACTGTTTTTTTTTCTTAAATCACGTATCGAACATGCAATTCTAAGTAAAAACTGTGTGCATTCGCCTTAACGCATGCTTCCGACTTTGAAAGAGGTTTTTTAGAAGCTCTGACTCATTCTGAAACAATTATAGGATACGTGCAATAATTTAAATAGTATTTTTAGAGTAAATTTGTACAATTAATAAGAAATACGTGCAATGTATGCATGCAATGTCAAAGAACAACAAAATTTACTTTATGCAATATTATATATAAATATCAATGTTGGCCTGTTTATTTATACAACATTGTGTATCTTAGATAGACAATGCTGTATAAATAAACATATAATTATCTGTTTGAATTTGCACTAAGCTTATAGGCATAGTACAATTAAATGCAGTAGATCAGGTGACAGACGAGTTCATACAATATGGTATAGCAAAACATGCCAGAGATTAGATAATTAAATATATAAATATATCTTTTATTACTTATATATGTTTTTTACGCCGTCTTAAATCATATTAGATTATGATGAATCTTTTGAAAGGCTTCTGCCATAGTCGTATTAAGATACAACATATGTAGTGGGCGAGCCATTGCGAATTATCATTGCGGAGAACGCTGGGGTATTAGCCAATAAAATTAGCAAGAAAAGATCTATCACAAAAGCAATCATATATGTATAAATTTAAACCTGTAGAATATTATAAGCTTTTTCAACTGTACAACATTTTTTAAACTTTCGAAACCTAATCGTTTCATTCGACTTCTTTTCAACGCTCTTGAGGTTCACTCTTCTCGATTATAAGCTCTTGCTAGAGCAACAGAGCCAGTACTCTCTTAGCTTGCAATGGTCCTGGTTTTGATTTCCAGCAGGGCTAATTTAAGAAATTGCATTTTCCAATTTGTTTGCGTGTGAACTAGAAAAATGTGCCACAAAAAAAATCCGTTCCGGTATAATGCTGTATAGAAACCATATAGCTGCACGATTAGCGTAGTTCTATTTTGGATTGTATCATCACTTACCATCAGGTGTGATAATTGTCAGTCACTAACCTATTAGACAAAAAAGGGACTAATTACATCATATTCACGTAAGCTAGGAGCAAAGTTATAATATTACACGATAGTCCAGTCACCTGTAAACATTTAAATAAAAAAACCCGTTGTAACGCGCATAAAAAAATAATCTGACATTTTTATTCACACTACGTAAAATAATTGCCTATTTCACGTTTATTTACACTACAATTACACATAATTCTTAAATACGTGTAACAATTTGTTAATGATAGGCAATAATTTAACACTTACCATTAATTATAATCTTTGGCGTAAGTTTAAACTATAATTTAGCTTAATAACTGGTTTTAGTAGGTAAATTTTCTTCGTCTGTAATCCATAAATGTTGTTTATTTTAGTTGAAATTATCTTCTATTATTTATTAGCTGTTTAATGTAATTACTCAATGGAAGGCATTAAATTCACTTTGTAAAATTGCTTTATTGGCAATAACGATTGTGTATCTTCGTATTATTGAAAGCCTTTGATCTAAATAAACTGCTGGGCTTTTAAAGCTGTATTTTAGATGCATTGGCGATTTTGGTATCGTTTATTTCGAAATTATTGTATTGAGACATGGACTTGTATTTACACTTTAACTTTTCATAACACAGGCATACTAATATAAAAATCATCTGCGGAACAAATCATTATATTCAATGATATTATATTAATCTATTATATTCAATCTCTTTCATTATACTGATTATAGAGCTTATCTTTTGTGGCAAAGTTTTGTAATATCTTTGTAATTAGATATAATAAATATGGTAGTTGAAATCGATAAGTATTGCTTTTCAATAATTTGTCAGTGTTAATTCATTGTGATGTATTTGATTACAGTGACAGTAACAAAACAGTTTTCAGTTGGGTTGAATAATCCTAATCAAATGGGCGTATATGTCACTATAGCATCCCAAAATTTCACAAAATCATTGGTTGATTTCAAAATTGATTAATTTTTAAACGGTTCTGAAATTGCATATGAATTGGGCTGTTCCGAATCAGCGTGTTTTGTTACTATTTTGATACATATGCATAGAATTTCAAACAGAAAAGTTTATTTTATATTTTTTTTAAACTTTACTTACTAAAGCAAAGTAATTTTACATTGTGAATAAATTTCACGAATCTTCGTCACCCACATAAATTCTCCAATGCATACTAATTGCTGGATCGAATTTCACGGCTTTAACAAACTTTGATACATATGAACATATTATTATCTACACGTTAGTATTCGTACAAGTGGTATTATTAGAGAGAATGAAACTAGTTCACACAACTATGCTATCTATCTAGGTATCGCAGTCCACAATTATTGAACTTGTCAAGTAGCTGTGACAGCAATGAGGTCTTGCTCCTACTGATTAGCTGGAGACCTAAATATCGTGCTATATCTATGTTGAAGCTAATTTGTTCATAATTTATGATAAATTTCAACGTCTTACTTTGTAAAGCCTTCATCGTTCTTATACCTAAAGTAGCAGGGATATGTTTCTCCTGTCGATACGGCAGCCCACACTGTGGCATAATGTCCGGCTTGGGGACCACAGCGACATCCTCTCTCACTGCCAAGTATAGTGGGCGCCATGCTTGATAGTGAGATAGGATGGAATGCAGTGGCCTCTTTCTGCGAAGCCGTCATTTCATCGAAGGAGGCACTGGAGCGAGTATGGGAAGCTGCAGCAGATGTTGCTCCCCTTCGGGGGAGGAGGCTGGGCGGCAGGAGGCGTCTTTACGAACGTTTCTTGTCTCCTCCTTGAACATCCTCAGTCGGTTTCATCCGGGAGTGTCAGGGTGAATGCGCAAGGGAGCCTCTGACATTCCCAATTGAGGGAGAGGAGGGTGTCGCTGGGTTTTAGAGGGCATTCTGGCCTTGCTGGCGAGTCCCACACTCCCTACCTCGTGACACGGGTGGGCAAATGCATTTCCCAGCGGAAAAAAGGGATATGTTCCGAAAAATACAATATTTGTATCGGTGTTTCAGCTTAAGAAATTAAACTCCTCTTTACTCCAAGACTTTTGCCGAGATAACGTAGATTTACGAAAAAATAGCACCGACATTTCAAATAGTTTGCCTTGATTTCATAAATATATCGCATGTATTGCTGGACAAATTGTTAGACATGTGAATTCTTTCCAATAATGCCTCGTGATCGAATCGTGGGTAGACGCCAGTATTTGATACTTAAGTGCATAATATTTGAGCTAAATTCATTATTATGCTTTTGCGGTAAAGCATAACCTCTCGTGATAAATTTCTTCACCGAAAACGTGCAATCATAAATTTGAAATAAGTTTTATATATGCAAGCAAGAATCTACGAGCCTAACCAGAAATAAATTGATGCAAAAATTGATTTTACGCCGTCATATCTATATTACAAATATTGATAGATTTCCTTTGCCAGATAGTTATACCCTCAGATAGAAGTATTACTATTACAATAGACCTAGTTAATTAATTACACCACTGCTAAAATTGTTCACGCTACTCTGCTTGCACATAAATAGGTACTTGTATGTAACGCGGGCTATTAATGGCTCATAAACTTTCTAGTATGATCGCATCTACTTAGCGGCTTTGAGTTCACATAATTCTGTACAATCCCGTGCAAATGCGCGTAGTTTTTTTTTATAACGTTTGACTGTAATCTCATCTTATGATAAATGATGACCCATACTAAGAAATTAAAACCCACGGATATGGTAGGAAATATACACTTTATCTTTTGTCAGCTATTATACCAACTCTTTCCTGATATGAAGTCTATCTTTGCAATATTATGCCACGGCTAAAGCAGCCTTATAGAACCGGATTTAATTTGTAAATATTATTTGCCGTAACCAGTCAAAGCATGAATTTAGAAGAAATCTTTAGGAGAAAATCGAGTAGAGAGTAGCATTCTGCCGACACGACTGAAGTATAATTGATGATTTCACCCTGCCCATGAAGTTAGTCTTTTTTTTTAATTTGTGAACGGCCGCCTTTAACACATCAATCAAGTGTGTAGTTTATTGCAAGCATTCAATTGCCTTTTGTATGGACCTTCATGCTTTGTTGCAGTGGAACGGTATTTAATTGTCTTTTACTTATATATTTTTATAATTGCTTAAATTTTTATTATATAATGTGGAGAGTATTACGTCTAAATCTGTCACGTACGGATTTTACTAAACGTCTTCTGCTTTCTTCTAAAAAAGTTAATGGTTCAGTGTCACGTCTGTGCTGTGAAGGATTATGTAAAATTATTTAAAAATAATATTAATAATTTAATGAAAATAACTATTAGAAAAGTTTTCAGTTGAAACTAGATATCGATAAAACTTTCTGCATTCATATTGATAATAATGATTTTATAAATCTAACACGACCACAATAATTATAACAATTAATTAGAAAGAAAAATCGGTTATCTTTTTCTAAATAAATTATCTGTTATTAAAATAAAGCATGCAAGTAACATAGAAATGAGGCACAATTTTGCTTAATACTGAACTAAAATTGTATTGGTACAAGGTGAGCCTTATTTAAACGTATAGCTATTGAAAACTATAACTAAGTAGATCCTGTTCCACACAGACTGTCCGATCCAGTAGTGACATTTGCCGATACCGACAAAGTGGTCTATTGTTACATGCACGAGCTTGACATTTTGGCTATCTTTAGCCTGTCTCGTATTACGAAACTTATAAACGATGTAACTATATAATATTTGTCCATAAATCCCTGGAGGAATGGTGTCAATCCATCTTTAAGATTTATGCAAAGTAGAAAACGACACAAAGTGTAAGTGTGACGTCCATCATCACCGGGAGCTACATGCGGACTGACATAAAGTCAGTGATGATTTGTAGTCGGAATACGCTCTCTAATTAGGGACAGGCGCATCTTATTCTATGTAAATTCGAGTAGAGACGGCCTACAGAATGAATGATAGGTATTATTTTTATCGCAGCGATCTCCACTTGTACGTTGATTTGAACTAACGACTTTTAAAATTCGTTGCGCTTTGTTAAATAAAACGAAACCGTTTTAAAACAAAGCAAGAACATTTTTGTAATTTTTAATTACCTAAAACAAAACAAGCTATTTATTAAACTTTCACTATAATAATATGTTTAATACTAATCATATTTTTAATGTTACGTTTTTTTAACCTACTGTGTAATTTACATTATTACTATAAGCTGCATTTTTTTTTAATTATTAAAATAATATTAAAGTGTGTTTTCTAAAATAACTGAGATTTGTTAACTAAAACTTAAAACAGGACTGAAAGATAAAGCATTAGTTTCCAAACTAACCTTAACAGAAATAAAGAACGACACAATTCTTAAGAGTACATTCATCCGCTTACGTAATTATGAGTAACTGGTGCAAAAAAGTTATAAATTCAACATTTTGCTAATAAAGATTTGTATGAAGTGAATTAAAACAGGGCGGCTAATTTTAGTACCTACACGGAGTAAACAAATTTCACATTTGCAGAAAAACAGCTCTCTTAAAAACCTCGTATCACGATATTCGCATTTGTGTGTAAAACGACTAAGTCACCGCAAAGTCACGTAGATTTGGTCGAATCTTTCCCGTGTAAATCGTCGCATGGTACGGGGTTGAGGACGAGTGATGTTATGAGCAAGCCATTATTGTCTCGCCTCATACCGTAAAACATTACGCAGTCGGCCCGATCTGGGCGATAGTTCCAGAGCTGTTTTAACCACCAAAAATATGTTTAACAAATTTTTGCGCAAAATTCCGGCAAATTATCACATTGACGGACCGTCATAGGTTGGTCTCCTTAAGACATAGCCTCACAAAAATTGTAAATTAGACAATATTTTACAAAATTGTGTATGAAGACACTTAGGGAAGCCATGATCTTAGGATAACAAATAATAATTATGTCAATCAGAATGCTGCCATATAATTTGTAACGTTTAAATTCTTGTAGTAGTTATTGCCCAAAAAAATGACACCCTTCCTTCCAATGACGTCTTTCGGCAGCGTTACATTGCAACGGAGTAGTGATTAGGGTTTAACTACTATCCGACCTATGCATTTCAATTAACGCTTATCTATCAGAGACTCTAACACACATCATATCAGAGCTACTTGGATATGTCATTGTTGGCATTGTAATAACTAACCATTCCTATTGGAGACCTCTTTTAGAGAAGCAAATGTATTTAAAAGACCTTTGATTTTTTTAGACATATCTAGTGTTTTTGGAAGCATTACCGTCTCATATATGATTCTATTATCGATGGCTGAAGATCAATCTAGCTATAAAAATACCCCTTTTTGTAAGAGATGGTAAAAATTTGCTAACTCATAACTCCTTACAAAACACCCTTAAATTTTAATTACAATTATATGTGTGACGCAATAACAGAAACACTTCTCATGTGTGCTTTAATTCATTATTTATAGCCTTCCTGAATCGATTAATTTAAATATATAATAATAAATCACGGACATGAAGGAACAACAAAGTGTGTCATAAATATAAGATCTCGCGACGTATGTTAACTGTCACACATTTTTAATTTTCCTTTTCTAAAACATCTTAACAGCTCTATACTGTTTCTTAAGTGAAACCGTTTAGGATCAACTAAAGGTTTTTGCCGAGCGGTAAAAGATGGTGAGATCTTATGGGAATAAAAGAGTTATCAATAAGTTTCAATCTGATATCTCCAGTTTTATATAGTAACTGTTATTTGAGTAGTTTATGAAACGGTTTTACGTAAAATTGTGTAGTTTTATGTAATAATTGGTAAATGTAATGTTAAATGTTTTGTGTCACTAATTGGGTGACATTTTGTTTAATATTGAGATTTTGTGCGCGAATAATAGAAATATAGTATAGTTTTGATATATATAAAATTAATTAGAGGATACAATAATATATAATGGTAACATTTCATGGACTTAGTAGGGTGTGTGTACTATGTGTAGGGTAGGTGTATAGATATGTACTGGAGTTTTTCTCAAAATATAATGATAAAAAGTACGTTAAAACGTCTGGATGTTTGGACTGAGACAAATTTATTTTATATGCGGTATGAAGTGCTGGATCGATAAGATATAAAAGCTGGAATTGTCACGTCTGTCCAGTGTGACAAGCACGAAATCGCCAAACACAAAGCGAGCGTCAACATAAACTAACATCCGGCGAACGGTGATGTATTGCAGCCGCAGAACTATGGAAACAAATCTCTCTCCGTAATAATTTACGAGCGCAATATGGCTCCGCAGTTTCAAAACAAACAAACAAAGCAAAAACAGAAGCGCGACCCGCGATAAAAGATGTCGCCACACTCTCACTGGCCTCACTTTAAAGATAGACTAGCCGGTGTATAGATTAGGATACAAAGTAGAAACGAGATGCGCCTGCAAATAAAGGTAACAAAATTCACGCGACCGACCCGACCAATCCGTGAACGGGGCGTAATTATAGCTTCATCTCAAATTAGGAACTGACTTTCTTGTGTTTATTAATTGAACACAGTCTCAACTCCAATCACCCTAAGCTGAAATGAGTTATCTTTATTGATTTCCACTCCAGACACTGACTTTAAATGAAACGCGTGCAAAGTTTAAAGTGCGATTGCGAAAGCAATTAATGCAATTCTCTCAACAGTTGTTCAAATTTTGGCCTAAATGTGAGTCACGAGGAAACAAATTAAATGGTTACTGTTCGCGCTAGGGTTGCAGCGCATGATAAAATATTTTAAATTACTTGGTGCCTGGATCAATTATTTAAAAAACGAATGCTCGTTGTGTTTGTTGCATCCTTGTTGTGCGTGGTACTTGTCGCTATCGCTGTCCTTGTCTTGCGGGGGACTGCAGTTGCGTCTGCGCCGATAACCGGGGAATGCGCCGGCTGACTTCAGTCGAGCGGCGCTCATAGACAATTTAAATTGGAGAGATTGGTCGCCCAGTACTTCGAAGAACTGGTAATAACGGACAAATGTCGGCGTATGCAGATAATGCATTCACTTAATAAAATATTATTGAATGTACAAGTGTCAATATCTACGAACTTTCTAGGAAATGTGAGAGCATATTTTATAAGACGTACCTAATAAAACTAACATTCTAAATATTTCATCTTTAAAATCTAGCATCAATTGTTAATGAAATATGAATGAATAAAGTCATATATATTCTTACTTTAGATTTTCATGTGTTAATTTTTTTAAAACAAAGCTCCACATTGCACGCAACCAGCAAGATCACAACTTCTTCCAATAATAGTACAGCCATAATTGAACTACTATTTGTACCATTTATCAATTTTAGTACCAATTTGGAGATGTTTTTAACCCTATCTTTACAAAGTAGTATATATGACTATATATAACAGACGGAAAGTATGTAAGGGCTTTGAAATTTTTACTTCAAAATTTCAAGTAGTCTGTATGTATGTTATCACTTGCCAAAAAGCAAGCGATTTAATAATAACCTTAAAATTAAAATTGCAAAAATAAATATGAAAACCAGATCCAGTGTGTACATATGATATAACTAAAATAGCAAAATGTTTCTAAAACCTCTCCTTGTAAGTGATATAAACTTTCTGAATGACCAAAGAAAAAGAAATTCGAACTAAATCGTTTACTTTCGAGAAAATTTTCAAGTAGTCTTGAGCTCTGTATTAAGGGTAGCATAATAAGGCTTTCTGGATTAGGTGTAGCGCTCTTGAGTGAGAATAAACCCAAGGGAAATCCTGGCTCGCAGCTTTCCTTGTAATTTATTGCTTCTCCGGCCAGCGGCCTTTGTATCGGGTATACTAGTAACTGAAAATTTCTAGACGAATTTAAGTGCTACAACTACTTATTAATTAAGGAAATTTGTTGCAAATTTTTATTTAAAATGAATTGTATACATATATTTAAAACGAAATTATTTTATTTTAACAAAAATAATGCATTTTTAATGTAATTATGGTTTCGTCTAAACTAAAATCATGTTTTATTATTATCATTTCTTGTACATTGACACGAATTTATTAGGAAAAGAGTCAATTAGCAATTCGAAAGTGATTTAATTTTATCAATTCTTGGGTGACAAAGAATATTTGTGTATAAGTTTTTGATTTGTTTTCATTTACACATTAGAATATTTTAAAATAAGTATTAACATTAGTGTAGACTTAAATAAAACCTTTTGACAAATCAACTTTGATCTTTAAAATGATGATTCACTTTGTTTGTGAGGCTAAAATTCTTTAACGTTGGAATCGATATGGTCAGAACTTTAATAATAATTAGAAATTATAAAGACAGCTACTTTTAATTATGAAGTTGTTTAGATTATTTATTTTTCATATATTCTTCGACATAGTTAAGATGTAGACGGATTTTAAGTAGATTTATAATAAAACTCGCTTTTACGTTATTATATTGACATTAAAAACAACTGAATCTTATCAGGACCAAGGTCGAATAACCCTAACAGGTCATTATTTATGTTTATCCTTTGCAAGCCATATTTCACTTTAAGGTAAACAGTTGGTGAACCGATCGTCTTAAGCATTCCTAACGGACTTTTTGGTGAGCGAACGCGAGATCAGAAATAACAAATAGTTTGGATTGCAGCCATTGAAAACAAAGACACAAGTGCTACTATATATTACTGTCCGAGAAATGAATTGATTTAATGAGATCTTAAACTAATTGGATTTATACGGTTCGCTTGCATTTACTCTCTGCATAAAGATAAACGCGTTGCTCGCGTGTTAACTTATTCCCTGCCTGTTGAGACAGCCCTGTCGGAAAATAAATTAGGAATTATATACATTGTTTTGGCTTTGAACTTACGAGCTTTTGTTTATGCATCTTTTGCAAAATTAATGTTCGGCGTTCATCATAATGGTATCAAAGTTGAAGAGTATATTTTCATTAATAACATATGTACAACTATTGTAGTTTCAATACTTCAAAATAAACATATACGATTCTATGATTTTTCTCTTCTCATAAAAGTAGTCAATTGTTTTGTGTTTATCAAGCAACACGCAAATTAAAGTAATTTATTAAATATTATATCATTAGATAAAGTTGATGAAGATAAGGTAATAATGTTTTAAATTCCCTTCTATAAAAAACAACTGATTAGACGAACTAGACTTATATTACATACGTACTTACGTGGAAGCATTTTGAATAGGATTGATAAACCATGTCGGAAATTAAAAGAGCTATAATTGAATATTTAATATCGTTGAAGTAATGAATTAATATAAGTCTATGTATAAAACAAAATGGAATATAAAAAACGTAGTTATCATATTACTCCACGGCCGATGTTTTTCATATCTGAAAAACAAAGTTTTAAAACATTGCCTTTTACAAAAAATTCAAACTGACTAATTAATTTTTATTGTATATTATATAACGATATAATATCTTTATTTTTTTCGTGAAGGAAAACATCGTCAGACAACCTATAAGCCTCTGGAGCAACGCTCGGGTATTTGAAGCTAGCTAAGCAGCGTGTTGGGTCTATGATTTCAAAACTCAGTTTACTAGTAAAGTATGCTTATGACCGTCAATGACGCATCAACAGGTTGCTACTTATAAAAGAAAAAACAGATTCTAAAAACCTTCTAAGGACGTAAGAAATATAATAGCATCAATAATAGTAATCCGAAAAATATAATATTAAAATACTTTAAAGTTAGCGGTTTAGTAAAAAAAATATAAATGTGGTGTCCAAAAAATATAGGTATATGAAACTATAGGTCGATAAATACGAAAGTTATATAATGATTATTTAACTTATTGTTCCGATAAACAGTTTTGGATTTGCGGGTTACTACGTTTACGCTTTCTAGCATTGATATCTTATGTTACAACATCTTCTTGATTTATAAGTTTAATAAAAATATATAAAACAACTAGAAGCACTGCAACGATGCGGAGGTTTACTACGTTTACACTCTCTACCGTCGATGTCATATGTTACAATATCTTCATTTTCATTGATATACTTAATAAAAACACTTAGAAACACTGCAGATATACGGACGTTTACCACGTGTATGCTCTCTAGCATCGATATCATGTGTAACAATATCCTATTGATATCTTTAATAAAAGCATTTAAAACATCAAGAAGCACAGCAAATATGCAGAGGTTTATCACGTTCATGATCTCTACCGTCGATATAATGTGTTACAATTTCTTCTTGTTCATTAATATCTTTAATAAAACATTTGAAACACCTAGAAGTACAGAAAATATGCGGACGTATACATCTATTTTCAGTGGGTGTGGAATTTCGGCATCCCTTCACAGCCGCGGTCTATCGGTAGTAGTGAATTAGTGCACACGCGCTTCTAGTGTGGAGACACTTCATTATGGGGGCAGGACATAAATCAGGACTTCTAATATTAAACGTGCCTTCGTGAGGCAAATTGCGAGCCTGTCTGCGACCGTGCGGTTGGCTGGTTACCATAGCCATGTTGATGAAGTGATAATATGTTTATGACCCGTAAAAATGTATTAGGTGTGGATTGATCAATTAATTTGAACGAAACACTTTGTACTGAGTCACGTCATTTGTCTCGTGTACATTTGGTATAAACGCAACTTACACATTGAAATGGAATTATATATTTATTAATATAATGTTAGTCATCAACATTATATATTAATAATAGATTAAAGTGCGTCATTCGTTTTATTACAGGAGCTATGAATCAACAAAGCTGAAAACGTTCAGTTTCACTACATCACATACAATATATAACATGATAAGAATAACAACTGAGTCTTTTACTGGTTTCTTTACCTACAGCATCATCTGCTTTCTGATAAATTCGTAATTAACGGAAACTAAAGCTTCAAAAACACAGGTTTATACTATGTAAAATAACGCTTCTAACCGTGTGCTTGTCACTGCAATCTATAAGCCTGAAGCGGTTTATAAGAAGCTTTTTGAAGTAAAACTTCTTTAGGTTCTTCTTTGACGGCCTCGCTGTCGCAGTGTTGTGAGTTACGAAGAACACTATAAAAGAATACGCAATTATTTCTAACTTGTTAGAGCATATTAATGTATTTGTAAGTTTGTTTTGAAGGCGGTTCTTTTTTGTTCAAATTTATATTTATTTTTTGATTTTTAGTGAATCTGAAGTAAACTTAAAAAATCTGTCTCAATGTATGTACACCTAAAACGCGATTCTCATATGAGATAACACCGTTTAAATGAAACAACTTTACAACGTTAAATTTACATTAATATCGCCAAACCCGGGATCGAATGCGAAATCCTTATACCACCGTTTCATACATATATCACCTTTCAAATATTCCAATGCAGCAACAAACGTAAGGTCATTGGCATTTGATTACAGACAGTTATAGATTTTGCCAAAAATCACACTCTTACTGTAAGCCGTTGAGGCGTTCCACTGATCTTCATATNGGGACCCTATGACGAGCACCACCTTTCATTTAAAAAAAAATAACCTCCTCCTTTTTTTGAAGTTGGTTAAAAAGGTGCATGACTAAAATTTTGATGACGGTGAATCACGTGATCAGCGTCACGAAGATGTGCAGCGTTTATGCTAATTAGTTTGATGGTTAGGTATTTTTCATAATTACAAATAATACGTGGCATTTTAATTTGCCACTCGTCATGAAATAATAAAATATACTATTTTTCATGAAATATAAAATATATTTCATATTTCAAAAATATTCTTTTTGAAATTTTAAATTTAAAAACAAAATTTCATTATTAACTTCTAATATTGACATAAAAAAATGTGGCATTTTTTTACAATTCGTCATTTGATATTTTATTAAATTATTTGTATTAACCTTCGACACTTTTTGTATTTTAACGACAATTAAATTCATGAAATTTCTAATATATCATCCTATTTTTCCATCCCTCTAAGTCTCGGAAATCTAGTCTTTGATTTGAATAAGTATAAACAAGACTTAAAAATTACTTTGCCTAAGAAGTTTCACTTCTGACATGTATACTTTGAAAGCACGCACTTTTTTATTTGTATTCAGGCGGACTCAAAAATAGGTTAGATTGATAATTCGATCTAATAAATAGCGGATTTCCTTATATTTTAAGGAGATTGCAAACTACGCATGTGATGGTACTAAAACAGTTAGTTTTTATACAAACCTGGTTTACACTGCAGAACCAATAAAGATATTAAACATATTGTTATTTGAATAGTGATAAATAAACATGTATCAAAGTATATCGCTTTAATCTTAAGTTCGGTAAATGAATACTTATCAAGAGTATTTAAAAACCTGTGTCCAAAGATGTGATGTACGCATATTAACGGTACTTTAACAGTTATCTTTATTTTTCCGTAACGCGTTCATTATTATCACAACTTCCATATAATTTAATTCTCGCGCCATCATCTAAATGAGATAACCAGCCGAAGAAAAAAAAAAAGCGCTCCAAAAATTTGTTTTAATTTATTTTTGTACCGCTAGAGATAAATCGTGGACCCCTTAGATGTCGTACTAATGTGATTTTAATGTACCCACTCAACGTCTTTGCGTATATTTCTTAAGGTTCGTTACGATATTCTCATGCAACGTAATATTTTTTAAATTTGACTATTGTTAACGCTATATTTATCATTTGAACGGCTTATCACAATACTGTCAACTAAAACATAACATAAATCGATATATGTCTTTTATACGTAATTATAACACGCTGAAAAAATGTAACAATTATCTATTATATATAATGTCGAAAATTTTGCTGCATTTGTGAGTAGTATGTTAATTAATTTATGCCTACCAACCTCCAGTGGAGCAGCTTAGTGAGTCAATTCTCTAAAACCTTAACTCCTATGAATGAGGAGGCCTGTACCCAGCAGTGGGAATTTTATGGGCTGCTATTTACCTTACCTTTATGTTTATTGATATATTTATTATCATATAGGGGTTTGTATAAATCTGTAAAAAATATCTAAAACATTTGGAATATATAAAATTGGGCCGTAGTTGTACCAAGTTTATATACTTATATATCTAAATAGATAAGTATACTATGCTATCTCTATACTAATATGGAGATTGTATATTTAGGAATAAACATAAAAACCTTCCTCTAATTTCCTTCTTTATTTTGTTTATACCAGAAATTTGAAAGTAGTTTCTTTCTCTAGTAATACTTTGACTATTGATCACATACCAAACAAAAAAACAGATGCTTTCTATATTTCTTTTTTTTTTAATGATATGCACTCATTCAGAATTCTCTCTACTTTTACCACATTAACGAAATCTTGTCCTTCTCCCGAAAATTCATTAATTTATAATTATAAACAGTAAAAAGACATCATCTTCCAATTACTACATTACCATTTTTATATTATTGCCATCTGTCAATGTATAAGGTATGACAGCATATTTATAATTTATAGGTATAAGTGTTGTATAGTTTTTAAACAGATCGGAATATTTATCGATATTTTCTCAAAGGTGACAAGAGCAGAAACTATTTACGTTTTTTATTGCGATTTTTACTTAAGCTTGCCGATACACACCTGGAAGAATAAATTTTTAAAAATACTAGGATAGCTTGGAAATTACGCAAATTAATAATAACACCTAACTAAATAGTAATTATAAAAATGTAAACTGCAAATTAATAAAAAGCATGAGAAAAAATTGATAATTCGGTTTGACGAAACGTGGAATGTGTTTTATGAGGTATGTAACTTACGCGGTTACTAATGTAAAATTAAATTACAATTTATTTTATGGATCATTGTAACAATATAATGTAGTCCTTGTGTATGTAACACTATTATTTACATATGTTTAATTAGAAGATAAGGCTCAAAAATTGGAAAAGAAATTAGAAAATCTAAAGTAATATTTGAAATAACTTTGAGAAGCAAAAATAAAATTTTAATCTGTCAAAAATTAATAATAATAGAACATTTTTTTCCTAAAATTATGTTGTCGTAAAAATTAATGCTTTCATTTTACGACATAGAAGAAATACATTGCAAAGAAATTACATTTGCTTAAATGGCAAATGAATCAAGCATTTGCCAGAAAAGTGGTAATTTATAATGTTTTTATCTTTTTTTGACACTATCATCCCTCCCTGTTTGTCGTGTTTGAGACAGGGGTACTTTTGAGGGTCATTTAGTGCTTGGTCCCCTTCCAATGCCCTTAAGGTAAGGGGATAAGGTTATTAAAAATGGGTACGAGTTTGCACTACATATTTAAGAATGCTATATGCAACGCCTTACAATAAAGCTTATTTTATTAAAGAAACTGCTTAAAATGTAAAGCAAGTAAAAAGAGATTGTTGAAGTTAATATAATTATGAAATTACTTAACTATTAGAACCACAGTAGTACATTAGTATAGAGTATAACATATATTCAAAGCCACGTATCTGTTAACTAAGAGCACAAGTCGTTAAAGTTTAGGTAGTTTATAAAATAGAGTTCCGTCTATCATGTAGCAATTTTATAAAACCTGTCATCTTAATGTACTTATTTTAGTAAATGATTCGGTTAGTTGTATTTTCAGAGCTTTGGAAAATAAAAGGAATTTCAAATTAACTTAATCTTGGTGGTTCCCAAATTATATAGGAAAATACGGTGCATAAAAAAATTACGACATATACAGTGTCGAGTATTAAAGTGACCTATACAAATGTCGAAGCCAAACGACTGCATTTTCTGGAAGTATTAGTCATTTGCATTAAGGATTTTTATCAGGCAAATAATCTTGCTTAGCGATTATTTCCATCATATATGTATGTGGAGTTGTATTTTATCCCCACGCCATTACTTTTTTTTGCTACTCACGCATTTTACATTTACCACTAAAAACAGAAACTAGTGATGCTTAAAAATAATATTTAAATCAATTTCCTTGAAGAGGAGCTTTTTTGAATTATGTCACTAAACTTCCAAAAAATCCAGAATCCTCTGTATAAAATCATATTCAAATCAATAGCATTGCAGTGGCACCACAAAATACCATTATTTAATAATTGATTTGCAATTGACATTTTGTGCAATTTTCAAAAGGCTCTCCGGTAAAGTGAGCTTTTTTGAATGAGGGTAGCGAAATGTAGTAATATAATATGGTGTCGTTTCACAGCATATTGACGTTTTTTCATATGAAAGATATTGTCTAAGTCCATTACAGCAATCGAGCGGTTGAACGTGCTTCAAATGGATCGGAAAATATTTGGATGTATGAAATTATTTCTGTCGCGACGCCTCCTGTGGCGTAGACTTTTATTTGCCAGTGAATCAACGCCCTATTGATATATTGCCGCGATGTCGACGCATGTTCTCTATTACGTTTTTTGTGAGTGCATTATATTTTCCTGGTATAGTAAATTGCCGCTGTTGTTCCGTCACAGTATAAAAACAATATGTTAATGGACTATAGAAATTATGATTGGATACTTTACTTGGTGATAATGTGTAGAATCCGATGAAAGCTTGAATTATTCCACTTTTACCGGGTTACCATCTAAAAGTAAACAGTTTAACATAGTTATGTTACTATGTTAAACTGTGTACTATGAAACCGAAGCTAAACTAGCTATTATTTTTTTCCTTAAAAAATCTAACCTAGCTATTTCTTTAACCAGAACAGACATACAGATTTTTCATGTGTAAAAAATATAAATATTTATTGGATGAAACGCTATTCTTTTAATATTATAATACGAAGAATATTTAAACTCTACACGCTACTGTTTACACGATCGTGGATATCACTTGACAGTCATACAAAACATAAGATAAAATACTCTGAATTAAAAGAAAAGTATTCATCAATTTAATGCCATGTTTACATTTAGATTTAGATATTGTCGCAAAAAAAATTGATTCAGATTATCGTAGAGAAGAATAGACACCGTCGTTTTCTTACTTTTAGAATTAATTTAAAATAATGATTCTTCACAATCTTTTACTTTTAGTTATGATGTATGTACTTTTACGAAAAAATAAAAGTTCGTACGTGATATTTAATAGTAGGTATGTTTGCATGTAGGCAACATTAAAACTTTCTCAACCTGAGTGAGAAGTTGAGCCTAACATGGAATCCGCATTATACATAAATACAATGTTACAACTTTTTCGTTTACGGACTGAGAAATTTAGAAAATGTATTACAGTTTCTAATACATTTTAATAGCGTGTTAATTAATTACCTGCTCTACAAATATGTATTAAAAAATTTATTAATGCGATAGAAATAATGACATGCGAACGAATTTATTTAGTCGATAATTAACTGTTATTCTATTTTTATAAAGAATTAGGTACCTCCTATATATATTATATTATACTAGTTATTCCTGATTTCGCTTAACTTTAACTCTATCTGAAATATCTTAGAGGCCTCTAAACTTTTAATACTCACCTAAACTTCGGGATAAAACCTATCTTTATATACCCTATAAAATCAGCTATAAGGTTTTTGATTAAACAATTGAACTTTTTTCTGATTATATTTAACATGATAATATGTCATATATTTTTAGGCCATCGTTACAACAATAAATAAGATTTAAGGTATAACTACAATTTTATTCAAATTCAAAATATCTTTATTCAAGTAGGCCTATTACAGCACTTTTAAGTCGTCAAATATATATTCGTACATGTAATATTTAAAAAAAAATCCAAACATAAGTTATTATGCCTCAAAGCCGTTTTAACAGTCCTTGGTTATATTGATCCAAAACTTGTACCGCGTAATTCATGTGGTAACTTAAAACATTGTCTAACATAACACATGGTGCAGACACATAGTTGTAGAAAGCAATAATTTATCCCTCCTCATCCCAACTATTCCCTTGACTCAAACATACATCTACGTATCTAGAATTTAACTATGCGTATTAAACACTGGAAGGGACTAAGCGAATATTACTGTCGCAGTACTTGGGAATTCTCTAAAGTATATAAATAAATAAAATTAGATTTTCGGTGTGCTTCACTGGCAGGTAATTGAATATAAAGAGTAAATTAAGTTACTTTTATTTTAGAAAACAAGCAGATGTAACAACTTGGGGATCAGCTAGTCTCATATATAAATGAATTTAATGATATCTATACCTAATTATGGTTGTGCATATGTGTTTCCACTTTGTTATCAAATATAAGAAAGAAAACAACTTTGTTGCGCCAAACAAAATTAAAGGAACACAAAGAGAGAAAAATACAATATGAATGCAAAGGATGAATGTAATATATAAGAATTCATATTAAAAAGTTAAATTTCTCACAATTCATTTATAAAAGCGGAATAAGTGATATGATTTTGCTTTTACGAAATAATGTTAAATTACCCTTATGTTCGTAAGAGAATACATTTCAATTGAAAAATATGATATTGGTTTGCTTTATGGCGTAGAAAGGACATAAAAAATTCAAAAATCTAGGTTTAATATTTTCTGTTAAGGTAAAGAATGTTATAATAAATTTTCGATTACATGAATCATTTTACAATCGTATTTGTTAGAATTATCACTTTACTTTTACATTGATAGGTAAATATAGATAGTATTTTATTTTAAAGTTTTGATAGGGATTTACCTCAAAATAGCATTTTTGGTTTTGTAAATATAATATTTTGCTTGTGTACAATTTTTATTATATTTCCTTAGAT
Organism: Elymnias hypermnestra; assembly: GCA_015832385.1. Lineage (NCBI taxonomy): Eukaryota > Metazoa > Arthropoda > Insecta > Lepidoptera > Nymphalidae > Elymnias > Elymnias hypermnestra. The sequence continues at coordinate 5,159,068 of JACTOM010000855.1, forward strand.
TCTAACGATTTTCATTCGTCTGAAAACGTAATTTACGGATTTTTATTGCGTAGTACTAATTATACATTTCGTAACATTTTTGAAGTGAAATTTCTTTAGGTGCATGAGGGTGAATTTTCTTAGGGATGGAACCCGTGATTAGTGTCACGAAGATGTGCAGCGTTTTTTATGCTAATTCGTTTGAAGGTTAGGTATTTTTAGTATTAACAAATAGCAGTGGCATTTTGATTTGCTACTCGTCATTTAAAAAATTAACATACTGTTTTTCATAAAATATAAAAATTCCATAAATTCTTTTTTCTAAATTTTTAATTCAAAAACAAAATTTAATTAATAAAAAAAACGTGGCGTTTTTATTCATGAACAATCAAAATCATTTGAGATTTCAATAACTAATGAATATTAAATTCTTCAAATCTCAGAAATATAAAGTTTTAGATTTGTATAAATATAAACAAGACTTAAAAATTCGTATGCCAAAGAAGTTTCACTTCTGATGTATATTCTTTGTACGCATGCAGTTTTTATTATTTAGTATTCAAAACTACGGTTAGATTAACCGGATTACTGAAAGATTGGGATATAATTTATTAAACAATGAAAATTATTATAATGATATCGTTATTTTCTTAATATTGTTATGTCTGATCTAGTTTACAGCGACTCCATAAAGTAACCAAATATGAATGTTACTCGCGAACAGCACGCGCGCCGTACAATATATCAAGTTTTGATTCGGCCGCGCAATAAACAATACAATATATCAATATGAGGCACACGGTGGCGAAATTTGAGTGTAGCGAGTGCGTAATACATATTTATGTACGGAACTTATAGGCTTTATAAAGTTGTTCCATTTGTTATTTTATTTCGAAGTGTAAACGCTGAGAGCCAATAAGATCGTTATTAAAGATAGAGTCCGTTTCGACATGTTGAAGAATTACGGAGTTGTCGGTTGCTGTAATTTCTTATTTAGCGGTACGCGTGTTGGTAATGCGGCTTTCGAAATACCTTTTTATATACATCTAAATTAACAATATTTTGGTGAGGTGATTATGTTGCTATTGACGTGGTTTTGTTTTTGAATTTACTTAGTTAATCGACTTTAAATTACAAAATCTTGACTATATAATATGAGGTTATTTAATATACTATCACTTTTAAAAAAAGAAAATTAGTATATACATTCTAAAAAAGTATTGTATATTTTATTAATATTCTATGGAAGTACTATACTTACTTTTCGGTTTAAATACATTTATTTTCTCAACAAAGAAATTAAGTAAACTTAGAGCAAGAACTAGAGGTAGTTTAGTAAGTTCGATATAATACAAATCACCAATGAATATTCAAATTTACAACAAAAATCTAATATATAAAATTATCGTGTCACAATGTTCGTTCCCACACTCCTTCGAAACGGCTTGACCGATTCTTATGATTTTTTTCATGCATATGCAGCAAGTCTGAGAATCGTATACTATCTATTTTTCTAACCTTTAAATTTTAAGGGTGATCCAGCCCAAAATTTGATTGTTTGGACAAAAAATTTTGTTTTTAATTTTTTGTGATACAGCATACAAAAATACAACTATAAGTTTCACCTTTCTATCACCAACCTCTATTTTTTAATAGCGATAATAGTAAATTTATGGCCAGCTAGTAATTATATAAAAACAGAAACATAAGACAAGCCAAAATATAAAGTTAGAGAAAAGAAACCATAACAAAAAGATGCCGTGACGTGTGCTGTAAAAAAATATATAATTGCAATCTTAAAATAATGGTACCGAAAATATTACGCATAGTATGTGGATAAAATTGTACTAAGTAATATGTATATGTCTGCTATGTAACAATGATTCATTAGCTCTAGCTGTATCCCGTGGCGTCACCCGTGGAACTCCTGTTGCCGCGGAAATATGAGACAATCCGTTCATAGTAAGCGTCTATACTACGAAATAGGTCACCTAACAGGATATCAAATCAATTGCGAATAGGCAAGTGAGCAATGGATTTTGGCTTATTTATTCGTAATAACATAGATAAAAGATATCTACACTTAGTTTAGTAAGTATGGACTAAAGACTATAACTTTACAGTTGATTTTTGCTTCACTTGTATCAGATTACGTAAGTGTATAAACACTTCGTAGCGCCTCACACCGCTACACGGGATTGTTTAAAACTTTGATTAATTCGTAACGGGTACCTTGTACCCAGTTGATTAGCTTGTTGTTTATCCAACTGAAATACTTTCTTGGTCCGTTAGGGTTGAACATTTGCTAAGTATCACATGTTTATTTATCAGTTTACATTGCCTGGCTAAGGCAATAGTACTCCGAAATACCACCCATCGTTAGTATTTATAAATCGGGCGCCTTTAATATAAAAATAAATACTATTTTATTTTTGGACGTACGCTAACGCTTTATAACAATATATACGGAGAGTGATGATGCGCTCAAGGATGGGAGATAGTAATAAATAAACTGTACGTAATAATCTATAATAGATGTGCCTTCTATCTATTGGAAAACTTCCCAAATTTCCCAAATAATGTTATGACTGGTTACCGCACTTAGACCAAAATAATACGATATTGTATTTTTACTCAATATACATTTACAAAACAACTATACTATAACCTTTTAAAGAAATATGTACCTTTTAACAACGGCATGTAATAGGTATTTTTTTATCTTTGATTTGCTGAAATCAATTAACTGTTTTTACGTACGCATTTAAATGAGAAACACAGAAAACAACTTTTACGCTCCAAATTTCCCGATCCGCTACAAATTTTTACAAAAAGAATAACATAAGCCACATTCTATATATATATAGCGCCGATTAAACTGTTCATTCTCTGGCAATTAAATACGTAAAAGTATATATTTGTCGGAGTGCAAGATTCTGTGGATCGCTGGTCCGTGTGTAATGGTCTGTGGAGCGCTGGCACCATCTGTGTATCGGCGTGGGGGCAGAGTCAATAAGTGGCAGTTCTCGAGTGGCGGTCGGCCGGAGTGGTCGACTATTGGAACTCGCGTTCCTAGCTATTATTGTTAATGAGATTGTGTATATTGATACCGGGAACATTAAGTGATTGAACATTATAATCCGAGTTAATTAATAAAATGTTTGATTGCACCACATTACCCACGAACGCCCACAGAATAAGAAATTAAATAATAGGTCCCATTAATGACGATGTCGGCGGAGAACCCTACGCCCCTGTGCTTTATGCTTCTCCCTTCTCTCTTATTCTCCGACTTATTTATTAATATTAACCGTTGAAATCTCCGGAACTAATGGCTCGATTCTTATGGAGTAAGGCGGCGAACATTGTAACCATGTTTTTTTTTGCTATATTATTTATCGGGTTGAGCATAGGCAGTTTTAATAAGATACCGCAATCGGTTTTAGATTTACCTCCGCATAGTTCTAAATATCTCAAAAACATCCTCTTACAGAAAGCATATTATAATGTTGAAGAATATTTAAGCGATAAAAATATTTGGACTTGATTCCAGTTGCTCACTAGCAATATATTACACATTGTAACATACAAAACTATGTTTAAAAGAGTAACCGTTGAGTTTCTTACCGGTTTCTTATCAGCGGATTCAACTTTCCGAACCAGTGGTAGATTTGTTACCAAAGAACAGACTAATGACGATTCAAAAGTGCTTTTTGAGCCTACTCGAAGAAAGAATATTTTAATTTTGATTTTGAATTTTAAAAAAAGTGTGTACTTATGTACGCGTGTCGGAAGTTATACTTCTTTGGCGTAACTTGATAAAAATCTTTTAAAAAAAATATTTTCGCCTTATTATACGTTTGTAGAAAAAACAACACTAACAATAGAAAAAAGTAATGAATACATTGAAAGTTTTATTATAAAGCATTATCTAGTTAAATAATATTTATTTCATTATTTAAAAAACTAAAATGTTGACTATAGCTAACTTCAGGGTGTTTTTGTGACGGTGTGCGCGCACATCATACAAATTTACTCTCATCAATTTTCCCTAACGCGCCTAAAGAAGTATAACTTCAAAATTCTTTTAATATTGGATAGCTCATTTATAGATGAAGGTTCAAGACTATATGCATCACGTCAAGAACAATAGTTGCGTCAATAAAAAATGTTTCAGCAATAGGGATAATTTTTCCGTTTAACAGGTTCCATTGCGTGTGCTAAATATACGGTTAAAGTTAAGCAACAATCATGTTAGACGGAATTGTTTCTTTTAATCAGTTCCAAAAGTCTGTGATACTATATATACCGTTTAAGGTTGATTTATGACAATGAGGTTTGTTCTGTGACTGTGATGCAAACAAAGCTGCGCGTGTCAGCTTGTAATGATAACAGTAAAAAAATCTACATATATAAAAAGAAATATGCGCATGTATTTTTGTAAAATAAACATGTTTGTTTAAGTGGATTTAAATATGTATTGGAATAATGTGGTATCCAGAAGAACTTGATTTCTCTTATTAACATTTTTGAAACATTCAATCGAGTGATTGATAATATTAAATGCATAAATATGTCCGCACGTCCGATTCAGAGCCACCCGGCGTGACAAGTCAGAGGCGTCTTATCTCGCGAATTACATTAATTAGAGGTGTGGGGGTAATTAATATTAATTAAAATCACCTTTTAGCTCGCTACACTGAATGCGTATCACAGTTAATAAATTTACTCGGCGCATCGGCCACTGGCTATGGTACTGATAAAGACGGACTGACGTACGTTAACAATTATTTACATGAAAATAAACTCTATTCTTTTAAAAATAGAGCACAGTGCAACGGCATATGAAAACGGGGCATGTCCGCAAAAATGTAACTACACGAGGTTACTTGCAGCTTTTAAAATTACAGTACTCGAAGGTAGCTTTATATTATTTAAGTACGTAAAATGTTTCAAAAGTCATGATGGCCTTATGGTGAAACACATGGTTTCTATTTCAGAGAAGCTGCAGCTTAGAGTAGTCACCAAGGTTCTCTTTATGAAAAGAAACTTCCGTGTTTGATTGTTTTATAAAATTATTCATGGTGCAATTCCAAACTATGTGTTGTCAACTAAAAAACTCAAATCGATGCTCAGCAGTAAGACGTAAAATAGGTTGCTACTTATGTTCTGCTATCAGATAATAGTCATAATAATTATATTAATTAGACTCGATGTTTTATTCAAAACTAGCTGTTCACAGCGGTGTATCAAGTGCAGTTTGCAATCCCGAAAAATATGGGGAAATCGGGATAGTCTAAACGTTTTTGAATCCAATTCCGTCTAAGCACAAAAAAAGATCATAATAAATCTAGCTTTTTAAGAAGGATTCAGTCACGTACACACGTAAGGAAAAATATTGTATAATAACCTAATTAGGGACTATCGGGAGTAGAATTCAATTCATCTGCTAGCAACATTAGGGAGACTCTCGATCCTTGATAGTATGAAATATGTTTGTCAGAATGTAAAAAAAGTGTTGTTATATAAAAATCGATTTGCAGTTATAGTCCTCCATAGAAATCAGATTCATTAAAGACAGCGCCGCAGGCCAATCGGCTATTTTGCATTAATTATAGCCTTGCTTATTTAATTTCTATTATATTTAATTGGTCAGTAATTGTCTAAGCAAGTACGTCATTGGATAATAGCTTTTCCTGTGTTATGAAAAATGGCGTTAAGGGAAAATGCATTTCCGGTATTTATTTTACTCGAAGTAAGGAGGTTGCTTTATTTTTATTTTATACAGAAATAGTCTGATTTTTGTATATAAAATGAATACGTTTTCGAAGCTTATTCTTGGTATGGTTTATATACATTCCATGTTTATTTTCCTTAGGAAATTTTGAGCTTATCTAGTAGCTGGCCCCCTACAATTTTATCTACATAGTATTCGTATTTCGAAGATACATTTATAAATATAATATGCAATAAGCTCCTGTGTTAGACTCTAACCGCGGTTAAAAGTATAGACACTATGCACTGTATCTAATATAAATAGGTTAATACTTAAAAATATTAAAATCATCTCCATTTTAATAAGCCCAAAAGCTTTCAATGTAACAAACGAACAATCTTACTAAACTATTTAGACGTAATGAATTTTATATCCACAACCTCATGGTCATGATTGATCTCCCATTTCACATCTTTAGGCTTGTTTTTTAATTACAATAAGAAACCGAAATTAGTCTCTATTTTTATATCTTTCTTGGTGAAAGATAGCTTATTAGTGACCGAAAATGTGATAGTGCTACCGATGCAATTATATTGTAATGTTAAAATAGATTTTGTATCTACATAACATATTACATGCATCGCATTAGTAGGCCGAACGCCAATTTAGAAATAGGAAAGGGTTAACTTATTATTCCTTTGCAGACGTATTAAAAGCCCCCGCTTTATGAAAATTAAATACGGGGACCATTACACCCTTTGTCTATGACCACATGTGCTGGGATATGCAAATGATGTATTGGATGTCGAGTACAATACTTGATTAGAACCTCTTTTATATTACTAAAGTTGTTTTACATTGAAATTCAATACGGGTTATATTAAACGCTTACATATCGATGGCACCCCCGACATATAAAAAGTCAAATTGCATTTTAGACATGTTATTGTAACTTTGATGATTATATCACCCCATTTATCAATCAATAAAAACTGGATGCCTAAAATGCATAATTAATACGAAAGGTAATAAATATAATAATATATATAAATAATAATAAATAATGTATCTTTGAAACAACAACATTTTAAATACTGTCTGCTTAAAATTGGGATTTTATACTCAATTCTTTATACGTATGTCGATATTTTAATATTATAACTATTTACTAAAGAGTGCCCCAAGGATTTCGCATAAATTATAACACTGATTGAGTAACTGTATAAATAAGAGATCTATATTTAACAAAGTCGCTTATGAAATGGTGCGAATGATTGCTTCCTTAGCAGAGGTTTAAAGTTCGATTCCGTAAGGAAAATTTAAAAATTGTTTTTCCTAATTAGTCTGAATCTGGAGTAGTAGAGGCTTCGGCGATGGCTAGACCACCCTACCAGCAAAGACATATGCTTCTACCTTAGACTGTATCATTACTTACCATCAAGTGTGATTAAAATCAAGCGCTAATCTATCAGCAATAAGAAGTAAATTAAAACTTAAGTAAAAAGATGATCGTTTTAGTACGTAATGTATCATCTTAGTCGATTTAAAAATGCAAGATTCTTTAAGATTAGCTTTATAAACATTGCTTTATATATTCGACAACAAGTAGTTTTTAAAAACCACTTAACATTCTAAAATTCCGTAGATTACAGAGATCTTGAATTTACAAATATCTAATTAATTCAACATTCTGCAAACTATTTTAGGCTTCATGATAATCATTCTGTTTGAATTTAATTTTAATGATCAAAAATCGGTGGCCGTGAAAATCGCAATATTGAATCTTTGTTAAAAATAATTTTGACACGTCAACTATTTTCACACGCGTTGTTTATATAGAATTATTATCTGTTCAGACAAATAAAATGTGTATGTCTGTTTGTAATTTTAACTCGAAGGAAGGATTTCTTTTGACTCTTTATAGTGGATAAATCCTAATTTTATAAGACAGTGATATGTTCTTTCAACTAAGAAAAACGACCTAGGTTATATAATCAACAAAACGACAAAAAATACATAATGTCTAAAATACACTTATACTCCGACGTGTCCTTGGCTGTTCTCCGGAGCGTCTTCCACTTTACTAAGCCGCCGTCGTCTGTAATGCAACATGCAATAGGCATATGGGCTAAGAAAATAATTGCTTACATGTAATGGGGATTCTACAAGTTGTAATCTTTTTTTATTAAATCTTTGATGTTGTTTTCTTTTTTATTTAAATGTTAAAACATTGTCTATGTAAAATTGGATATTTTAACTATACATTCAGCATATATGAATAATTGAACGAAATACCGATCTAATAAGCCTTAGAATAAAGTTTGGGTTGATTGAACTAAAAGTAGGTAAATGATCGAAACGCATTCCTCTGATAATAAATTGAGGAAACCACTTATCAACCTTGTTGACAAATCTACGATGAGATCTAGCACTACCACGACAGCCTATATTAGTGGAGATTCTGATGACATTCCACAGACATCCCAAGGAGATGTTAGTACAAGTATTATGGTCATAATTAACATACTTTTAGAGCCATTCTCACATTTTACGCCTATACAAGCTTTTGTTACTCGCATAGTTCCTTATCCATTGAAAATATAGAAAATACGTCCTTAGTGAGTGCAGATGACATTCCGAAAATGAGTCACATGGTCAAGATCTCGAATAAGTGAGTGAAAGATAGAAATCAATTTCTGACACACCCGTTTCATTGTCTGCAACGCACATAAGTAAAACTAACGTTTGTGTTTCATTTATAATCATCTTAAACGTAATAATTTATTCAGTAGTTTAGATTTTATACATATTTAGTATAACGCCTCATCCATAAGGGTAGCCAGAGACCATGTTTTTCCACTTGCCACGATCCTTGCATATCTCATTCGCGTCTTTCATTCTCATTAAACCATTCATACAAGTTCGTTGATTTCGAGTATTCTTGATCTGGTCCTTATTTAAAATGTCCTGGATTTAGTCCAGCAACGTTCACCTTGGTCTTCCCTTTCCAACTTTCGCATTCACTCTTGACTAATAAATCCATTTTATCAGTCTTCTTTCCTTCATTTTCTCTACGTGCCCAAACCATCTAAGCATTAGTTTTTCAAGCAGCATAGAAAGCTTTAATCATTTTAACAGAATCATTGTAATAAGTAAGAAAAATACGGTCAAAACATTAAACAAAGTCCTTTTTTCGAAATCTTACACATTACAATTTATTCTGTAAAGTCATTATAATGAAGTCTATCTGCCTTTTGTACTAGCATAGAAAGCGTTAATAATTTTAACATAAGTATCAGAGTTAGTAAGAAAAATATAATACTAGTTAATTGAACTGTGTAGAGATTATCGAATTTCATAAAAAAAATAACCTCGGCATTCAATTTAATTACCATAGCTGAAACGTCCACGTTGCTTTTCGCAGCACCTTGTTATTATAAAATTAATTTGAAAGTGAACATTGGCAGTTAATGAATTCCTATTTAATAACATAGTTTAAACGCGATTATCTACTTAATTCAAGATATATTTACCGATAACTTTCTATAAATGATAATTTGTTAAACTGTATTTCAATTATTTTACACATAAATATCTTTCTAATCATTGATTAAAATAATGATTATACGGGATATATGTATATTTTTTTATTATTTTTATGATTTTATACTTCATTTACTACAATTAATAAATCATATTCACCTGATATATCTAATTAAAAGGAGTGTTTGCTTGTTATTTCAAATTCGCAGCTGCTAAACGCAAATCAAAGTATATAGGATATTTATATTAAAAATACACATTTTTTAAAATTTTTCACTGTTTGTCTGCAGATACCGGCTAATCTTTGAAACAGCTGTGCTGATTTTAACAAGATATTTATTGAAAAGAAATACTTATCGAAAACATAATTAAAAGCTATGATATGCAGTATTGTACTCCGCCCTCATATTCCGACTTGATTGGTAACAATGCGTGTAACACATTGGGCATTAGCAAGTGTTCTTCTAATATCTATATGAAGTTTTTATTTTAAAGAGCAACTTTGCTCAAAAACAATAGGTTATAATACAATGTTGATTTCTTTCGCTTTTATATCAAATTGCTGTAATTTTGTTTTCATTTAAAATTCTGCGATGATTAATTGTTGGGCGTAACAAAGCTTCATGATATAGACGCAACAATAAAAATATATTGTATTGGTTATTGTATATAGTTAAAGGCATAAGGGTAAATTTGCTTCACTACATAAACCGCAATAGACAATACGATAACCAAACTTTTATTCACAACCCCCAAATCTTAACCCCTCAACCCTTCTACTCGGCTCATAAAGTCCGCGAAACATACAAAAATACGAACATAATGCCATTTGCATAATGTTTCGAGCATTGTTTTTTCATAGAGCCGCGTTTCAAATGTCACCGCAGACTAAGGGTGCGAAAAATTCCATTATGGGGTGCTGGGTATATTAAAAATCGTTCTCGTCCTTTGAATTCTTAAGGTTACGAGTAACGAGTTCCCTGCGTCATATTTGTACAATGCTAAGAATGCTATAACAAGTCCTACTACGGTGTTATGACTCTCTTAATTGTGACTAATGTTTACAATCTTGTTTAGCTGATTAGGTTAACATATCAGATATTTTTGAAGTAAAGCTATTTGTGGCATGGTAGGGAAAGTTGCGTTTAAGTGCTACGCGAGGAACATATTCGTGATTATGAAGAAGTGTTTGTTGGGTCTTTACACAATCACACTTTACTAATTTAAAATTATTTTATAGAATTTAATACAGCATAAATTAAAGAAGTCACATTCTTCATGACTACATTGGTACACGAACACTTTTTTAATTTGAAGTGAAACTTTTTATGGCAGGATAAAATTCTCGTTAGGCGTTACACGAGGTACGAACGTGTAAATATGTAGGGTTTTCTACAAAACTAAGACTTGTGTATATAAGATAAATTTAAAATAATATTATTTAAGGACGTTTCACTTCCTTTAAATGTACAACCGATACACGCTTACAATTATATTTAAAGTGAAACTATATGATACGGAAGGGAAAATTTTCATTACGCATTACACGAGGTACATGAGTTTCATTGTTGACATGTCAGCACTTGACTCTATGAACTGGTTGGTAAGTGATGATACAGTCTAAGATATAAGGGCATTAAACTGATAAGAGGTAATTTACCTCTTATAGTTTTTATTAACGTAACGGAATGCAAATTCCTTGCTTGGCGGCATATCTTTGGATACTCGTATAGTGGTAATTTGTCACCCCCAAAGCCTCCCACCAGTACAGACTAATTTCCGAAGTTTTTTCCTGTCAGACATCTAACCCAAATCTTCTGCTAGTGAAGCAAATTCTCACATCAGTACTTCATCGAGATCATCAAATGCTGTTAATGTGTTTAGTCATTAAAATTAAGGAAAAAATATATTTAATGAACGGCCATATTCAGTACTATCGATCTTCTCACAAATAAAAAATATATATTTACTGAAAATTTACTCAAATATGTAAATGAAAATAGTATATATTTTCACATAAATATATTTTCCGTAACGTAAAAACGTAAAATTGGCTTTAGCATTGAAAATTTGGTTAAAAACATTCTGTAATTTTAATTTCATTTAAAGTGTTTCAACGTTATTTTTACACTTTTAATTCACGTATTGTGATAAAGTAAACATAATTTTTGTATTAATTTAAGTCTCATTTTTACGCAATTGCTATTATAGGTTACGCATACTTGAACAATTGTTATCGCTTTTACTACGCGTTAATANAGCAACTACTTGAAACCAAAACTTACTAGACCAAACAGTATTATATCATAAACATTTTATATACTAATCTAGGTTTAAAATGCAGATAATGATACTTACTTCATAATTTCAATATACGTTGAATTACTTTAGAGTTGTTGCAAAATATTGTTAGAAAAATGTCAATAAATTCGGATTTGTATGCCCATGATTTATAGCATATAAATAACACCTGCAACCGTCTATATTTAAATCTAAAATCAAGGTCGACAATCTAAACTGCGCTATAACTTGTTTCGAAATGGATTATTTATAAAAAAAATACATGTGTATCGCCGTGAGATAATAAAATGGGTATTTGGTTAAATCCCTAATAGATATAAACAATTCACGATAATATAAATGTGGTCAATTGCTAATTCAGCGGCGAACTTAATAACAAAGTTTCAAGAAATGTTTGACTTGTCTTTTATAACAATAAAATAAAGAAAAAGCTAGGGAATTATGACTTTTGGTATAAGAAGAAGTAAGTTTACGTACATGTAAGGGCATGGTAAGTAAAACGAGCATTGTGACCTTAGAAGTAAAAGCGAAAGTCAGTCGAAACTAGGGAAGTCCGACAGCGACTAGAAAATTAAATAGGTCGTGATGTTTGCACGTGAAGCGCATTAAATGCCATGACTGTAATGCTAGCGAAGCCCTTTCCATCAATTCTAGCTCTTGTTTTATTTACAATAAAGATTATATTTATTTATGTCCACTTTGTTACATTTACATGACACGTTTACGCATCGAATCTCTAAGTGAATGTCTAAACTAAGCGCCTCGAATATATTTTAAAGATAGTGATCCTCATTTGAAAGTTAAATTAAGTCTATAAAACGGATTTCGTAACAATAGAAACAATGTTTTTAAAAGATCATAGAGTTTCTGTAATCCCAAATTCCGGCATGAAATTTGAGCTAAGTATTTTTACGATATGATACCGTTATTCAGCTAATATAGAAATGTACTGGATGATTTAAAACATTTTATTAAGAACGCTGTATAAGTGTTTATCGTCTGTCGATGAGAAATGTATATAGAGGCCTGTGAGACCAATGCATGCCATGGTGAAACATCGCCAGGTCGCCTCTCTTTACACTCGGTTCGGTGACTCGCCATCTCTCTTACTACTTATAATGTACTCGTATACAGTGTTTTTTTTACATTACATAAATATTTCGATGTTTGGCGTCAGTCACGTCCCGTGAGGGATAGCTTTTTTTAACCGACTTTAAAAAAGGAGGGGGTTTTCAATTCGTTACCTTATGTATTCCGACTGGGTGAATCGATCTTGATGGTTCTTTTTATATATGAAAGCTGGTGCTTGTGGTAGGATCCCATTTTTAGTCCAGTTCTGATGATAGCATCCATGAGAAAAACGTATAACTCTTAAATTTGCAATAAGCATGTGCGCAACAATTAAACCAATAAGTAAAATTCACGCCAACCCTTTTTTATTGGAAAATTATATAAAAAGTGGTTTATTGATAGTTTGTTTAGGTTTTGATCTTGGGATCCCTGACAATGGTTGACTTTTAGCTTCAGATACACGGTGATATGTGACGGCGGACTTGGCCATATTTTTCCGAATAAGTCAATACATGTAAGCTACGTGTATATCATTTTCAACAATATTGACCTAAATAATATTTTTGAGATTGAAAGTAGCCTATATCCATCTTTAAGGTCTCATCTATCTCTAAACAAAAATAAATCAAAATTGATTCATCAAGTCTTAACGTAAGAAACAGGATTACTTTCGCAATTAAAGTATCACTGAAGACTAGTAAGGATTACAAATAAGAATGTTATATTTAATATTTAATTATTATACAATTAAATTCTTTTGTAATTAATTATATTTTATCATTTAGAGGCAGTTTTTTCTACACAGAAAATATGCTTGGATTATTTGAAAAACTTTTCGAGACGGCATATTCTTACAGTAGCAGAGCTTAGTTAAATGTCAGTAGACTTGAAGTCTACGCTATCGGATGTAGTAGTCGTTCCAGCAATAACAGTTCCGGTACCGACACTCGACTCACTTCCGTCGTCGACGAGGAAACGGCTTCCTCTCGATTGTTTATGCTCTCGACAAATACCTTTGACAAGAAAAGAAAATATTCACCTATTTCATCAATTTTACCAACTGTATAAATATCTTGGTAAAATTTTAAAAAAATACTCATTTGAGATACATCGAAGTCTTCTCTGAAATTTTATTTATCGCCATGATTTAGTACATCACAATTAAAACAAATTAAGATTTAAATATAATTAGAAATTAAATTAAACTTCAATAATTTAAGATTCAATCGATATCTGACTTATATAGTATACTGATTATGTTTCATAGATTTCAGAAATAAGCTAATCTTGGGAGTAGATCGGATTTACTAACTACTATTTGCTGAGAAAATTAACAGTTTTCAACTACGTACTTTATAACTTCATTACGATTGCCATCAGATGGCAATGATAATTTATTGCTATTAGAATATGGAAATTGTGGCGCCTGCTGCAGTGAAAGGGCCTCGAGTGTTTTTAATCTAGCGCAAAATTAATGAAGATTCCTTTATTTAATTTCGGGAGAATTGTGGTATGCTAAAAATGTCCAGTTTGTTGTACAATTTTGTTATTACGCTTAATCCGCTTTTGTTTCGCGTGCTTTCATATAAATCAACTGTTTGTTTTTGGCATACCTAAGGGTGAATCACTTGATTTATTGCTCTATGTAAAGCTCTTTTGAATTTGAATAAATTCAAAGCCAAATGTGATGCCGCGTTCAACGGCGATCAATACACGATATAGCACCCTGTAATGGAATACTTTTAACATACCGCCCCCTAGAAAACCAATAAGAACAATAATAAATAACTCTTATCATATTTCGAGTATGCTCCTGGTCGCATCGCGAGAGATCCGGACCAATATATCACGAGGAATTTACGAGGCAAGATACGACAGGAAAATTGCAAGAATGGTGGCGCAATCTATCTTAGTTGGGTTGGCTGGGGGAGGCTGGGGTAGCTCAGGGGCTCCGCGGGCCGGGGCGAGGGGCCGAAGGGGAACTTCGAGAGGTTATTAGTCCAAGCATCTGTTGTTGAGCGGGGGCGTGATGAAACTGCTCGGGTACAAGCTAACAAATCTAATTGCTCAGTAGGCGCCCGTGTATAGTCGTGGCTGACAAATGGCCCCTCATGTGGCAGCGCGGTACACGGCAGCAATTTGTTAAACGCACAGGTCACCGTGGGTGATTTAAGATTTTATACCAAACAGAAATTCAGTTAAGGCGGTAGTTACAATATTGTCATGTTAATACGTACTATGTTAATCATTGCAAGACAAGACATTAAAATAAATCTTTTAAACTATCTTGTATAACTTTTATGTAAATATTAACTGTTTGTATATTGACTCATTCTTCGTAACTCTGACGTCGTAGCGAAAATTTGTATGCTCATGTAAACATAAACATTCCATAAGAGAATTTGTGTAATATTGTTTTATTTTTGTAACATCAAAATAGATACTTTTGACGTAGTATTTATTTTAAAAAAATTTCCATTCTGTTCAAAAACTAACAAATATATAGTTTTTAAAAGGAATGGAAAACTATTTTAAGACCATCTTTTATTTCTAATAATATATCTCTATAACATAGAAAGTGGTTGAATATCTAGTAATACAAAAATATTATAACAAGTTTAGGACCAACTAGAATAATTTCTATTTTGCTTTTATTTGACACTCATCTTATATAATATCGTCGCACCCTTAGGAAATGCCCTACTATTGCTATTTTCTGTTCAATCACATATATTTGTTAAATAAATTATAGGGCCATGATAGACATTGCATTTTTTTATTAATTGATAGTGAAAATTTATAGGAAAGTAGTTTATTACTTTATAAATCATTTATTTTTCATTTAAATGGTATTTTTTTGGAGAAATCTTTACTATTTTTAATAAAACACGATGAATGATTATTGCAATTAAATACTAAGATGAGTCGACGGATAGTTAGTTTAAACAGTTTTAATACACTTCTATATTTATCTGTATTAATAGCGATTACAATATCATCATTTTTTTTGGTAAATTTTTAACTTAGAAATTAGGTTAGGGTTAGCATTAATAGATGGAGTTAGGATATGCAGTTCGTCTGAAAATTTTCCTTCCATTTCACTTAAACGAATGCACAAGCTTAAGTAATAGGTACATAAAGAAATCGTTTTTTAATTATGACTGATCTTATATTAGAGAGGCATCATTAACGCTTGATGGAAATGATGGCCCAGTGGATTTTTCTGCAGAAAAACTGGGACTATTATGAAGGTACCACAGTGTTTTTCTTTAGAATAAGAAACTTACGAGCTTGATCGTTCATTTTTAATGCATATCGTATCGTCAGGAAACCTGAATTTCCCGGAGGTAATTCCGAGATATGTGTAACTTTCCAAACTTCATTGGAATAGCGTGATGGGTCTCTGTTTCAAAAACCCTTTTACTTATGAGTCAGGAGGTTTGTGCCCAGGAGTGGGACGTTAATGGTGCTGCTTATTTTACCTTACTAAAATAGCTTTTTGTGAATTGCCTAATACAATGAATAGCTAGAATTTTTTTTATATCGAAGTCCCGCCTGACGCAAGATAACGAAATACGAAAAGTTTAGTTCTACCGTGTACCTCATACAATCTTTTTATGCTTATCTCTCTGTGATTTATGACTTGTTCGGCGTCCAACAACGGGAAAGAAAGGAGGTATACAAAAGTAATTTATTTTTTACGTTTGTTTTTCTCGTCTTTCCACCCGTGCGTGTACTGGCCAGGCAAACATGTTTTTGAAGTTGGCATTTTTGAGTTGTCGCGTATGATTTATCGGTGACCCCGGGTGTGGGCGTTGCTTAACTCGATCGGTATTTCGGCTCATATATAAATCACGGTATATAAATCTTTTATAAACCGTCACCTCTATATTGAGCTTGACATGAAAAGTTGTAACAAATTGCTTTGTATCGCGTTTAACTGTTCATATTCAGTATTCGACCTTTCGCGTTAATACACGATATTTCAATGTTAAATCACCATGTACTTTATAAGATTCCTAAGTCGACTTATGCTGTTTTGATGTGTAATTAGATTTGATAGTTAATTCACTTGTTGCTTCCGCGGAAACTGCGGGATAAAAAATTTATTCGTAGGAGTAGATTAGTTTAACTGCAATTCGTAATATTCCGATGATATTGTAATACCTAATTTTTTTTATTTTGTTCTCAGGTATGTACGAGAGATGAATAAAGCGAATAGAGGAAGATTAATCATTGGCTTATTGGTAATTATATCTTAGTTTACATTTAAACAAAAATGATAGTAATATTATCCTTTTTTATTGCTGACGCCTAATTTCGCCTGACGATAAGTGATGATACAGTCTAAGATGTAAACGCAAGAACCTGGCAAGAGGTAATTTACCTTTCATGGTTTCTACACAACATCATACTAGAGCACCATTTAAGAGTGGTGGGTCTATAGTTTAAAAAGTCTTCCTCCTATGAATGAAGAGGCTTGTGCCCAGCAATGGGACGTTGGTAGATTGCTTCTTATTTTTATGACACAAATGTATTCCGATTCGACGCTGTTTAGTGATAAAATACCTTTTACACTTAAGATTAGGTGAGATCACAGTTAAGTGCTAACCTGAAAACACTAAAAAAAAACTTCAATAGAAGGGTGACAACAGACCTGGGCTTTTTGAAAATTGCCAGAAAGTATTCAAACCCCAGACTGATGTTAAGATTCACATTAGTATAAAAGAAAAACCGTCAATAGTGTTCTTATGTATTAAAAAATATATTTGATGACTGTACCAACATAAATTACATAAATCTAAAGAAACGTTTTCAGTAGAATTTAATCCATTTCTGTTTAATGTGAAATATTTCTAACTCCTCTGTTTAATATATTATATAGGTAATAAATTACTAACATAATAATTTATGATAATTATCTGCTAAATAAACATCCTGCTAAATAAACATCCAGTGCATATATAAGTAATGGTATTGTATAAATTACATCCTAGATACTTAACTTAGATAGGTAGATATAGACTTTTTAAAATTACATACCGTTTATTTATTTAATATGCAGTTTGTATGTATAATTTTGTAAGTACATATTTTTATTTGCACCTGATCTCTTTGTGGTCGTATCGGATTCCTGTCACATCGGACTATGAGAGTGAAGGAATAGAGAGTGCTTTTGTGTACTATGCATGCCAACCCGCAGTGGAGCAGTTAGTGGGTATATGCTCAAAGAACCCTCCCTCCGAAGAGTGAGGAGGCCTGTGCCCAACAGTGGAACGTTAATGGGCTGCTTACTTTATTTTATTTACCTTATACTTTTTTATCAAATGTCAAATATATCACAAAGTTTTTACGTATAAAAACCTTACTTAAAATGGTTTTTAATATAATAATTAATTTTATCAATGTCCGTTATATACTTTGAAGCTTAACATACATCCAACTGTGCTCCAAACTGGTTTAATAAGAAAGGTGACAATGCGGACACTGTTTTAGACTATTACACTCACTCACTTATCACGAAAGTTTTTGTGCTTGATTTGAAATTTAGCAAAATTCGTACACGTCATTTTTTTTATTTTTTTTTTATTCTTTATTGGTAATCTAACAGCCTACAATTTTGACATTTTTATACATTACATTTAACGCTTAAAATAAGGCTATGACAGATTACGTCTTTTTACATAAATAAAAATAAACAGAGTAAAGCTAACTTAAATAATAAGGCAAACAACTTTTTGTGTATGTTTGTGTGTGTGAATGAATGAAAGAGAGAGAATGCGTGTATGTATCTGTAACCATGTATGTATCTGTAACCCTAATGAAAAACTTTAATTTTTTTGTCAAATCTATAAGATATCACAAGAACTTTTTTCCTTTAATTCCTTTTTATATTTTAACTTTCATAAATGGAAGAGTTGTTACACACATACTGATTTTCGCACATTCATACGGGATCGGGAACTACTAAGCTGAAACAAGTAGAATTTCGTGAAAAACGCATCTATTGTTACACTTGCTTATTTTTTACTACTACTATTTAGATTACTTATAATACGAGATAATTTTTGTTAAATCCTGTAAAAGCTGAATGTAAAGCGGCCTGCACAATGTACTTGTCACATTGGATATATCAAAAAACTGCCCGCAGGCAATGTTTGCAAAAGTGCATGCATTATGAAGATTGCAAATCTAGCCGAGCCAAGCAGCAGGCTAAAGCTCGTTGCCAAAAATCACACGATAAATAATACAGCCGGCTGCATGCATTATAGCTGTACCTTATCTTAGTGTATTTGAAGCCAAGAATTGTCCATTAAATATGCATTAAAATTACCTGTCTCAGATGAAAAATAAGCGAAATTTACGAAGGAAAATGTTTGGTCAAGGATTGTAACTGGCACGCACGTTTTATTTTATAAACGTCTTTACGGAAACTTCCAGCCGTTCTTCTATGTTTTATTCATATAACATTTACAGGTCAGACATTTACAGATAATAAATTGATTTGAGAAATAAATACGATAACATACACAGTGAATTAATCAATTAAATTGAATTATTGACTGGATTTTAACGTTATAGGTTTGTAAAAATATCACACCACAAAATAAGATAAATACCCAACAATAATATCTAAAAATAATTGTCTTTGATTACGAAAAAGAAACAGACTTTACTATATACGATATTCATTTCGAAAACGATGAATGTAGTCTCACTTTTCCAATATGATAGGGATAAATATATATATATTCATAATGGTTAATGTACTTAATTCCAAGCGTCATTACTTTAGGAAATTAACCGGAAAGATAGATAATCAGGCATATAAAAATCACTCAAGTTAAACTTCAATTTCTTCTATATTTTATTATATTAAAAAAATCTTAACAACCGAGCCACACAGTTTTAAATATTATGAATTAACATGAAGTAACAAACAATGATGACCCGGATTACTGGCGAAACTAAAACAATTGACCATATATCTTTTAACACTATATTTGTCTTTTTAGTCATGAAACGTAATACAGTTACTTGATTAATATATTTGCGTATTAAAATAAAACGAAAGATTATTTATTCCAAGCGCGTGAATATAGCACAACCTCCTCAATTAGATGCGTCGCAGATAATATTGTATAACTGGGAAATATTCCAAGTGTCCAGTTAGATCTTATATAAAATGGGTTTTTCTGTAACAAGTCTTGTGTTCTAATGCTCTTAGATGCGATGAGAATCTTTGCTTTGAATAAACAAACATGGAATAAATTCGTAAACATATACGCGCATTGGTAAAATTTTAAGTGAAATTTTCTATGGTAGACTTATTAAGAATATAAAAATACCTAGAGATATTTGACAAATACTTTTATGTAAATTATTTGTATATTTTATATCTTTTGTTATTAGTATTAAAAAAAGGTTCGTAGATTTAACAAAACTTTGACAGATGTGATGTAAACAATATCCTGAAAAATTCTTTTATGACGAAAAACAATGAATAGTTTAATTCATTTTTTTCAAATTCGACTTCAAAGATCTTTCTATATATTTCTCTACGTCAAATAACTCATTGATGCTCAACTTCTAGCCTAAGACTGTAGAGACTATATCTACGAAAAAATATGTTTTCGACTGTGAACTGGGAGTCTTATTCAGGGACAAAGTCGACGACTTGTTGGAAATAAATGCAACGAAATAAATAAAACATGTCATTAGACGTCAATCTTAACCATTGACACTAGTCTTGATCTTATGATGCCTATAATAAATAATATAGTTTCGCGTGTTCCCATGTCTTGTATACCGGACATGCCTCTCAAAGTGTCAACATATCAGCCCACTCATTGTCAACATCATTGTCCATTGAAACTGCCAAGATTACTACATATAATGTATGCTGCTACTATTGTACAAGTGATTCGCAACTTTTTTTGCCATATTCATTCCTACAATATCCTAGCAATGTCTATGTATTTAATATAGATTCGTCTTGTGATGTTTTACATAAACTTGATAGGTAAGATATATTTTTATAGTATCACGTTTAATTTTTAATACTGCTGTCAAATATATTATAGAGCTAGAACAAATTCGAAAACGACCTTACAGCATTTACATAATTTTATTAATACTTAGTTTTAATTTCATTATTTAAAAAAAAATTGCTATTTTGACCACGATTATATATTATTTGCTAAACATTTGAGTATAGTGACAACAAATATATATATTTTCTCTTTGAAGTAAATGGTGAAGTAACTATCCTTCCTCATGTGTTTTTGAAGACATTTATTTCCTTTGTTCTATGTTTTTTTTATTGCTGACAGACGATGGAAGCGTGCTAATCTATTAAGAGGCGATATACCCCTTACGGTTTTTACACAGCATCGTACCGGAACACAAATCTCTTTGTTTAGCGGTACGTTTTTGCTGGTAGGGTGGTAACTAGCCACGGCCGAAGCTTCCCACCAGTCCAGAATCAGACAAATTAGAAAAGACAATTTCCTAAATTCGTCCTACCGGGGATTGAACCCGGGACCTCCGCTAGCTAAGCGAATACTCGCACCATTGCGCCAGCGAGGCCGTCAAATGTATGTATACCTATTACAATTAAACTTGTCGATACATAGTTAGTTAGGATCTTACTATCTATTAGGCACAAGATGCTGAAATCTAAACACAATGGTTTCCTCGAGGAGATAGATATTTTCTCTGCATAATTGCGTCTTTCTTGTTTTTTTGCGTTCTTTATTTTTGAGTGTTGACAAATGAATAAAGTACTCCTTCTTTCAGTTAATTGCTGGCTTATCTTATGTCCATCAATTATGTTCTAACTTATATCATTGTTTAATGTTGATAAAATAAATGTCAGTGTTTAGATAACTTTCTCACCACGTGTATTGGATCGCGAATCAATAGTAATTCTCATTTCACGGCGCGCTGCCAAGCGTCTTGATTGTTATTCACCAACACCGCGATGCGCATACAGGGAATACTGAATGTGGGGAATTTTCGCATACATGGCCTATCACGGGCATCTCATCTTGGTGTATTGACGGGTTTTTATTTTGTTAGTGTCACGTACTGTTACATGAAAAAATTAAAGGCATTGAGTTTGAATAAATTTGTAAACACAAATGTAATGGTAATTTTTATATTGCTAACATTTCGCTTGTCTCTGTCAAGTATGTTGGATCTTCAGAAACACAACTTTTGAGAAGAGTGGTTGGAAGCTAGTTACTGATGAAAATCTTTAAATCTAATGTCTGAAATTTGGGCTATGTGTAATATTAATTGTATTTTCTAATTTGTCTGAGTCGGGATTGGTGGGAGGCTTCGGCCGCGGCTAGTTAGACCACCCTACCAGCAAAGACATCGATCATTATTTGTAAGAACAATACTGTATGTCTTGATGATAAATAAATAAATAAAAAAGACGTACCGCCAAAAAAGAGATTTGTGTTCCGGTACGATGCTGTGTAGAAACCATAAGGGGTATATCGCCTCTCACCAGATGAGCCCTCTTCCATCTAAGACTGTATCATCACTTACCATCAGGTGATATTACAGTCAAGCGCTAAACTGTCAGCAATAAAACAATTACGAGGTACTGTCTCATTGATCTGGCGGTTAGCATGTTCGACTACAGAATTGCGATCTCATCTAATGCTAAACGATAATGCAGTCTAAGATGTTAATGCGTTAACCTTTATCCCTTTATAGTTCATATACAGCTTCATGCGGAAATGGAGCACTTTCCTTGTGATATTCATATTAGGAAATACAATTTCTTAAATTTGCCCTGCCGGAAAGTGAACCCCGGAACTCTGCTACCGAATAGAGACCTGCACTATTACTCCAGTTTCATCGTAGTAATATATATGCTCATAAACTTTTCCCCACGAAAATAGTTTGAGATGGACTTTTTATTACAGACGTTTGTTAATTTACGTTTATTTATTAATGGCACAGCAGCGAAATACACGCTATGTACTTTCAAAAAATATTTCAAGGTTACTGGTGAAAAATATGTGTATGAACTGAAACCATCAGTGTAGTAACAAAAAAAAAGAAGTTACAAAAGCAAACTATATTATATTTTCATTAATTGCAATAATGACATAAAAAATGTTATATATTTCTGAAATAATATATTTATAATAGTTGAACCAAAAGCAATTTCGTCTATATTTTCATATGGATATAGATTAAAGGAAATGAATAAGTTCTATGTATTTGGACATATCCTAATATCGCGACTATTTCCAAATACAGGCGTAATTTTGTAAAGATAAAAAATATAAAAGTAGCACAACAATCCGTTGTCGTCGATAGTTACAGACAGGAAACAGCAAAATATATTCGCGCAACAAAAATGTCTCCCAATGTCGACGTACGAATAACGATTTCTAGGAATGTCGAAATTTATGCAGCTTAGCCTATATGACAACGGTTAACATCCGGTATTAGAAAATTTTTAATAAAATACAAATCCATTGGACTCACAGTAAAGTTTTTTAAAATCCTTTATAGAAATATATCGCTTTTTAGTTTAAATTCATGAGTTTTATTTGTAAAATACATTTTACATTGTTTTATATTGAATCACAATAGTAAATACGTATGAAAAAAGTAAACTTCAACAGACAATAAAGTTTTGTAATATTTGTATATATAATTAAATATATATGTCTCGAATATTGACTGCTTAATAAGTGCTAAAGTGATACCAGATTATACAAAAGGTATCTACGAGTACAGAGTATCAAATATTAAGTTTTTATAAATATATTCAAGATTTTTTGTGAAATTAAATAGCTCCTCATTTTGATTATAAAACGCACTTTTATATAATTTTATATAGACTTAGAAATATGTCATGTATAATAAATAGTATAGAATTTCTGTCACCAATAAATTAATTATTATCACCAGTAAGGATTTACTATCATCTATTTTTAAATGTAGTTCCTCCTTAAGCTTTCCTTCGAACAATCATTGTCTAGTTGCTATTGACACAGCTCCATAATCAACAAGTAATTGAATAACAAATTAAAGTCCATTTCTACGTTAAAATGAATTCATTTCAAATACAATCTACTACAAGTAAAAAAAATGGATATAAACTTGAGTGGATACAAAGGGAGGAATATATGAGTAACAATAGGAGTTTAATAAATATTTTTGTATTTCATTAAATTCATTCGTTGTGCATTGAACTTATAGTAAGTCACAAGCTACCTTCCTATTAGAGCTTTAGATATCGAATAGTCCACGGTTGTCCTTAGCTCTTCGCCAATACTATAACACATGAATGAGAGCGCCCTATTGACTACGGACAAACTGACAGACGCTTTCGTTCCCATGTTAGAAAACACAAGTGCCGAACAGTCACATGGTACACACTTGAATAGATACGTCTTGATACGAGTTTTTATAAGAGCCGAAAACGATATTAAAATAAATCAATGCTTGTAACTTTCTATTAAATTTACTTTATAATAAAAGCTTAATTTTTATTTTGTATTAAGCAATGTGGGTTATGTGATACCGGGGTTGTTTTCTGATTAAGAATTAAAATTAGGATTTTCTATCCTAAAATTTTCCAATGGGGTTGTAGAACTCATTTATGATGATATCATGTGAAGTTTACTCAACAGAGATTTATTATATATTGTATTTAATATATATTTTCTCGTACAGTTTAGTGCTCGATAGTAAGCGACAATAAAATCTAACTCTTATATTAAAAGGCACTATTTGTTTTAATGAACCCTCTAAAGGTATTTCCAAAAATTAAAAAGGTCAGGTTCGCTAGCAGAGGTCGTGAGTACGATTTCCGTTAGGGCTAATTTAGGAAATTGCATTTTCTAATTTGTTTTAATGTAATGACAGGATTAGGCCGTGGTTACCATCTTACAGGCAAAGTATCGTACCGGAAAGCAGGATAAAAATACTTTGTGTAGAGACCATAAGAGGTATAGTACCTAGATTGCGCAGTGGTGCGAGTACTTGCTCTGCTAGCAGAGCTCACGGATTCAATCCGCGGTGGGGGGAATTTGGTTATAATTCGTTTGAGTCTGTACTGATGGGAAATTTCGGCTGTGACTAGTTACCACCCTACTAGCAATGATGTAGCGCCAAGTAAAGAGGTTTGCGTTCCAGCACGATGCCGTATAGAAACTGCAACAGTTAAATTGCCCCTAACTAGAATAGCCCGCTGCCATCTTAAACTATATCTTTATTTACTATTAGGTAAGATTAAAAGCAAGCGCTAACATATCAGAATTAAAATAATTTATCTCCACCACTCACATCTAATACCCACTACCTTTTCAAAAAACATATCGAAAATCTTACTTTTTGCTTTTTATCGTTTCTATATTCGGACTTCTTAATCTCTACTCTATAATTTCAAATATTACATAGTAATTTGTATAATCCGTAATTGGCTTTATTTTAAGTATACTAACAATTTCAAGTAATAATTTCTTAAAACGTATTATCAATAAATAAATAATTATAAATCTATATTGGACAGACTAACCTGTGAAATTACGAATTTAGATACTTCACATTATTAATCAAAAAACTTTCACACAGCTCTTTCAAAAAGTCACAGCCGTCCGTTAGTACATCATACCGTATCGATGTTTTTAAATTACAATCGTGACTTTCCTCCGTTGAAAGCTTACGGCGATGTTTTATTTAAAGCAAGGCGCGAGGATCATAAATCATTACCTGTCTTTCAGTTCGATTGTTCGATTACATTTTAAAGAATAAATCGTAACTGAATCGAACCTAATTGCGTTCCGTGTTGTCATCGTCAACAGATGAAACTAGCGAACACGTGTGACTTTACCTGTCTTGATATTGAAATAATAATCAGCGTATTTTTTACGACTCTTAGTTATTTCAGTTTATATTTACAAAGTGGAAATTTTGTTGGTTCGAGAAATGGAAATTAAATCGAATAGATCTTATAATAGCGTTAAGCCTTCATTCTGGACACATTCCCTCAAATAAATTTGCGAATTTAATCAGGAAATCTGATACTCCCAATTGCTCCACTTGTGGGGTAATTGAAGATATATATCATGTCTTGATGGGGTGTGTACGGAACGAAGCATTTAGAAGTAATTGTAATCTACAACTAGGATATAAGTTAGATATAGTCGACTTCATTGCCCTATTAGCATACCCTCACTGTAAGAAGACAATAATTGTATATAAATTAGTTAACATTTCTTTTAAGGCCAGATGATAAGTCGAAATTATATTTAATTGCATATTATGTTTAACCCACGGAATGACATAGTCGCATAATGACTAAGTTCCTTAAATAAAGAGAAAAAAGGTAATGTTTGCGAACTATGCAAAATCATCATTATTCGTTCAATCTATTGTGTTGGTATTCCTCATAATTTGATAAATGGTTAAAGGGCTGATAGATATTTAATAATAGATTTTTATAATAGGTGGTAATATAACCTTTTACTTATTAATTACATATAAACCTACTTTCATTCCATATATTTTATTAAACTTTGTTTATTAAGTTTATACTGTTTTTTTTTCTGATTACACAACATCAACTTCAAGTTCTATTGATTTAAAATATTGTCAGTTAGATTTCTATTTCTTTAAAAAAAATTCTTAAATATGATAGAATGTCATTTTATTTACTATCCGACTACATTTTGATAAATTTAATGTTTCTTTATCATAGCATAAAGGAAATAAACATATATGTTTTATTTGTTGTCTTAGCGTCACTAAAGCTTCTTCAGTATTTCTAAAAATACACCATACATAATTGACATTTATAAATCTAAAATCCTTCTTTCTAAAACTTTTACTTTGAGTGTGTTTATAAGGATGAGGCATTTATACGCAGTCGGACCGGCTCAATTTATTTATACAAAATTCAGTTATGTTTTGGTCATGTAAAAAATTTGCGACACGATTATAATTGAAATGTGAGAGAAACTCGACGGCAGTAATTATAATAAGCACGAAGGAACGCAATTAATCTCATTTGTTCTCTCGCTGTTATTACCAACCGAATTAGTCAAAACCGGTTTTAGAGCACAAGAAGTGGATTTTATACAGTACATTTCGAAATCAGATTCAGCGAAGTGCAAAAGCAGACGCGAAAACAATCGCTTATTAATGTAACTCCAGCAAAACACTGTATGTATTCGAAATGCTATCAACCTTCGAGCATTAAAAGCATACAAGAGTGTATCATTAAAGGCTTCCGTCATAAGTATTGATCAATCGGAAAGGTTTTCCGAAATTAATGATGTATATCCCGGGTTTATAATTTTGTTTATTTTAATAATACCTGTAGAGAAGTGAGTCCAGACTTAATGTCTTCATCAATAACTGATAATTTATGTACAGCACGATCGGTACAAGACAAAATTGCGGCCGCCGGCTCCCCTTTGTAATCAGTGCAGAATTATAAAGCCATTGCAACACCGCGGGCCCTGTTCCTTGAGTTATTAAGAAAGTTATATCTCAATGGAGTTATTCGACGAACGATTCCAACTCGCTCCGTATGCAGGATTCCGTGAAATGCACGTGCTTTAAGTTCAGTTAAAAGATGCGAATATTTCAAAACTCTCGAATTCAAATTCTCTTATTGTAGATACAAATGAACTACTTCATATTCAAAAGTACATACAATATTCATCTGATATTAAAAATAGACAGAACCGATGAAATTACGCCGGCTTAAAGATTTATTGTTGTTGTGACACTAACCATTTCCCACGACGACTCTATCAAGTACTAACTTCTTTTTTTAATTTCATACAATTGCAACTCCTTATGTACTTTAGCCAGTAAGTTTTATATATAGAAAACTAATATAAGTACTCTTTCCAATTCTTACATATAGGTAACTGATTACGTTTAATTTTCTTGATAATACTTAGGTATATAAAATGCGACAGAAATTCTATTTGTGTGACTCGCTTTAATGCCAAAACTACTGAACCGATTTAAATGAAATTTTATACACAGACAGGATATAGGCTGCTTATTAATGCGATAAAAGGGTTGAAAGTATTGTAACTTGTAAAGCTAAAAGTTTCAAATTTATTTTTAGGTTGTAGATGCCATATAAAGATATAGTTTTCAAAAGTTTTACTCTTCAGCATGTAAAATAACAATTCTTACTAACCCTATAAATACGATTCAAATGAAATTTGGTACACAGGCAGCAAAATACTGCATATAGCTCATTAAAGTATTTATACATATGTGTCTTATTTATAAAATTAATGTCATAAGTTGTTAAAAATTCTACTAAAACAGTTTTCCACACGGCCGATGTCGCGGGCATTGCTAATAAACACATAATTTTAATAATTAGTTAAGTTGCTAAAGTGTCCATGTTTAATTTTTTATGAATAATTCAGAGAAAGACGTAAAAATACTGACGGTGTAGACTAATATGAAGTATAAGGTACATAGAATTTGTTACACAATTTTACTAGTCCAATATTTATATTCACTTTGTTATCAATTATTGACTTGATTAATCTGGATAGTCATACGTGACGTTCTGTAGAAACCGTTACACCTTTTGCCATCTTAAACTATCATACCCTCTATCCAGTGAGTCTGTGCACAATAAAATGTCTTAAAATTATCATTTATAAAATAAAGCTTTATATAATAACATGCAAAGACACTTATATAACTGAAAAAACTGTTAAAACAGATGTGTACTCCACCAGAATATATTTAACCAGACGCAATAGATTGATGTCTATCATTAGGCAAAGCCATGCCTCTTGTGTACAACGTAAGCACTTGAGATTTTCGGTGGCTATTTTTAACGACCTCTTTTATTAGTTTTAAAAAAGGCTGTTTAGATTAGAACGGCGTTCGAGGGTTAGTGGCTTATTGGTATTTGAAATATTAGGTGGGAGGAATGGCACTCCCGTTGTATTAATAGCTCTATAGAGTAGAGCTATCTGTATTATGTGTTTTACGATAATTGTGTCCAATCTATGTGCCATCTACACAAATAAATAAAATTGGAGTGCATATTAGTTATTTCTATTTAATAGCTTGATACGAAATCAATGCATCATCAAATAATTTTAAAAGTTAATTCAAATAAATTAAAAATTAACCCCCACATTCTTTAATGTCTTAATAAAGGATATATATATCGCCACTTTAATAATACCTTTTCACCAAAATTGATCTGTTAATCAACTTCATAAAATCTGAAAAATAAAATAAATAGCACACGGTGCTTTTATTTATAATTTGTTAAAGTAACAAAGACTTCCAATACAATAAATTACTTTATTAAAAATTTATGTCGTAATTTACATCTTTATTTTTAACTGTATGGTCATATCTTTGATTGGACAAATATTCGATTGAGTTTTCATATAACTTAATTATTGATATCGTTAATAAAATCGATTTCTTTAATTATATACGGATATAAATCGATTAACAACTCGCGCATCTTATTCGCTAAATAAAACATCTAAACCGTGCATACAGAAATAACAAAACCCGTTCCCGTAATATCTTCATCAAGAAATGTATTCGATCGATTGTACCGGAGCGACTTGTGTACAATATACTTACATAATTATGTATGTATAAATATTTTGACTGATGGAATGTGTTTTATGTGGATACTAACAGTATCCCGCGGCGTCACTTGCGTAGTTCCCGATTCTTTCTATAGAAATAAACAAAATTTGAGTATCTAATTGTAATTTAAAATTAACAGCTTCTCACTTAAAGCATACGTAATTATATGTGGTATTTATGTCAATATATCATTATTTTCTTTAAATATTTGTCTGTTTGATTATTACGCCTAATTTCAGAAACAGCTAGATACATTTTTGGACTTTTAGTCGCAGGTAGCTGATGTTATAAGCAACTAAGGCTTTTATTTTAGAAAAAACGCATTCAGATTTACACACTGCAATAACGTTTGTTTGCTAGAGTGGGTGTTACATAACTGAAAAAAATGTATTTATGCTATCATAATCTACCGTTATGTATATATATATATATATATATATATATATATTATAAGTTGGATTTAATTACAAATTAAGGTATTAACGCTTCGAGAAGTCACTTCAAATCTATTGCGAATATATTTAAGATCGGAGTAAATAAGCGAGTGAATATAGTGTTTTAAAGTCATCTTCGCAATATTATCATTCTAATGAAAATGGTATAAGGACGGACGAGGACTACACGTATATATAATTCAATAAAACCTAGATTGATTACGTAAGTTGATAAAGATTTACTAGCATATTATGGATTGCATATGACTAACAGGTGGGTTTCACCCTTTATCTGCTACAAATGTATTAGATCGATCATCCAGACTGGCTTAATGTTTGATATCGTGCACTTATATACAACCATTTAGATTTCCCATATAAACATTTTGCTTGATGAAATACATTACCAGGAAATGCAATACATTAGTTTACGTAGATATAAAAAAAATCTTTAAATAAAGCATTAGAAGTGCATTTGAGTCAACGGCATTATTTTATCACATGTCTTAATTTTTTTTATGAAATTGACAAAAAACCTGTAAATAAGTAAAAACGTGAGTTTTTTGATTTTATTTATTTAAATTAAAAAACCTAAAAATGTTGACATAGTTTTATGTATTGAATTAAATATCGTTTAATT
Organism: Elymnias hypermnestra; assembly: GCA_015832385.1. NCBI lineage: Eukaryota > Metazoa > Arthropoda > Insecta > Lepidoptera > Nymphalidae > Elymnias > Elymnias hypermnestra. Next base: position 5,189,390 of record JACTOM010000855.1, read on the forward strand.
AAGCATTATTTATGGTCGTATTTAATTCATTATATTTAATCATTGGTATTTATTCCACTAAGAAAAAAAAACTCTTTTTCAAATTTACTATATTTTTATACTAAATATATACTAATAATTACAATTTATAATTTTTAATCACGGTTTTGGATCAATGCTAGAGGTTTAGATATTTTACTACGTATATTTCTTTGCACACTCATAATATTTTATCTCTGATGTGTATTTTAAATAATACTTTGAAACATGATACACTATACGTTGTATACGTCTTCAAAGGAAAATTACTTTTGTTAAAAGTTTAAGTAATTAAAAGAATCATTAAGGAATAGACAAGAGAATAAATTATAAATGAAAATTGTATTAAGAACCTGCAAGGATTATAATATGTTTGGAAGCTGAAATAAATGATTATTATCATTTTAATATATAATAAAAGCTAATAAGTTTCAAAACAGCTACAGTATTATCACGTCGTAAATTAGATTTGTATAGACGCTACCAACGCATACACAACTCGTTATATAGGATTACAACATGATATCTCTTAATAACAAATGTTTGTATTTTGCATTTTCATTTGCTTCTTTTAAACTGCGAAAAAAAAAACGCTTTTTAAAGCGCTTCTCTCACTCACGCAGTTTGTCATTTAGCAACCTTATCGATACAGTGCCAGATAGCTTCGTGTTTATGTCTTTTAAATTAAATTGCTTGTGTTGATTATCATGACACTTCTTTTTTATATATCCTTAAATTTATATCCTCCGAAATGCGGTCCTCCGATTTTACGAACAATACATCACACGTCTCTTATTTACCGTGCGATCGTTTGTTTAGTTGTTTTGACCATTATTTACAAGTCTATCGTTGCGGAATAAAAATCGACTCGACCGAAATAAAGATACATCGGGCAATAACAACAAAACATTACAGCTTGTATAGTCTATATTTGGTAAAACAAATAAGTCACCACTTGTGGAAAGAATATTACGATATCAATAAGAAAGGGCATCTGGTATAGGACCACAAAAACCGAGCCTTTAACAACACTCTGGATTCAAGTCACCGCTCCAGCCCTTACTTTTTATTGCAGGGAAATGCATTTACACACCCCGGCTGAAAGTTACACCTTTAACCAGAGGTGTGGGACTCATTACAGAACCATATTCCTACTAAAACCCTGCAGGACCCTGTGTGTCCTTAACTAGACCACCAGAGGTTTGCTGCGGCTTTCCCTTCTGGAACCCTGGACGTTACCTGTCATGAATATTCAAAGAAATAGCCCGGCATCATTGAATAAATTTGCCTGAATATATAAATTTTCGTTAGCGAATACAGCGAGATACAATGGGTCGATGGACTTAACATACTGCTACAAGAAATTTAGAAGACTAAAGTGTATTATGCCCGATTTCACCAACATTCCCAAAAACATCACTTAGCACCTAATTTAGGGACTTAAATGTACTTCGGGGCATAAATCGAGCATAACATGATTCTTATGAGTAATATGATACGCTTCTGAGCTGATTTTTATTGTCTAACGAAGCGACCAACTCGTAACCGAGTAAGCTCTCTAAATTAAGATTAAAAATACAACGCCCATCGAAATGATTATATTCTCATAAAAATCAATGTAATAACCATAACATTCTATAAATGCCGACACGAAGTTAACGTCTTCATTAGCCTCCTCACGACCTCTCGCTTTCGAGGACTCGATGTAATTTTAAATCGAGACAAGATGAAGTCGACTCGGTAATTTGCGTTGTTCAGCCTTCTATCGTTTTGCTGGGACTTGTATCGCCTTGCAATTTTCAAACTCGGGCGATTGTTATAATTGAGGCCTTGAATGTGGTTGTTTTATCAAAACATAGAAATTTAGCTTGCTCATCTTCCTTTACATTAATACTGTATAGTAGTGGTACCAAGTTTTATTTTGTAGCGTCTAAAACTAAAATTTGATATTACATATGACGTCCACGTTGATGCAATGGTGTTAATGTGCTTAGCTGGTAGAGGTTCTGGATCTGATTCGCAGCAAGGCAAATTTAAGACATGGCATCTTATAAGTTGTCTTGTTTAAGTAAGGACTTCTGACAGCCCTCGGCGAGGCTAGCTTATTAGCAAAAACGTACCGCTGAGGATTACAATTGCATCCTGATACGATGCTATATAGAAACTACAAGAGGTAAATTACCTCTTACCAGGTTGAGCGCTTCTATATTAGACTGCATCTTTACCTACCATTAGATGAGAAAATAATTCTGTGTAATTTCCTTCTAATTTGTCTAATATTGTGCAAAAATTATCTATAACCGCAAATCCATTGTTTATTATCTGCGATTATGCTCTTATTATGTCTATACAATTTTTTTTACAAAAAAATGTTACCATAATTTTCTTCATTTTATAGATTTAATTGCGCAACCTGCGTCCTAGAGATTCGTACGACAGATTGATTTATTACTTGGGGCTAGTTAATTGTATTTCCCTTCTAAAAAAACTATGCATTATCTCCCGGCGGTCGACAGGTAACAAATCTTGCTTTTCAAATATTATTACTCATCGCATACGATTTGGGAGCGAGCGCGCTACGAAAGCTATATCACCACCTACTCGGTATCCCGCGGTTCACAATATTCTTTGGTCCCCCAAAACTTTAATCAAATGCGACACACATTCGTCTATCCGTCTCACTCACACGCGTACCGTTTAGCCGATGTTAGAATATCGCCATCTCGCACCACACTAAAATAGACTTTGCCCAAGCGCACTACTCGTGTCAAAAGTTTTGTGTAGTAATGGCTTACGAAATTTTCCCCTACCTCGTGACTTTTTTGTACAGTCGAGTTAGTGTGTTGGGGTCGTAGAGTTGTGTTAGAAAAAAATTCAATGGGTCTCGATATGGAGATTTTGGTATAGACCATTGTATAAGGTCTGCGCTAGATGCGTTCCGAACTCTATTATAGTATGCACAACAGTGTCAGTTGTAAATAAGGATTTGTATAGACCTAACGTATCGAACAAGTGAATGGGTTTCCCAGCATAATCGTTACCTACATTAATTGATATTAAATACTATTCAGTTAATATAAATTTATAGTGGTCCAATAAGAAACTTAGGACACAGTTATCGTGCAGTCTGTGGTGACGAAGATCGTTGATAAGTGTTAGTGTCTCTATTAATTTAAATAAGTGATTTATAAAAGGTTCACAAAGGATTTATTATTCCAAGTAAGTATGAAAATAGTTAAAAACATTTTTAATATTGTATATTATCTATATTGTATATTATTCTATATTAATAAAATTCCCTCGATGTCGTTATAGCTTTTATATTCAAATTTTTGTACCTCCTCGAATACTTTGAATATATAACGCAAAATGAATTATTTCTACATATATAGATTAATAATTATTATTTGGTAGGTTGATGTGTAAAATATACACGCGTAACTGAAAAATTAACTAATCGCATTAAATTACAATAATAAATTAGAAACATTAAAATCAACACATTTTATAAACATTGTTTTATAACAAGTAATTATTTAGTTAGTTAATAAATAATAATAAATATTTCGCGGCTAAATCTGAACTCTTTAAAAATCGAGTTGGAATGCATCGAGATAAAAGATGTCATCCAGAATCTTGGACCTTAAAGCAAAATCAAACTCATATAAATAGATGTGTTGAAAAGTGAACTCTAAAGAATTATGGTAGAATATAATTTCCTCTAACAGAAGAATAAAAGAGGTTGATTTAAGTTTTTTCGACGAAGGATCGGGACCAAAACTTTGACCTAGCTTTTGGAATTCATAAAATCGAAACCGAATTCAATATGTAGAGTCATTCCACGAAAGAGGCTTACTTTTGTTTTGATATAAGATGTTTTGAAATTTTATTCGGACTAATTTTATACATAAAATATATTTATCTTTTCTTACACCAGAAATGTAGGCTAAAGCTTTAAGCCCGCCGTTTGCACTTTGTGCAATAAAAGTTTATAAATAAATCTTTCTATTTTCAAAGTGTATCTAAGGTTCTTTATAGATCAAATATGCTTCAAGTCCACACTGAATTATAATAATTGATTACTTTGTAAAGTAGGCTTTCAATAAAATAAAATAAAAACATGAGCACTCATAAAAGGTAAGAAATCAATAACTGAAGTAACAACAAATTCAAATTAAATATATTTAAAACTAAAACCAGAGTCAGAGTCTTCGGATGTCGATATATTACACTAAAATCATTTATACCAAAAATTTTGACTTAAAGTACTAAAATACAAATATCACGATATAAACGAGACCCAATAGAAATTCGTAAAAATAAAGTTAGTTTATAGAGTTCAATCGAAATCAATTTTGGAAAACAAGGTTATCCAAAATGATACATTGTTTTGCTAAAACACTCACTCACGCGGGTTGAAACGGAAATAAAATTATCATGAAATTGTATGTACAAAATTGGAGAAAACGTAGTTAAATAATTATCACATTGTAAAATATTTTATTGTAATAACCTAATTGTGAAAATATAATTTTTTCAACATAGAATTCCATACGAAAAAGTTCTCTTATTTCCAAAGTTAATATAGATTTTTATACATATTCTGCAGGCTATAAATTATATTTTATGTGTTAGCTGCGTGTTTTTCGAACTCTATTTGAGAAACAAAAAACCGCGCGACATTCTCTGCTCTGAATTCAGTGCTTTTATCACTTAGGTATTTTTGTCAGCGACTTCCTCAGATAGCGGGGGCTTTCTCAGCCGCGAGGAAATGAAATTCTTATCGGTCCTCCTTAGAAAGAAGCTCACTTCTTTCAGTTATCCGCAGGAAATATATAGGGGGAGCTCCCGCGGCACTCGCAATAACCACCATCTGATTGCTAAAAGGAATCACGGAAGAATTTCTCGCTCAATCTAAATAATGTTTCGTAGCAAACATTTTCGGGATTCTTTTATAAATTATTTGCACAAAAATAACATAGTAGCTGATCCGCGCAACTACGTATGCACCTCATAAGAGAGACAGGAAAAACAAAATTGGTTAATTTAAAAATGGTTATACTGAGCCAACCTTAAAAGATAGACTAATGTTGTCGCGTATTTTTTTTTACAACTATTAAAAGGAAATCATCCTGTCATTTTTGTGAAACTAACCATTTTCGTTCAATTGGCTAAAGCACGCAGCGAAATCAAGAGGGAAAAATATCCCGGTTTGGAAATATTTTTCATTCATTGGTCTTAAATTAATGTTATATTCTTCTTCGATAAATGGGGTATCACATATTGAAATGTTTTTTTCGATCGGACCTGTAGTTCCTGAGATAAGCGCGATCAGGCAAACAAACCCTTCAACTTTATTATATTTGTATAGATGTATGTATCTATTTCCTTATGTATCTGAATCACACGTTTTACGTTATCGGCTTATTTATATAGACCTAACAATCTCTTTTAAATCATCAAGTATGTTCGCTGGTGTTAATTCTACAATAGGTGTGGAAGGTTGTTTCTACTGAGAAGTTACTGAAAAGAATCTAAGATGATTAATATCAACTTTTTAAAAAATATAAGAAAAATTAAATGTGTGATATCGTTTCATTTTTAAATATAAATATATATTGTCATAAATAATCTTATTTTATTTATCAACTTTTGCCATTTTTATGCCTTTTAAAGAGACGCAGCGTAGTTTTCAAGACTTCTAAAAGTTGGTGCTGACTTTTAATGTTACAAGAAGTTGTACGTAAAACATTGAGAAGGCTCTATTTTGAAATCTATGGTTGTAAAACAGTTTTATGCAGCGAATTGGACAATATACTTTTATTTCATTGTGCATATCGTGATTATGCATATTCACGATGCGGTTTAACGTCCGAAATCAGGGAACGCGTTTAAAAACTTTCAACAATGATGTCCCCTTTTTCATCCTGACGCTACACAAAATTTACGATCAGTCCGCGCGAGTGAACACTGCGTGCCTGATGTTTCTAAAAATGTGTCAAACTTTTTACAAAGTTCTTTCATTTAGCTGCGTCCGGCCTTCCAATGTAGCCTTGTGAGTGGTTTTTTCTATTGTTTATTTTTTAGTTGCTATTGAAATGTCTTCGAGATAACAGATTTTGAGTAACGCAAAAACTGAGCACCGACCGGGATAATGAAATTTCTCCATTCTTTATCTGTCTATTGTAAATAAAGTACTTTTTTACGCGTTGCACAGCTTGCCTTCGATTGCCTTTTAACTGCGTTCAAAAAGAGTATCGAGGCATTTTTTTAAATACAAACAATTCCTTTCGTTGCGAATTGAATTACTTGACATCCACTTTCACGCACAAGCACAAATATTTTAAATATATTATTTAAAAGTGACTGTTTCATTACCTTAATAGCTCATTCTAATAATAATCCTAACATTTCTGGTTAGGAGTAAATCAAAATTACAATATTCTTCATTTAACTGTTATCAATCGATAACAACTCTACCGTCAGTTAGGACAGTTGAGGTTCGGAAATGGCTTTCAAAATTATTCAGGGATTTCTTTGTGTAAGGATTTTCACAGTCGAAATAATCATAAACGAAATTAATGTTAAACATGAAATATTTACTGATTTTTATTTACAATGAATATTACAAAGAGCGATAATTTCGATATAAAAATTTGAAAATGACGGCGTAACTATGTGTCAATGGTGGTAACTCGTTTTTATAAAGATAATATTCAAATTGCTATTGAAATATTCACCCATTTTTATTTATCAGCGTGCACAAGGCCTATTTTGCATAATCGGTTTATTTTAAAATAAAATGTCCCTTCTGAATCGGTTAGGATGAGGGCGCACCGTATCTTTTAACCTAAGACTTTTTTGTATTAAATATCACACAAATTATTATCTTCTTATATTGTATATAATTCTACTACACGAGTGCATACGATTGAATTTATTTTCGAACGGTTGAACTGACTTTTATGTATTTTTTATGTGAGTTGTGGTAGATTCAAGAATAGTTAAGATTTACATAAAAATATATTATCTATTTGATCATACATATGAAGCTTGTTTTTTCGCGTGAATGAACATAATTTACGATTGATAATTGATTATTTTTAGTGAATTTTTTCATTGGTCTAGTGGTTAGCATGTTCGACTACAGACATGAGGTCCTGGGTTCGAGTCCTGGGTCGGGCCAATTCAAAAATCAATATTGAATTTTCTATTAAGATTTTCTCAATATTTGCCCGAAGTTGGGTAGTTGGCGGTGTGATCCACCCCCGTGCCTCGGAGAGCACGTTAAGCCGTCGGTCCTGCGCCTGATCTCTCTCCGGTCGTGTCGGATTCCCGTCACATCGGACTATGAGAGTGAAGGAATAGAGAGTGCACTTGTGTACTATGCCTGCCAATCCGCAGTGGAGCAGCGTGGTGGGTCTATGCTCTAAAAACCCTCGCTCCTCGGAGTGAGGAGGCCTGTGCCCAGTAGTGGGACGTTAATGGGCTGCTACTTACTTACTTACTAGTGAATTTAAGTTTGTGATTTATTTTCAGCCGATGATTGGGAAAGGAATATTTAAATAGACATTTCCTTTTATCGAACACTTTGTTCCTAATTAAAATCATATCAGTAAAAAAATCTAGCTTTTAAATCTACATAATTTATTTTGTTATAGTGATTGTTGTCTCAATTCATTTAAGAGAAAAAGCAAAAAAATATTTTTATTTTGAAAAATGTTGTTAAATCTCAACACTTACGAAATCTACAATATATTTTAAGAAATCCACCACATATAAAAGATTAACCTATATTTGTTTCAAATTGTTATAATAAAAACTATCATGGTGCACGCTGCTTTAGAAACAGCGAGCCTAAACCGGTTGAATTAGGTTTTGTCGGTTCTTCTTCAAGCTACGAGTTTATGTTCGATTGAAACGGGATATTATTAGGTTTCACTCGTTTCTCGATATCGCTGAAGTTTATTTGACATAACAATGATAGCGGAATTAATATGCCGGAATGTTTTATTCAGAATTATAGATACTTAAACCGTTTCGGCTTTAGTTTATGTACTTAATAGAGAGATAAGTGATAATTATTTCGAAAGTAAAAAAATATTTTGGAATAAATATAGTATTTGAATGAAAATACTTTAAGGTAAATTGATTATAATTTATATCGTCAGGTATAATGTAATAGCTTAAATTGTGTCACTATTCTTTGAAAGCAACGATATGTATCAAAAGCAGGGCTAAACACAAAAATTCCCGCTAAGATATTATATATAAGGGATATAACGATATTATTATAGCTCTAAAGTCAAATAATACATTAGTTACTTTCATAGAAGCTATACTATAAAAATAATTTAAATATAAATCTGATCAGACTTGGCAATCTTCATAAAACACACTCATACATAGAAAATTTTGTAAATTCAAAAGTGACTCAAGATAACTTAAGTTACATAGGTATATGACATACCTATTTATATTTTATAACAAAAAAATATTATATCGAAAGCGGTCTCAAATTTGGTAATTTACGCACATCTTTATCGCTATTTGATTTCACATTTGACACTGTAGACCCGGAGCAGACATATTTATGTGTTTATATAACAATAAAGTTGTCAAAAATATGGCTAACCAAAGAAAACAGCAAACTATAAAATACATAAAGTAAAGACGTCGAATTAGAAACACCAAAAATGGAGAATTCAGTTCCAACTAGCGTCTTTGTATTTATTAAATAAATTACACAAAACTCTCATAGAAATTCGAATGCTTTGTTATTAGATAGGTTTACCATCTCGATGATTATGTTAGGATTTTTCTTGTTCTGTGCAAGATTAAAGTGAAATTCTTAACTCAATGGGTTTTTCTAAAAACTCTTTTGAATGTAAATTTCTATTTATATTGGTAAGTAAAAATAAAAAAATATCCTATTATTTTTGCATTACGTCAATCTACGTGAAGTTTTAATTTACAAACGGGTTTAAGTTACACAAAACTATCTTTTCTTAATATGTTAGGTTCATTAAACATTTCAATTGCAAAGTAAAAATTTTGCAATTTAAATTGATAGGTAAAATAATGTACCCGAGTGATGATTTTTATCGTGTCTGTACTGTAAAATATTTACTGAATTCTGGAAGATAGATCTCACTCATTTCCGTGATAATAAAACATAATATAGATTGTTTAATCATAATACTTAAATACTTCATTTAATTTTCTACCGTCTAACAGTATTCTGTCTTTCTTATCCCGTAGATAACTCGTGCTTAATCCATGAACTGTATTCATCTTGACTTTTCCGTTATATGAGATTGATTGAAAAAACGGGCTCTATTAAAAATGTAAGTACTTGTCATACGGAGTGTTAATAAATTTACTTTTTTATAATTGAAGTGAAAATTCTTTAGCGCTGTACGTTACGAGGTAAGTCTGTGTTGAGTCTATTATTATAGCAGTATAAACATATTACTTATATAAAAGATATAATTATATTATAGATTTAATCTATAAAAGAGATATCCAGGTATCTATTGACTCATCACGATATCTCTGGAAACATAAGGCGTAGAGACTTCCAAAATGGTAGGAATATTTCTTTTGCCGATTAGAGGTCAGCTAAGAACGGATTTTACGAAATTCCACCCGGAAAGATGGTTGCCCCCCGCAACCCTCCTATACGTGTGTTTCTTATTTATAAAACAATTTGCCTAAATTAATGAAAATGCTACCCAAAAAACAGTCCACGCAGACGAAGTAGCGGGTTCAGCTAGTATGCTCTACGCGTACACACTGCTATGGGCACACTTTTCTTGTGTCCTAGTTTATGTTTGTCTCATATGGCGATCCCAATTAAACTTATTCGAATTTTAAATTTAAAGATGCGTAGGCGCACAAGAATTAGGTGATGTTTAAAAAGATTAAAATCGGTCGCACGCTTGAGTAGGCAGGTGATTTATTGTTGAATCTATTATAAATTTCGCTCTTCATGTCGAATTTACCGGCTAATGAGAAACGAAACCGTTAACACATACTTTGGAAATCCGTGCCTAAATCAAAATGACACTGTGAGTTTGGTTAATTGGACTTCACGCGCTTTGATGATGCAATTTAATTTAGGATCCGGTAAAGTTAGGTTAATTAAGTTAAAATTATTGTCGCTTCGTAATTATATTCAAATACAAAATTTACATATTCAAAATTGAATACGTTCAAGAAACTGTTAATGAGATTAAATAGACATTTGCATCTATGCAAATCATTGGAACTTTTTAAACAAAGACGAAATGAAACGATGTAGGTATTTAAATTTATTCAAAATAGAATACGTAAATTATTTATATTAGAATTTATTTGATGTTCGTAAATATAAATTTTGTTAGTATTATATTCACTTGACAATAAATACTGGAAAATAAAACGAAAAGACAACAAAGAGCTTAAATAAAGTCCTTACAACACAGTTTTAGTGAGAGTGCTTAAAAAAAATATGTGATAAATAAGCGTCTACTCTTACATCGAACATAAGGGTGAGTTTACATAGACACAGCTGTCCGGGCAGCTTACAGCTTTTAGATTATGCCCCTTCATCGGCCGCGCCCCAAATTGAGAGACGCACCGATCTGAATTAGTAATGGTTACCAAATTGCTTTTTAATTTCCACCTTCTTGTTAAGGTTATTTCAGTATAACAATATAAATTAATATTGCTTTCAGAGTTTCTTATCCAACAGTTTTATATACATAGAACCCTAATTAGCCCACTAATTTTATGTGCTCGAGTGCACTTATGGCAGATTCGTTTTATAGTTATTTCTATACAAATAAAAAAAACTATTTTATTTTCTATCCAATTAAATAATAATACGTTAGGAACCCTTAAGAGAAATAAGAATATGAATCTTATAAGTAATTCATCAAGGCTTTGGTCATTTTATAATATTTAAAGAAACATCAATTCTCACAGTGATGTCGCAATATATATACTTAATACAGTAATAAAAGTGAAATTTTAATACAAAAAATGAAAACAAACTTGTAAATACATATTTTAGAGTGAAGAAGGTTCAGAAGTCATTTGTCGGGTTGAGCATACGCATTTTTAATAACATACCTCAACCAGTTTTAGATTTGCCTCCACATAATTTTAAGTAATATGTCAAAAACATCCTTTTATAAAAGGGATATTATAACGTTGAAGATTATTTAAGCGATAGAAATGTTTGGACTTGATTCCAGTTGCTCACAGAAGCAATATATTACACATTGTAGTATATCAAACTATCTTTAAAAGAGTAACCGTTGAGTTTCTTGCCGGTTTCTTTTCAGCGGATTCAAATTTCCGAACCGATGGTAGATTTGTTACCAACGGACAGACTACTGACGATTAAAAAGTGATTTTGAATATTTTGATTTGAATAAAGAATATTTTGATTTGATTTGATATAGGGTATCAAATATCTATTAAGAGTATCAATGTGTTACATATCACTTTATATGACAACTATATGGACCTTTTAAAAAAAATATATAAGTAACAGTGCCCAGTTCACTTTCGTACAAATACATACATACATACATAGCATCACGCCTTATTCCCATAGGGGTAGGCAGAGACAACATCCTTCCACTTGCCACGATCCTTGCATATCTCCTTCGCTTCTTTCAATCTCATTAAATCTTTCATACAAGTTCGTCGGTTTAGAGTACTCTTGACCTGGCCGTTATTTAAAATGTCCTGGATTTGGTCCAGGAACGTTCGCCTCGGTCTTCCCCTTCCAACTTTCGCATTCACTCTTGACTCATAAATCCTTTTTGTCAGTCTCCTTTCATTCATTCTCTCTACATGCCCAAACCATCTAAGCATACCTTTCTCAATTTTAGTCACTACGTCTTCTTTTATACCACAACGTTCTCTTATCACACTATTTCTTACTCTGTCACTCAGTTTTAATCCACTCATGCTTCTCAACGCTCTCATCTCTACCGCATTTATTTTACTTTTGTGATTCTTCTGCCATACCCAACTTTCACTACCATACATAAGTGTTGGCACCAACACTCCAGCATGCACTGCCAGTCTAGCCCTTTGAGACACCATCTGGCTATTCATAAAAGCATGCAGAGCACCATTTACCATATTCCCTGCATTCACTCTCCTTTCGATATCACTTTCACATGTTCCATCTTTTGTAAATTTAGATCCCAAGTATACAAATTCTTTCACCTCTTCCACTTGTTCCCCATCTATCAAAATATTGCCATTCATCATAGATTCATCTCGTTCAAAAAGCATAACTTTCGTTTTGTTTACATTCACTTTCATTCCTTTCCCTTTCAAAGCTTCATTCATAATATTTAGCATCTCCTGTAGCTCGTTAGCGGATGACGCAAGTATTACTTGATCATCAGCGTAGAGTAAACATTTGATGAGTAATTCATTCATTCTTAACCCATACATACTTTCTTTTAAATCTGTCAAACATTTATCCATGAAAAGGTTGAACAGCCATGGTGACGCAACACATCCCTGTCGAACACCTCTTTCGACAGGAAACCACTCCGTGTACGCTCCGTTTATTCTGACACAGGCACTAGAACCCTCATAGAGAGACTTCAATGCTTGGATCAGACAACCGCTCACCCCATACGTAGATAACGTTGACCACAGCTCATTCCTCACCACTCGATCATAGGCCTTTTCTAAATCTACGAACGCGCAATAAACTTTTTGGTACGTACGTACAAATAAAGAACATATTAAATGGTAAAGTTCGCTTCTCAAACATAATGCCAAAAGGAAATCAAGTTTGTTTCGCGATATTTGCTTTGGTACAATAAAACATATCGGTTCAATATTGAGTTACATGTAACAAGAACATTCGGACGTTGAGAAATCTCTCATCTCGTCGGCATCGCCGCTGTTATTCATTGTTGTATAATTCTTTCCCTTTTTTTTATTCGTGAACAAGGCGCGCCGGCCCTGCCCTAGAGTTTGGCCCAACCCTAATTTTAATGGCTGCTTGCCGTCACATCCGGATAACTAAGTATGGAATAGGTTTTTTCTACGATAATTAAATTACTTATTTTGTCTAATACTAATTTTTATTTTTGATTTTAATTGTATAATATTTAATAAACATTGTATTACAATATTTTCAAATAGTAAATATTGAGTTCCTGAGAATATATAAGGAATATAGATAAACGGAAGTTTCTTTGTCCTAAATGTTAATGTGACTTGAATTAATTACCGGCAAATACTGCTTTGATGCATTACATGTTAGTATACTTAAATTAAGAAAATATAGAAATTAATAAATTTAAAATCGATATGTAAATCATGTTATTATATATACCTAATCAACGAAACATAATTAAAAATTAAAATTGCGTGCGTAAAAGGTCAAACTTCTTTGGCATACTAATCTTTAAGTCTTGTTTATGTTTAAATAAATTAAAAACTTTAGATTTCCGAGACTTAGAGGGACGGAAAAAGGATGGCATGTTAGGAATTTAATTGTCATTAAAATACTACAAGTGTCGAAAATTAATACAAAAAGTTTATTCAAATCTCAAAAGACGAATTGTAAATAAAAATGCCGCGTTTTTTTGTCAATATTAGAAATTATTAATTAAATTTTGTTTTTGTATTTAAAATTTAGAGAAGAGAATTTATGAAATATTTTTATTTTATATTTTAACCTACTGTACATTGAATTAGTTAATGACGAGTGGCGAATTAAAATACCGCGTGTTATTTGTGAATATTAAAACTACCTAACCTTCAAACGAATTAGCTGCACATCTTCGTGACGCTAATCACGCGTTTCATCCGTAAAAAATTACCCTCATGCGTCTGAAGAAGTTTCATTTCAAAAATATTACCCATATTTGCAGATAAAAATGGACGCTGGAAAGCAAACACATAGTACCTTTAAAATAAAGTTTTGACAAAACTTGACGATTTGCCGCTACTGTGCATATGTTTAGCAACAAAATATAAATATAGTACCTAAAAATGACAACTCTATTCGATATTTACGGAAGTTATATTTTTGTATCTTGATGAAATGATTTTGAATTTGCGTGTTGGTACGTGTTTGCTTTACAGCGTCGATATGTATAGGTCTCACAAATGCCTAATTGTTTTTTTTTACGATTTCGTTGGTTTTACGTGTAAAAACAAATATTAAAGACATCTCTATATATATTTAATGCTTAAATGTGAAACAGTGAAATGAAATGTATATACGTAAAGAGCGTTCTACAGTACTTTTAAGCGGAAACCAAATTGATAAGAAAAGCAATAAATTTATTCCTCGCTATTACTGACTAGGTAACATTTAGTAAAAAAAAGTGTGCTTCGAATTTATAATAGATGTTCTTTAAACCGAATGTGGCTTGCGTCGCAATTATTATCCAATAAACTAAACTCAATCGAACAAGTAGCAAAGTGTTAATCGATTATTTTTTGCAATGCAATAATGATCAATCAACATGCAATGCCGGTGGTATCCAGTTTTTAGCAATACCTAGGCACTGCGAGTAGGTACGTGTCAATGGGAATTATAGCACCGGAGGCGTAACTAATTGCTGTAATTAAAGCACTATAAATCACTCATTTATGGACTAAGTATGCAGCCTATTTCTTACTTTTTATCACCTGTTAGCAAAGGGTTAACGGGTGAGTATTCACAAGGAACAAACTAAAAAAAAAAACATTTTTAGCAAAGGTTAAGTGTACTGCACCTGATATAATTCTCCAATCGTATGTCGCCCGAATTAAAAAAATTAATCAACAAGTTACCAAGGTAAAGGACAGTATTATTATTTTATCCATTGTAATATTTTTTCTGAAACTGGGAGACTACATGTCATTTTAACTGCACGTCTCGGATCCAAAAGGGTGATTAAAATACAAAACCTTAAATTAAAACTCAATGCAAAATTTATAGTTTTATGTACCCAACAAAATCGCTTATTATTTTATATTTGCATTAGAATGCATTTAACACTATTTTTCTTTTAAAATTGAGCCACAGCTAATCGAAAACTGAGTTTTTAATCCATCCACATATATACATTACCTTTGTAAGTATTTGAAATTGTTGAAGGGTCATACCGAATTTGATAATGTTTTTTATGTATCTTCGAGTTCATTAAAGAACGGTCTCTAGTAAAAAGTCAATCCGGCCATCCCCATATCTCCACGGAATCGGGAATGCCACGGATGATACCGACAGAAACTGCTAGCTAAATCATAATAATGCATGTTGACTCAAGAGTATTAGGTCCCAGTATCTTCAATTTCAATTAGACAAGCAGTAAAACATATGTGAGATTCAAATAAACCACTTTAATGTAGCGAGCATGCAGTCATATCTGTATTTAAGATAGCTCCTAAATTAATTAACCCTTTCAGATTGGATTCCCATGTAGGAACGTTTTAATACAAAGTATAACTAGTGTTGGGCGACCACAGTCGACTCGATATCGAAATGAACCGCGATATATTATCAAATATTACATTTATAAATATAAAGTTACATAGTTCTGTAGAAAGCGGTGTTGCCCTAGTTGTAAGATGCGTAAATTCTTACTCCGAAGAGGCGCAGGTTCAAATTCTGGACAGGCACTATTTCTTTTCTTTACATAATAAGAAATTAACGTGCTTGACTCTTTTGTTCTCCTCCATCACCTCATCGTAAAGCGCAACGCTTAGGTGAATGATCTTTTGTATCTGTAGTCTGCGAACTCGCAGTGGACCAGCATGTTTATGCTACGTGGAGGGCTCTACTTAGATGTGGGACGTTAAAAGACTCCTATAATAAAGGAAAATTGTAAAAAGATAAAAGTAAACAGGATTTACCTTTATTGTTTTACTGGTTAAAAACAATATCAAGCGTACGACTTCATTTAAATGAACATCAGACTTCACTACAAATATTTCCCAAACATTCTTTTTTTCTGCAATCATATTTAAACCGTATTAATTGCAATCGTTGTCTTTTAATTTTTAACTGGATATCTTTTAATAATAATACTAGATAAAGCTCGACTTCAACTATAATTTTCGCGTAAACATAAGTTAACATTTTTATAAGTTGAACATAGATTATTTGAGGAGATAATGCTGAAGGGCCTGGTAGAGAATATGGGCAAAATGGATGATAAGTGTACAAGAGCAGATTCGTATTTCTTTGGCTGACAATAGCGCATGACTGTTTTATTTTCAAAGGATAAGTATTGATACAGTCTTAGATGGAAGCGCATTTAAAGGGTAGGTATTTATGGAATAGAAACTTTATGTTTTCTTTTCTGTTACGGTAGTTAAGTATTTTTCTAAATTTGCCCTACCGGGAAACGAAGGACTTTGATTAGAAAAGTGTGTACTCGCATCAATGTGCCGGCGAGCCCACCAAAGCGAGGCTGATAAAAACGTGTTAAAAATAGTCAACTAGTAGTATCTCTGGGTAGAAGTCACCGACGCTGCACTCGCGGGCAACCCTTCCGCGCAAGCTGATGCATGAATTACGAGTGTGTCGGACGGGCCTCAGCGCCCCCGCCGCTCCGTGTCGGATCGATAGAGGCTTTTTGTTATATTCAAGCCGTAATTGCTGAAAAGTTTTCACGCCGTAGCGCCGGTCACGCGTATTTTATTACTATGAAATTGAATTATTTATGACGCCATGCACGACAGAGCGACCATTGTGCGCGGGACGCGGCTGCTGCTGAATTTTAATATTAAAATTATGTATTTTCGTTGCGGCGGTACCGCGCGATTAGTACGGTAACGCGCTCGTCACAAAATGACATATCTGCGAGCGGCTTAATTGCGTCGGCCCCAAAGCCTTGCCCGTGATTTATGTATATCCAATCCCGGTCGCCTAATCCCGCTCCACCCGGGTCAATCCGACCCTGGAAAAGGTTTTCCCGGTTATTTTCCGTGGAACTTTTAATCCTACCGAATACCGACATACATCATAGAGGATTAAGAGGTTTAAATTGGAAGTTACCGACGTCCGAAATAAATTTGAATCGGCCGGCACTCTGTATTGTGATATCGACGCCGATACTAAATGGGCACCAATATTATCCTGCAAGTAAATCTTGTGGTAGACTAAGCTTAAAGCGGTCAATTGTATACGTCTATTCGTATCCCCTCACTTTTGTGGGTTTGCTCCATATTTTTTATTGTAAAGAAACAATATGTGCGATGATGATGTAAGTAAGCATAAGACGTACCTACTACTACTATCATTAACTACTCACGGTTTCTAAGAAAAAGTATCACACTGATCTGACTGTAAGGAGTAACTGTAATAATGCTATTTAATATGGATTAATATTATTGCAGCACAAAAAATGTTCCTACCGGTAACTGTTAACAGCTGAAACCATTCAAACGATGTTTCAAAAATAAGTTGCAACAATTCGAAGGTGATATTAATATTAATAAACTCACATAACATGAGATCTTCAAAATTATTCGTGATTTTTATCATCATAACACATGCAGGGTATCCCTTAGTACCATTTAAGAGTCTAATCTTGTAATTAATAATGAGTTTTTAAGATATTTGACATAGTCTTAATGTAATATTGGATGGATAACAAAAGAATTATATCAGTCACTTAATACAGTAATATAAGAATTCAGGAACAATATTTTTTATTAAGAAATTATAGGAAATAAAATACTTTGCTTTAAGGCATTGAAAAGTTAATTACCAGTAAAGAAAAAATCAGTAAAGAAATTTTTGGTATAGTTATATTGAATTTAAAAGAAAAAATGTCCTTACTATTAGTACGTATTTCAGCTTCACATATGGGTGTTAGGAAATGAAATTAAAAGGGTATCAATAAGGGCGCAGTAAATCACACAAAACCACTCGCTCGGCAGTCCCGACCCTTTGGAGTGGACACCCTTTGGTAACACCTGACCTATCGCAGACACCCACATTTTCTGTTGCCCTGATCTATACCTATTAATATAAATATAATATTTTTTAAATATCATATCTTTGTATGTATTATTCTTCAGTATACGTTTGACTGAACTTTCCCTGATCGGATAGAACAGCGAATCCCGCCCCCATGGTTTAGAAAATTCTTCTATTGCGATACTTAAAGATATTTCCTAGCTAAAAGGAACAAAATTTCTACAAATACATATATCAGACGTGAATGTAATAAGTTCATAAAGCTACATCTTAAATGTACTTGATCTGTACATAACCGACATCTTCCTAAATTTATATAATTTAAATAGCTTAACCTCTTGTGACAGAGTTGCTCTATGTTGATAAAGTACTTGACTCTATGTTGATGAAGAAATATGACATAACGAACATAAATATGTAACTTAAAATTCATACTAGGACTTCAACGTAAAATTTGTTTAATCGAAAGTGAGGATTATATGTTCTCAAACCAAGTCACTCTGAAAAATATAATTAACTCTTTTCAATACCTATCTAATCCAATCTTAAAACATTTGTAATATTGTCTGCATGCAGTAACAATAACTACATTGAAATTATCCATTATTTTAATATATTTATTTATAAGTTTTGTATAGTGATACATTTGTATAAGATATGTTTATAACTGATGTCCCCGTATTTCTACAAAATCGGGAACTGTGTGAATGATATTGCCAAAAACAGCCAGTGACGTCATCAAACTAATCGAAAATTACAAAGATCTCAAATAAATATGCCAATCTTTGTATCGTTCATAAATACCACGACGTTATCAGAACTTCAGCCGTAAGAAACCTATTTAGAAGGGTAACTTTTTTAAGATTTTATAAATAAATAGTGTTAGTAAAGCAAAAAATTTAACTTTGAGATTTTATATTCGATTAAACATTTGTTTATGGACCTTTCTAGATATGTTATGATAAATGCCTAAAATGACGTATATTTTTATTATTTTATATATTTATAATGCTACAAATTTTACTAGTAGAATAACAATTTTTTACTTACTTACTTGCTTACTCTTTTTATACGAGCAGCCTGTGGATCGACTTCAGTGCGCAGGGTTAGGGGCAGTTCCAGTAGTATCCTGAAAGCCTTAGCAGACAGACTTGATTGCCACTACCATTGCATATGGTTCAGATGCTGTCAAATCGGGGCTGTCTTAGTTGTAAGGTCTAGGTTAAGGTAGTTTTAAGTTAACTAACAGTAGCTTAAGTCTTTATGAAATTTTTGTTTTATCTCATGTGATGGAAATTGATGATACAGTCTAAGATGGAAGCGCGCTAATCTGGTAAGAGGCGATACACCTCTTAAATCTGTTTGTTTGGCGATACGTCTTTGTTGGTAGGGTGGTAACTAGCCACGGCCGAAGCCTCCTTCCAGTCCAAAACAACAACACACAACATTTACTAACAGGATGTGATCCTTTATGATCGAAATAAATATTTTTTTTATTTTTTAACTCACAGAGAAGTATAAAGTTACTAACTTAAATCTACAATTGATTGAAGGGACTATTAATAAAACCTTTAAAAACAGCTGATAACCTGTTTTTGAAGGTTTTATTTTTTTAAAAGGTTTTTAAACTCAGTACGCTGTTTTCATCGTTGTCTGTATTACCTATACAGCAGTATATGTTTACCCATCTATATCTAATGTTCGTACTGTAGCTGTATAATGTACTGTGAACACCCAGTACACGGAATTGGGTGCGTAAATCATTAATCAGCTGCTCATTTGTTCCCGCCAAAATTATTTATGTGTGCGTGCCATGTTCTCGTTGCCTCTTTAAAATGCCGTTCTGGCCGTATGCTGACTAATCTATTGTCTAGATGCAAGCTCATGTGAAATAGATTGCCTAGATTATATAAAGAAATAAAGCAAATATTATCATTAAATTTGGTACTAGCAATGCCCAGCGGTTTCACCCACGTAGATACCGATCTCGTGGCAATGGAGACTTTCCATTAAGTCAGACTCTTTTTCTTAGATTGACATTTTTAAATTCGATTTACCTTTTGGATGGAATGTCCTATTTTAATATTTTAAAAAGTATTTTATAGGTATAGAAACGGCCTTTAATAAAATATTATTTAATAGGATAGGGATTGATATAGAGGTTTGAATAATATATGGTTTAATTATTGTCAGCACTTCTATTAATTTTTAAAATGTAATAAAGTTGTTAGCGTAGCATAACTATGGTAGTTGGACATATGGTATCGCGGACTTTTTTGTAGATATTAATACGTTCTATAATATTGTAGAACATTTTTTTGTTCTATCATCAATAGTTTCCGTAGCGCACGAGATACTATTTTTTGGTTTCACAGCTTGGGTTACATTAATGCACTTTTCTTAGGGATTCCTATTTTTTGAGAAAGTAATATAGCTATGTCACTCAGTAAAAATACAGCTATGTAATGGTGAAAATTTTTGTTTAAATTTCTCCAGTTGTTTTTGTTCGAAAACGTTACAAAAATACATGCATACTTACATACAAAATTCACAAATGTTTCCTCTTATAATATTAGTTTAGATTAATCACCTCTGTAAAAGCGGACCTTTCTTAAAATGAAACACTGTTCGACCTAATTTATTGTATTTTCAGTTATCATTAAGTGTTCGTCTTTTTACCATTTATGAATATTACAATTTTTCCTCTTACATTCTTAAGTTTAGCCTCATTGGTCTAATTGTTAGTATGTTCGGCCACAGACATAAGGTCCTGCTTTTTATTACTGGGTTAGGTTAATTAAAAAATGGATATTGAGTTCTCTTTTAAGATTTTCTCAAAATATGCCCGAGATTGGGAAATTGGCGGTGTGCTCCACCCCCGTGCCTCGGACAGTACGTTAAGCTGTCGGTCCTGCGCCTGATCTATCTCAAGTCGTGTCGGATTGCCGACACATCGGACTATGAGAGTGAAAGTACACTTGTATAAGGATATATGTGTAAGGACGCCTGTGTGCAGCAGTGGGTCGTTAATGGGTTGTTACCTTATTCTAAAGTTTTATTCAAAAAACAAGACAATTATTCGACAATGTCTAATGTGTTAAACTTAAAAACCCTACACTTAAATTAACAGAAAGAATTTAGAACTTCCAAAATTATAGGTCATTTTCTATATTTTTTTATTAATGGTACATTGTATAGTAAATTTTTATAAATACAATTAAAAATAAAAAAAATTAACAGACGTATTGGACTAAATTTTTATTTCAACTGTATCAGATTTTATTATTGCCTCTTTAAAGATGTTATAAATCCAGTAATGGATTTTATGGCAGTTTTTACACTTAAACGTCACACGTTTTCTTTAAAACAATTACTTTTCAAGGCATTTGTTTAATCACGATCGGACTAATCGACAAAGTCATCGCATACTAAGTTCAAGGCTGAGTGTCAAAGGATGTAACGTCAAAGGGCTCACTTCATGCTGACTAATTAATACAATTTATGTACCTGTTTGTAAGCGCCTTTAAATAGTTTCGACACGAAAATGAATTAGTAACACTAAATTTGTAATTCTCGGTGACATAAACTAATTAGCATACTTTATTTGATACTAATAGTCATGCACAATGAAAAAGTCGTTGAACTGAAGTGTTTTATGAATTTGAAATTACAAAATGTTTATAGTGAAATCCATTTGTTTGAGTATAATAATGACATGCTGCTCATTTGGCTGTTAAGGCTATAAAAAATACAAGTTATCTGTAGTATAAACTCGCTGTGCTTATCGTAGATGCCATTATCCTGTAGGAATACAGTGAAATCCGTTCAGAGTGAGCATCTACATCGCAAAATCAGGCACTTTGTAACCAATTAATCTTGTATATTGTTAAAAGCTTTTAGAGACAAGCAAATCAGTAAGCGATATCTATATATCTGAAAAATTGGTAAATAAAATGAATTTCCTTAGAATCCACATACATTATTAAGTTAATTCAATTTATTTGCTCAAAAATTCATTGTTAATTGACTTTATTTTAAAAATTAACCTGTAAGAATATCCAGGTATATTCATTAAATATTTCTTGAGTTTTTAGGATCTTATTGTTTAAATATCATATTATATTTACCCTTATAGTCACAAAGTTATATTTTTATTAATGGATTATTAGTTGAATTATAAAAAAGCCCAGTTAAATTAAATAAATCTCTTGTTAGGATCCAGGATGTTTTTAGTCCAATTAGGCATCTAATATTAAAATCATTATTATTAATAGGCTCATATTCGTAAGAAATAAATTTTATTACAATTTAATATGGCATATAATTAGTTTTCGAACGGACTGAGTTAAGTACATTAAGTTTGTTGTAACAACTGTTATTTATATTGGACATTCTTTGTCCTAACTTAATCCATAAATTTTATTTTTACCCTTGATAATTATGGGCATTCTTGGAGTTTGTCTGTTAATGGGTCAAATTGTCCCTTTGCTTTATAATGTATCCTTTTGGAAATTGTGAATAATTGCTGTACTTGAAACTAATGTTGTATTATTACCAAACATATTGTCAATAACTTTATACATTTGTGTGTCTGTTTGTTTCCGCTAATATTTGAAGTAGCTGCAATTATTATGACGGGAATTTCACTGTCAGATGATTGATGATATATAGTAATTTAGGCTGCTTTTATTTTAGATATAGAGGCATCCGACATTACGCGAGTAACACCCCAGGAACTGCTAGTTACCTATATATTATAGAAATCCTGATATATTTGCTTCATTTGTATATATAAAACGAAGAAGGAAATTAATTTCCTCTTACACCTTTTCTATATAGAGGTTTTTGTAATAAAGTAACACCTATTCATTTATTCCAATGTTCTTATATAAAAACTACGAACTCTTATCACAAAGAGTATATTTTAATAATTATTACACTTTACTTTATAAACCTGTGCCAGTGCTTTCATTGTAAGTGAAAATAATAGTAAATGCTAATTACAATTTTATTAACTCGAGCACGGTTTCTGTATTTCGTAGCCTAACCTTATAAATATTCTTTAACTCACACGGATCTTTATCCACGGCCGTTGAACCCAAATAATTTAATTAAGCATTAATATTCGTAAAAGTTGCGCGGAAACACGCGTCTGAGGTAAGTAGCATAATAATGTCCCACTATTGGGCTTTGGCCCCTCCACTCATAGCTGAGAGGGTTTTAAAGCACGAATCCACAATGCTGTTCAACTTCGAGTTATCAGATTACACACATACTTTATCTTCCAGGATTTAAAGGTTTCCTCACGATATTTTCCTTCAACTAAAAGCATAATGATTTATTTTAAACAATATATAAATTTCCTAAGAGATCTCAACGACAGCAATCATACATATCTTACCACAGCGGCATGTTTTAGTGGCGTTAATCGGCGGGGATCTCTTACTGTCAAGTATAATAGGCGCAAAGGTTGGCCTGGTGTGCAGTTGCCTCCTTCTGCGAGGCTATCATCTCGTTGAAAGAGGCGATGGAGAGAGAGAGAGAGAGAGAGGGAGAGAAAGAACACCAGATGCCACTCTTCTCCGAAGGAGAAGGCCGGAAGGAAGGAGGCGGCGTTACGAACGTCTTTTAGCTCCACTTTGAACCCGTGATTCACTTTGCCGGCCGCAACTGGGCTTGCCAGAGAGAATGTGCAAACGGACCTCTGACAAAGTCATCAAAGGTTGACGAGGGTGCCGCTAGGTTTTAGTAGTTATTCTGGCACAGCCAGTGAGTCCCACAGTGCGTTTAAGCATTTCCCAGCGATAAAAAAGAACATAAATATCTCACAAAAATATATCTAGGGCTGATTTCAAACTCAGATCAAAGCATTACTTCCATTGAATTATATAATTTTAATATTTACAAATATATTTTACACCATATCTATATCCGCCAACATTTGACTGTGATCTAACTTAATGATAAGTTATGATGCTATCTAATATAGTAACGTGCTAACCTAGTAAGAGGCATTTTACCTCTTATGGTTTCTAGATGAAATTGTAACGGGGCGTAAACTGTTGCTTGGCGGCATGCCTTGTTGTTGTTGTTAGGGTGACAAACATCTACAACCGAAGCCCGCTGTGCTGGAAATCGAACCCTGAATCTGCCATTGCCCAGCGAGGCTATCGGTGTATATGTATTTCCAATAAGTAGTAGGTATATATTTAGTTTATTATAAGTTTTATACTCCATCTTTTAAAGGTTTATTGGAAGAAATCGCTATTAGGGTTAAGTGGTTCCTTTTTTTTTATTGCTGACAGTTTAGCGCTCGACTGTGATCACACCTGATGGTATGTGAAAAACAATCTAAGATAGAAGCACTAATCTGGTAAATTTTCCTCTTATAGTTTCAATACAGCATCGTACCCAATCACAAATCTCTTTGCTGGACGATATGTCTTTTTTGGGTGGAGTGGTAACAAGCTACGACAGAAGCCTCGCAAAGTCCAGATTATATGTAGACATTCCATATTTGTTGTTTCGTATTGCCTTTGATACATACTTTTTCTAGGTATGATGTAATTTGATATCACAATAATTGTTGGAAATCGGTTAAATTCTAGCCAACTAAAAGCCTTCATCGAAAAAGTTTCTTAACTTTTCAGAGATACGAGTATAACTAAACAATGCATGGTGGGACATTTCATTAACTCCGCAATAGAATATATCTATCTTTTAAATATCCGAGAATTATTCCAGTAGTTAGATGTTAATAATATCACCATGATAAAATACACACGGTAGTTTAGACGTTATAATGATCAAATATGTAGGCAAAACGTTTTTCTATTTTTGCAATTCCGAAGCTGGTAGCTAGGAAATAAATAAAGAATCAACGAGTTTATCCATTGGGCCATCAAGGCACTTGAAAAACGCGCGTCTATTTTACATTTATTTATCAAAACCCACTAACTATAATATGTATTATGTGTATAAATTGAATACCCTATCGCGGCCGTAATCTGAGAACAAGGCCGGCACCTATTGTCATCGTTCCGTTTAGCTTACCTTTAATTACATAGGCGGTTTAACCTCGGCTTCCCGATAAAGGTGAAGAATGCACTTATCTTCTTTACCCCTTAGTTGGGTAAAGGATATATTAATAGAGTAACCATTAAGTTAGTGGCCATGAAGATATCGCAATATCATTATATTAAATGAGAGAAACCGGTCTGTGTTTTATCTGTGGTACAAAGTATAATTGCTATATAAAAACTGCAATAAATTATTCAAGGCTTCAAGCTTCTCAAATTAGATTTTATTTAAATATATATACAAAAATTGTAAATTTTATTCAAATAGATAATAAAGTGAAATATAGTTCTTATTATTTGAATATTGCATTAATACAATTATTATAAATAATTACACTATTGATAGTTGCCAACAATTGTATATCACCTAATCCTTATATTTAATACTTATAAAAAAAAGCTTTAGTTAAAGTAAGAACTTGCTGCAAATATTTTATTATTAAAATTATCTAAATAATAGATGAAATAGGTACAAAATTAAATCCACCTGAAGCATTTTATTTTTACATATATACTATAATCATGATTGTGTTAATTTAAAGAAGTATATATGTATAGATTTTTTTTAAAAAATGCTTACTAAGCCGCATTGGAATAGCTTGATAGGTTTATATTCTAAAAAACTTCTGTCCCTTCTTTATTGCTGACAGTTTAGAGCTTGACTGTGATCTCACCTAATAGCAGATGATGATACAGCCTAAAATGGATGCGCGTTAATCTGGTAAGAGGCAATTTACATCTTCTGGTTTATTCACAGCATCGTACCGGAACATAAATCTCTTTGCTTGGCAGCACGTCTTCGCTGATAGAGTGTTGACTAGCCACAGCCTCCCAGCAGCCCAGACTCAGACAAATTAGAAAATGCAATTTCCTTAATCTGGCCTACTGGGACTAAGGAAGTCTTCGCCCTAAATTGTAATATTAAACCGGTACTCCTTACTTATTTATTTAAAGGAATATGCTATTATCTTCTATCTAATTAGGTCCTGAAAGAAAGGAAACTTTATTCGATGCATTATGAGACTTATACATAATAATGCAATTTATTTAAGAATTATTTTTGATTTATATATATTCTGTGGCAGAACTATACCATCTGGGTTCTGCGGCAAATTTTTTGCTGGAACCGTACCACAAACATCGTCACGTACTTATTTAAATTTTAATAGTACCACTTAAATAGTTATCCAACACCAATAAAAGTTATATTTTCAGGAGCGTGCATGGGTTTATACATTTACATTAATTCCCATTCATCACCCTATATACGTCCCACTACTGGGCATAGACCTCCTTTCTTAGGCTCGAGGGAATGAGTTATAGTTCCTACGCATGCTTTCATCAACAGACTCCATATTCATCTTCCATTTGCTAACCTTTCGATGAAGGAAAGACATTTTGACGAAACCTGCAACCTGCAATGAAACAAAATTAACAATTAAAAGGAAAAAAGATCGGGCCATAGAATTTTCAATAGGCAGAATAACCAAGTTGCATGTGCTGTCATGTCCCATCTGCCTTTCGGACCGGGGCCCTCTTGGGCCAGGGGCCTGTGGCGTTTTGCCAGCCCTATACTTACGCCACTGCATATATTGCTATTTAAACTCGTCCAATGCTATTAAAAGTGCATTCGTTATTCTATCAAGTTGATATAAGAAGTTTGCAAAAATATTTCTACCTACACCATATTTATTTTTGCTAATTAATAGCCAGACCGCCTGGGTGGCTACGATTGTACTAATTACGTCAATACGTCATTCACTGTGATGAATTATTAATGATTTATACCACTGCACTATGATAAACGACCTTAATATCAGTTGAATATTTTTATCGCTTGATAGCAACAAAACTATAATGCTAGTAAATTATTCTTATGATATTACGCCATTCATCTCAATTAATATGTTCAAAGTGTTCATATACATTTAGTATTTAATTAAATAACAGAAAAGAAATATGAATGTCAAGACAAATTGGTACTACATAATTACGTATACGATATCTATTTATTATTTGCATTATTTATCACAAATATTATTATTGTAATAATAAAGAAAGCATAGAAAATCCATAATTTTTTATCACCAAAAAGTACCTACCTATATAATGAATATCATGACAATATTTGACATATAAAATATTACAGATTGTTTATGATTTTTTTGTAACAAAAACAACATTTATACTTTACTTAGTGAATGTCTACGTAGCGACACCAGTAGTTATGTGAAACTTCAAGTCCATCCGACCTAAAGTACGAGATTTCGGGATGAGTGGTATTTTTCTTATACACATACTTTGAAAAAGTTCAATATTATAATTTACGTACTTACATTTGGAACTTTATCATTATAAAACAATGTTCTTTATTAAAACGTAACAAAAATACAATACGAATTTCTAATGTTAATATTTTTCTATTCGACGCTAGATGTCACTGTTCTAAAAATTACTAATCAACTTCTAAAACGCTTATAAATTAACCTTAATAAATTATGTTAAATAAGCAAAAATAACAAATGAGAATAACAAATAAAGTAGCAAATTAATATTATAATATACATGTAAGCAAACTGATCTTTTATGGTAATAAAAGTGAGTGTTAATATGAAATGTTTGAGATAGTAGCGACAAATGTGCCGCAGTTCAATGTAATGGCGATAGAGGGCGTGATTTATGACGATTTTGATAGCCTGTTAATTTGTTGAACGCCTTTTAATGACACTTAAACTGAATTTTATTAACTTGTAAGGCCTACTGGTTTCCATTTTTGTGATATATTAAAACTTTTATATCTCAGTTAATTGACCCACTATAAATTTGTATATTTTTAATAGGTTTTTAATGGATTACCTTTTTGTTACATGGTGTTTTGGTCCGCTCTGCTTTTAATAATAACATCAGTCTTATTATAAAATCTTAAAGCGTCATTCTTGTCATTATTACTTTTATATATAAATGGATATTGACAAATTATTAAAAATTCTAAAATAACTTTTAGAATTAGCAAATTTTTCTTTTTATACCTTAAAATTAATATAGTTCAATATTTAAATTACATTTTTTATAAATAGCTGTTCTCGAAGGTATTACTTATATTATTCTGGATCCTTTCTTAAATATCCTTTTCTGTATAATTATACGTGGATACGTAATATAATTATAAGTGGAGTTTTTGTGTAGCATTTTTAATAGTAACCAAAAAAGCGACCGTTACGCTCAGAATCCTAACCAACTCCATAAAATATTATAGTTGTGATTAGAAATTGTTGGTTGTCCAATGTCAAAAAAACATGTTTTTACTATATTCCGATATATTTTTTCCTTTTTACTTCCTTGGGTTTCCACAAATAATTCAAAACCAAACTTAACTAAATCAGTCCAGCCGTTCTTTAGTATAGTATATTGTAGTAAAAAAGACCACGAGATGAGTCTTACTGGCACCACCAGATGAAAGTTCCTTGGAAAGCCTGGTGACGCTTTAATGTACAGAAGAGGACCACCGAGGGGGTTTCAGTGGGTATAATCCTACATAACCTGGCTTTTCCTCCAAAAGCCCGGGTATCTTTAGAAGNTTTAAATTACATTTTTATAAACAGCTGTTCTCGAAGGTATTACTTATATTATTCTGGATGCTTTCTTAAATATCCTTTTCTCTATAATTATACGTGGATACGTAATATAATTATAAGTGGAGATTTTGTGTAGCACTTTTAATAGTAACCAAAAACGCGACCGTTACGCTCAGAATCGTAACCAACTCCATAAAATATAGTTGTGATTAGAAATTGTTGGTTGTCCAATGTCAAAAAAAACATGAAAAAAAAAACAAAATTACTTTTTTAAAATATAATTTGATTTTTGAACGGGCGAACATCAAAACATTCAAAACCAAACGTAATGAAGAAAAAAAATCTTCACTATTAAATTGAAATTGATTTCTAAACGACGAGATGAACATCAACTGATTGACTGGTAAGAAATATTCTTAAGGGAAATCGAAGTTGTTGTTTTTACTATATTCCGATATATTTTTCCTTTTTACTTCCTTGGGTTTCCACAAATAATTCAAAACCAAACTTAATTAAATCAGTCAGCCGTTCTTTAGTATAGTATATTGTAGTAAAAAAGACCACGAGATGAGTCTTACTGGCACCACCAGATGAAAGTTCCTTGGAAAGCCTGGTGACGCTTTAATGTACAGAAGAGGACCACCGAGGGGGTTTCAGTGGGTATAATCCTACATAACCTGGCTTTTCCTCCAAAAGCCCGGGTATCTTTAGAAGACTTCCCCCCGTGAACAAAAAGATCAGTCCAGCCGATATCAAGTTTTAGCGCGACTAACGAACACCAATTCATTTTTATATATAAGATTTGTAATGAATTTGTTAAATAAGCAGGTAAATAAACAGCAAAAGAACTAGGTTTTCACAAAATTAAAACAATCGCTCACGGCGGTATTACCTATCATTTTATAAAAACACACATACATACATAGCATCACGCCTCATTCCCATAGAGGTAGGCAGATACCACGTCCTTCAACTTGCCACGATCTTTGCATATCTCCTTCGCTTCTTTTATTCTCATTAAACCTTTCATACAAGTTCGTCGGTTTAGAGTACTCTTGACCTGGCCGTTATTTAAAATGTCCTGGATTTGGTCTCCCACCTTTCATATTCACTCTTGACTCGTATAGCCTTTTTGTCAGTCTCCTTTCAGTTATTCTCTCTACGTGCTCAAACCAACTAAGTATACCTTTCTAAATTTTAGGCACTACGTCTTCTTTTATATCACAACGTGCTCTTATCACAGTATTTCTTACTTCGTCACTCAGTTTCAATCCACCCATACTTCCCAACGCTCTTCTTGTAAAAAAAAAATATGAAAAAAAAACCTAGATTGATTAGTATGCATTGTTAATGTCACTCCCAATGAACGTAGAGCCATAATGGTTTCTTAATAATAATGCTCGCAGGGGTAACGTACCCCTTAAAATTAAAAATGGCCGCTAGAGGAGCACTCTCGATTGGTGGCCATAACTCATCCCGCCGCCGGCAGGGGCGCTGGCGGTGCGTCATTTGTCACTGTCACCCCCCTCCCCCGTGGCTGGAATGTTCTGGCAAGATGTGGGGATGCTGATCTATTGTATAACTATAAACACACTACTTGAGCGAAATATTTAACTTTTACGGATACTGAAATAGACTTTTTCACACGCGTATTGCCTTTAAGTAGGCTTAATTGTATTTTCATGGCCTCGCTGTTGCAGTGGTGCGAATTCTCGCTTTGCTAACAGAGGTCTTTGATTCGATACCTGGTAGGGCGAATTTAGCAAACTACCTTTTCTTGCTTCCAAACAAGTACCATAAAGCAAAAAAAATGTGTTCAAGTACAATGCTCTGAAGAAATTATAAGAGGTAAATTGCCTCTTACCAGATTGGCGCGATTCCATCTTAGACTGTATCATTACTTACCATCAGGTGTGATCATAGTCAAGGGTAGCTGTCAGGAATAAAAAATGTATCGTTACACTATTATTAGGTAAGATAAGTATCACCACTCATAGGAGAGAGGGTTTTTAGAGCATAGACTCACCACGCTGCTCCACTACGGATTAGCATAGTACACAAGTGCACTCTCTTTTCCTCCACTCTCATAGTCCGATGTGATGGGAATCCGACACAAACGGAGAGAGATCAGGTGCAAGGCCGACGGCTTAAAGAGGGCCACGCCACCAACTTCCCAACTTTAGTCAAATATTGAGAAAATCTTAATAGAAAACTAAATATCACTTTTCAAATGGGCCCGACCCGGGAGTCTAACCCAATACGTCATTTCTGTAGCTGTACATGCTAACCACTAGACCAATACTTTATGCAGTTATATTACGGCCCTTATGTATAAACTGTCAGTTTGCACTTT
This sequence comes from Elymnias hypermnestra, assembly GCA_015832385.1. NCBI lineage: Eukaryota > Metazoa > Arthropoda > Insecta > Lepidoptera > Nymphalidae > Elymnias > Elymnias hypermnestra. The sequence continues at coordinate 5,220,362 of JACTOM010000855.1, forward strand.
AGACATTTTGACGTTCTTCTAAACTTACACTAATGATTATCAGAATCAAAATAATGTGTTGTTTTGAAAAGTCAATAAATATATTAAAATATAAATAATACCACTATGAGATCAAAAGTAGAAAGTAAAATCGCATGAAGATTATGCATGATCCTTAACAATGTCAAGAAGATATAATAGGCTAGTTTTACCACGTGCTGAAACGATGTCAGCTGATTTTTTTGCTTTTAACTTTAGAAGACAGCTAAACAGGTATAGTTACCAGTAAGAGCTAGTCTTGTAATACCAATGTCACATACGATTCATTATACTCGGGTCACAGGCATTTATTTAGATAATAAATTATAGGGCATATCTATTTGCCTATTGACATTCATTTGACATATTGTTGCCAACTTGCTCCACGCCTAGATACGTGTTATCGCCATGACAGTATTCCCAAGTATCTACAGCTATATTTTACATTTAATCAGTTTTTCCGTGCCACCTAAACATAAGTAATATTAATCTATGTTTTCGAACACACAATACATAATTCACTGTGACTAGTTTCACTGAACTGGTTTAACCTCTGATTACGTTTCTATTAAGAACAGGGCTAAAAATCTTTCACGGAAAAGGGAACTGGCAGACAGTTTCCAACCGTTTGTCAAAGTGGTAAGGTGCTTAATAGGTCAAACTTACTTATTTTTGAATAGAAAAAGAAAAGTTTGTGGATGCCCTGCTTGCGTGTTAGCAGGCTGTATCGGAACGCACCACACGCATTACAAAATTATTTTAATAAACGTGGGTAGGATGTTTTGATTCACCCCCGAAACAGGGAACAAAATAGTGAAGCTATTCGAAACGATTGTAATATTTTTGTCCAAATATTCTTGTAGAAATGTTCTATGCGTATGCTATTTTTATTACAGTAAATACCTTTTGTTTGTGTACTCTTATGAAAATAAGGTATGTTGTGAAGCTAATTTAATTTATACCTACTTTATAATTTTGTATTTTGCATAGTCGTATTATTTCACATTCCTACCATTTTAATAGTTATTCTTACCATGTAAACAATGATAACCTCTCGGTAAGAATTCTTACTAATCGGTCGATAAAATCTGTACAAATATGTACTATTTTACATTAGTTTTACAACTTATTCGAGAAGTATTTAAGGGAAACTGCAGATAAACGGGATCCGTTGTGTATAGCTAGAGTATGTAGAGAAATTTCCACCTATATAAGTAAGGGGTAGGGAGTTCACAGTGGACTGAGTAAATCAAACTTCCCCTATAATAATAATAATAATAAAGCCTTTATTTTCCACTTCTTAACTAAGAAAATACATAGTGAATTTAGTTTGTCAGTTATATTGTATTAAATAATATGTCAGTGCCATTAATTCTATATTTATGTCAGATATATTACATTGTATTACATAATGTATCTGTGTCATTAAATCTAAGTATATTCCTATTTTCTTCATTAAATTTACGTCTATTATAATGTCAAATATATTACATTGGATTGAATAATATGTCACTGTCATTAAATCTAGTTATAGTCCTATTCTTTTTTTATTTATAAATATAATAATAATGTCATTTGAAGTGGGGTTGCCCTCATAGGGGCAAAAAGGCCTCCTCCATCCTACTCCATTGTCTTCGATCTCGTGCCAGCCTTGTCCACGTTGCTCCAGCAAGGTTTACAATGTCGTCTCTCCATCGGCGTGGTGGGCGTCCGCGAGGTCTTTGAACATCCCGTGGCCACCAATGTAAGACGCGTTCACTCCAGCGACCATCATTAGTGCGCACCACATGGCCTGCCCAGCGCCATTTTAATTTGCAAGCAAGTTGGGCTGCGTCTATAAGCTTCGTTGACTTTCTAATCGAGGTGTTACGTATCTTGTCTTTTAGCGTCAGCTGTAGCATACTTCTTTATGTAGCTCTTTGAAATACTTGGAGTTTTCTGATTAAAGCTTTTGTTAAAACTTCCCCTACGAGTTTTAAAAAATATTCGTTAATTAACATAAAACAATTGTTATGTTTCTAGTCTAAAAGAAACTTTTCATATGCTACTTTCAGATGCTTTGAATTTTAAAAACAAAACATGAGAAAATATGATATGGTAACCAGTAGAGCAGATATGTTAAAAATGTTACTCTTTTGCAGTTATATATCATTTTCCATATATTAACACAATTGCCTCGTTGGTCTAGTGGTTAGTATGTTCGACTACAGACACGGGATCCTGGGTTCGAGTCCCGTGTCGGGCCAATCCAAAAAAAGGCAATGTTGAGTTTTCGATTAATATATTCTCAATATTTGCCCGAGGTTGGGAATTTGGCGGTATGATACATCCCCGTGCCTCGGAGAGCATGTTAAGCTGTTGGTCCTGCGCCTGATCTCTCTCCGGTCGTTTTGGATTCCCATCACATCCGACTATAAGAGTGAAGGAATAGAGAATGCACTTGTGTACTATGCCTGCTAATCCGCCATGGAGCAGCGTGGTGGGTCTATGCTCTAAAAACCCTCGTTCCTCGGAGTGAGGACGCCTGTGCCCAGCAGTAGGACGTTAAAGAGGTGCTACTTACTTACTTATATATTAGCAGTGTAGTGGGTCCTGTGCCTAACAGTGAGACATTAATAGGCTGCTACCTTATCTCATGATGTTTCAGGAACAGGTTAAGAAACAATTACACATTTAATTCTTAGTAGTAATATTTGTTCTTGTAACCGTAGAAACTTATTTTTGATAGTTGACAGGTACGATACTTAGCACACGACACTTTCATCTAATGTTAAGTGATGATACAGTCTAAGATAGAAGCGCGATAACCTGGTAAGCGGCAATTTACCTCTCATGATTTCTACACAGCATCGTACCAAAGTGCAAATGTTTTAGGTAGATAGGTAGGGTGGTAGCCTCCCACAATTCTAGACTGAGACAAAATAGAAAGTACATTTTCTTTACGTTGTCTTCGAGGAAACTGGTTTGCTTCTCAAAGATTTAGTTATAAAGACTGTGAATCCAAAATAAGAAGGTTCATTCTAAAATATAAAACAAAATTACTTTGAAAATAATTGTGTTAATTCTAAATGTAATTCTTGAAACAGTGTTGTTAAAACGCGAAAAGAATTTATGCTTAGGTCAAAAATTGTTATAAATTCAAAAAAATCTAATGTATAAACTAGTTCTAAATGGTGACGACGTTTTTAAGTAGTAAACTTAGCGTGGGAAACACTGTGATCATCGTTTCGAGGAAATCCGATTTTAGTTACACGAAGGAACCGGAATAAAATCTGGAATTTCTTGTTTCATGGGCACATTAAACTAAATGGTTAATGTATACAACCATAATATATGAAAATTAAGTTTATACTCTACATTTCTTTTTCTTCCATTATCACTGATTCAGTAGCTGATAAAATAGTAGACATTCTAAGTCTCATAAGCGATGAAGATGTAACAATCAATATTATGCTTAAAATTTGTCTATGTTATCTTCGTCCATGGGCGTTATAACTGCACAAAGTTCCTCGGCGGCTTGTATCCTACAACTTTTGGTTAAAATATATTTATATAATATATAATTTTCATTATCATTACGACTTCAAAATTAGTCGGTGACTTTATACTCTTTCAAAAAAAGGGGTGATTTTCAAATATCACATGCCATGCTAAAAGGATTTTTAGGCGAACTCACTATAAATTTCCTTTATCTATAGTTAATTAACAAGTTTATTTCAAAATCAATGTAAATATATTACAAGTCATCATTACTTCAGAATTAAACTTATTGTATATATTATAAAATCTGACAATTAAGATCAAGATTATACAAGTGCATTCCTATAGTTTCTTTTAAGCGCACTGCAAAAATATCTTTATTAAGCCTTAATAGTGTCCTGTTACAAAGCGAATCGTCTTTATTTCTATTAAGTCCAACAAGAGTTGACCAAAAATAAATCACCGACGACAACTCTATCTTTGAAACAACAAAGCATTCGCATTCGCAACGATTATTATCTCTAAAACAAACTTAATGCATTTACGGCTAGTAGCGACACGGTCTAGAGACATTTCGCTAGTTTACCAAATGCAAAAACCCTTTGTTATAATTCCTATAGAGTCGGAATAAAGTTAAATTTCGCATACCCATCTTGAACAGTCATACATGGCGATAAAGCTACATGTAAATACAGTTGGCTTGAACTGTTTGTTTATAAACATAAGGGATATTTCTGTTCATTTTACACGTGTGCAACGTAGGTTAATAAATAGTAGAGAGCTAGTCGTGATCAAGGATCGTGATTGCAACACCGCGCTGCATGCCCTTTGGACACTGGTTCCGTAGCCGTGAAAATTTACTTGAACATATGCAAGTCGGCTGCCTCCATGTGCGATGTTCTAATCTATCTAACTGACAGCAGCCTTTTTACAAATTCTAGATAATAATAAATAAAGTTTAGTTGTCATTAAACCTCGAAAATTTAAGTATGAAACAATGAACAGTGGGTATATAGCTAAGAATCACGTAAGAAAAGAACATTTGTATAATTACAATAAATTTGATACTTAAATTAAGTCAGTTAAGAACTTTAAGATATAGCTTACAAAGCCGACTAAATTTTTCGGTTCTAGATTCCATTTACTTGACTTTATTAATAGTCAAATGTTAATTAGATTATTAATAAATTGCAGCAATTATCATGGGAAAATCAATTTTCTTTGCAGTATATATTCGATATTTAATGTTGTGGTCGAAAAGTTAGTAATAAAGAGTAAATTCTAATTTGAGGTGCGACTCGTACATCAAGTTCAACATGTGAAGGATTGTTCGGCATTGGATAATAAATTATTATAAAGGTAAATACAGTGTACTGTAGTATGTACTATGAAGATTTGAATTAGAATGTTTTGAGCCACAAAATGCTGTTTTATTTTTAATTCATAAATAATAATAGTAAGAGCCTTTTCACGACCTTTTTGTGCTGAGACATGGAACGATAATGATTTAGGTATGTTAACGAAAGCATTATATTCTAAAATAGTGCAATCTAAATATGTCCTGGGTTTATTTCGGAACATCTGCGTTAAATCAGATTTCTTTATGTCTTCTTACTTGCATAAATATTGAACATAAAAATGAATTACTTGATTAAAACTTAATAAGAGCTTAATTCGCGAAAGTGCCATTGATATGTTTTGATTCTATCGATAATGCTGTTATGTCGATCGCTTATTTATTTAACATTCGAGTACCGAAGCGACGAGTAAGGCGCACAAGGGGTCATAAAACATTATAGCTCTATTCTATTCGCTACGTGATAACTCCTGGAGCAATTGTTCGGTGAATTTTAATGTAGGGCTCGTTGGTGCCAGCATGACACCAATTAGCTTCCGGGAAGTGTGGGGTATGTCGATTCCAGTTTCTTTATGGACGTGGATATCTAAGTACTGGGATGTATTTGTCCAACGAATTATAATAAAAATGATCTAATTTCCTACATTCTTACTAATAATGATAAAAACAAGTATTTTACAACAGTATACCCGTAACTATGAAAACTTAACGTAAAATTTTCGGAACATGCAGATAGAATTAAATAAATTGTAGAAATTTATATATAGTATCTATTAATAAAATTTAAACAGTATACGCGATAAGAAGTGATATAAACATATTGTTTTATCATTATAATATCAAATGGATTATGTTCTTTTTGTTTGTTCAATGTACTTAGATTATCTTAAGAAAATATTATTGTAGATATACCTGTCAAGTAAATATACTCCGATATGATGTTGTATAGAGATCGACTAGAGGTTTACATTAACAGTTTTCTTTAAAGTTATCACCTAGCTGTTCCCCGTGGTGTCGCCCGCGTATCTCATGATTATATGGTGATGTAGGAAAATTTGGGAAAGTTCAAGACAGTCTAAAGATTTAAAAGCAACGATGATTTGAAAGTTTATAACAGACAGGAACAAAAACAATAACAATCAATCAATACAATAATATCAAAAAAGTCAAGGTCCTATAAAATAAGACAATTTTATTGCAGACTTATAAACTTAATTACTTCAATACATTATACTTTTTCTGTAAAACGTAAAACTGCTGTATTTATACCTAAATATTTATGATGCACTATTGGTAAATATGCAATTTGTCAATTTTATTTGAAACTATTACCAATTCAGATACATATGAATAAGAGTGGGTAATGGTTTTCTAGACGGGTGACTATTTATAGTTAATTTTATGAGGTGTTGACAAGCAGTCTGACGAATATATAATTAATCACTTAAAGTAATGGCTGGTACAGCAATTACATTGTCATACTGAAATTTTACCGTTATTTATTGCGACTAAAATGTGTATATTTTAAAAAGGTATTCCTTTTAAATATTAAATACTGTAATAAATAAAATGTACAAGCAGAGTAGCATTCTTACGCCATTTATATGGATATGAATTAACTTAACATAAAATAAATACTTAGAGGCATCGCGGTCAAATTAAACTTAAACTTATTTATATGTATGTAAGAGAAATTCAATCTCGTTACGGCAACATTTATGTTAATCAATTTATATACATATATAAATCAAAAACGTGTCTATTTAAGACTTGAAAACCATCATGTCCCAAACCGGTTTCCTTCGAAAGGCCGTAAATGCAAAGATAATGTATGGTAGAGGTGGACTCGACGGCGCAGTTGTGCAAGTACTCGCTCTGGTAGTAGAGGTCCCGGCTTCTAACTCCGCTAGGGCCAATTTAGGAAATTTTCTGAGTGGGAAGCTTTGGCCATAGCTACTTTCCACCCTACCAAAAAAGACGTACGGCCAAGCAAATGTTTTGGTACGATGCTACTAAACTATTACATGTAAATTGCCGCTTACCAGATTACCTCACTTCCATCTTAGATCTTATCATCACAGTCAAGCGATAACCTGTCAACAATAAAATAAAAGACGGTAATTAAGTATATCTTCCACGGAATATGAAATTTTGCGGGAGATACTAGAAGAAACAGTTATTTTATAATACCAATTGAAATAGATTTTTATCCATTAGTATTATAGTTGAAATGGGGTCTTGTATAATTATTAATACTCACTTGAGATGTGGAACAGCTATTTGAATTCCTGAGTCATATTATCCTCAAGTATAACTCAGGCTGCGAAAGCAGAAATGGCCTATGTTCAAAGCTAACATCGGCATAAGGCAAATATTTCTTTTATCATCTTGTGATAGGTTGATCTAAAAATCTATGATTCCCTTAAAGCGTGCTATAATAATATATGTAAAAAAAATTAGCTTTCATCCGGTTTCAACTTCTATTGAAGTGGAAGACTACATTTATCCGTATAGATCATTTGACACAATTTTTTATTATTAGTATCGCAATAGAATTCGTAGTTCGGAAGAAATTACGGTGTTCTGGTGCTTAAATCTAAATATTAAATATAGTTCTGTACAAATTTCATTTTATCATTGAATGAAATGATCGATATTCATAAAAAAGTAATAACTTATTCATATAAACAAGCCCATTGATTTATAAGCTCGCGTTTTAAATATATGAATATTGAGACAACACGTATCACCTCATTGTTAGTTTCTTAACTGTTGTTTGTCAGTAATACCAATGATATCCAAAATCGATTAATATTCACAATCACGTAGCATTTGAGTATAAGCTGTTGAATCCGCTTAAAGTCTACACTATATTTGAATTGTAAAATTTTAATTTTTTGAGATGCCCTCGGTTATAAGATTACGAAACAACTTTCATCTATTTATATCTTCAAATATTTTTTCAGGAGTATTAAAGATTATGCTTAACAGTCTCGTCTGTCTTTTAAATAATACCTTTTGTGGATCTTAGATATTATTTAAGCTATTAATAAGCGAAATTGGAACTTATATAATATCCTTGGCTCATTCATCTTTAAACTTTTTATATATTTCCAAAAATTATTATTACAAAAAAGAATATAATTACAAGAGAACATGTTTAAAGTTTTATGTATTGTATAACAATTTAAAGGTCAGAAACTGAACTAGATACTTGTCTTCAAGTTGCAGATGTATATATTTAAAATACTGCTTGATCAAATAACAGTGTTTCACAAGTAAAATTACAAATCGTACTTATCAATACCATGTATATTTGACTAACTGTAAAAGCCAATAGGACTAACTAGGTAATAAATTGGAAACTGGCAAATTAAATTTAAAAAAACACGTTTAGTTTTTGATTCCTTAAAAGTAGAGCATTAACGATGACTAAGCTTATAAAATACATCAAAAAAAGTAAATTGTGATAATAATATACAGAATTATTCACACCGTTTACTCCATTTGCAATTGGTCTATACATAGTTAATCATTCGTTAGCATACCAATCTGCATATATAACGTTAGTGATGGTGGACTGTAATTAATAATTTCGCCACCACCTGATAAATATTTAAATCAGTGCATTTGACGTTGACTTGTTGTGGACAGTTGTAGTGATTGACTAATATGAATTTATGGTCAATTGCAATAGGAGATAAACGTTTCGTTTTTTGTACTGAGACTACAATTTACTACGTTTAGTAATTGCTATAAGCAATTTAGCCATAGCTGTTGCTACGAATGAGAGGTTTATTTGAGTTATAGTTAGATAAAACACTGTTTTGGAATAATAGTGAAAACACACATAAAAGTTAATTTTAAAAGTGAGCTATTTGAAATTAAATAAATTCAAATTACCAGTCATCTTGCTGCCTTGTTTATAAGTTTTTAAAACAATAACGTACGAGTAAAAACTGCTACGTTCTTAGCAATTTTTTACATTATTAATCTGAAGTAGGAATTTAAAGAATTTGTGATCATATTTAGTGTACACAATATTACATTTCACATAACAGAACTTTGTATCACAACAAATAAAGAAAACAGTGAATATTATTTAAAAAAATTGCTATAATTTGATGAAAATTTGTTTTCGAAATCAGATAATATTTGAGATAGTACATTCCATATATAGGAGAGCTGAGATTACCATCAATTAAGTAGTAAAGTAAGTAAGTAACAGCCCATTAATCCCACTGCTGGGCACAGGCCTCCTCACTCATAGGAGAGAGGGTTTTTAGAGCATAGACCCACCACGCTGCTCCACTGCGGATTGGCAGGCATAGTACACAAGTGCACTCTCTATTCCTTCACTCTCATAGTCCGATGTGACGGGAATCCGACACGACCGGAGAGAGATCAGGCGCAGGACCGACGGCTTAACGTGCTCTCCGAGGCACGGGGGTGGATCACACCGCCAACTTCCCAACTTCGGGCAAATATTGAGAAAATCTTAATAGAAAACTCAATATTGATTTTTGAATTGGCCCGACCCGGGACTCGAACCCAGGACCTCATGTCTGTAGTCGAACATGCTAACCACTAGACCAATGAGGCAGTACCATCAATTAACCTTGAAAAATTTACTTAGATGTATCTATAACTTTTATGATTTACAAAGCCTTAATTTCTTTGCTTTCAAACCGTTATGAAAGACATTTGCCGAGAAAACTACGCTACATTTAATTCACTTACATCTAATGTAATTTATTGTCTAATGAAACACATCATAAAGTCTTTTATGTACAAATAGTATGATAATTAGGATATATTTATCTGTGATATTTAATATTCATATTGTAATTACACCTTGTATGGAGAGAGAAGTAGTGTTATAAATATCAATTAAAAGAAAATATGTTAAATGTATACGCACAAATAAAACTGGCGTGATCTATAGATCGCACATGCTAAAAACTTATAATGTTCTTTGTAATGACTCAAATAGAGCTATAAAATTTTTGCTCAGGCAATTGTGTAAGCCTTTATGTATCTATTAAACTGTTTGATATGTAAATTAGATTAAAAGTAACTGTAATTTGTAGCTGAAAATCAGCTTTACTTTCAGGCTGTCTAACTTTAACACGTAGCAATTTACGCAAACCATACCTGAATTTTATCCAAATCGCAAGTTTTTAATATTCTTATAAGAAAGATATTTCAATAATGCTATTGTTTTAATTGACTCTGTATTCTCAATTGTCATTCATACAAAACCACTATTTAAAGGAATAACTGCTAAGTTTTTTGCCGGTTTCATCTCAGAACTCTTTTTTAATCCATTTGAATGTAGAATATTTACAATTTTGATCATATTTTATATCATACCATTTTATGCCGTCCTGTGAATAAGAAGATTCTTGCAGTCGAGCTTTGTTACGCTTTACGATATGAAAATACTCGAGATAATTTCATATTCTCGTCAATTACTGTTACATAACGAATAATACTTATGTGCGTATTAAAATATCTTCTATATTGACGTTTTGATATTTTAAAATCAGAAAAAATGTTTAAACTAGAGAATTCAATCAAAACGATATGCAATGTTTCTTATTCGAATTGCAATAATAAGAAATAAGTCTTTACCGTAGAGAAACGTAAAAAAACGCAGGATGTCGATCCCGGCTTCCAGCTAATCTGATTCATCCATTCGACGAGTAAAAATAATTCATGTTACATCGCAATTATTTCAAAACCCCCGGTCACACCTCCATATAATTCGTGATCGACACGCGCGAGGCCTTTTTCATCAATTTGTCGAACGCATTGATATGCGAAATGTCGTCGCGATTCGCACGTTGCATACATACGATAAAAAATCGCCGCGGTAGGTGCCCGGGGTGTACTCAGCTTTAATTGTATAGATTTAGCGTCACACGCCGACTCTTAATTGTCTAATTTGTAGCGAAAACAAGGCAGGGTTTGGCGGACGAATATATTACTATGGTATGCAGAAGGACTTTCTTTTGGAGCGGGAAATAAACACGTCTCGTAGAGCATAGTAAGCAGGATTATGTTTTCAGACCTTGGTTTTAGGTGACCTCCATTGCTAATCGACCAGCGAGCAGGACTGTCCCCTTATTTAATTTTATTCTTAAAAAAATGATAACATGACATTTGACATTGGAAATGTGTCTACAAATTTACTCAAATTTTATTATAATAACACAACAATTTCGCTTATTTGTTATCAGAATCTACCTTGAATTGTATTTGACACATTCATTTAAACATGCAATCAAATAAACTATACATAAAATGAGAACATGAACATTCATTAAAAATTGTTAGTTTGATTTGAAAGACAAGAAAAACGTACATATCAATTTTATATAGTGATAGGCTTTACCTTAAAACATATTAAATCTTCAAAAGTAATGGTATCTACTAAACAAACTTATAAGTAGTTTCAAACAGAATTACTTCACTTTAAAATCCTTATAAAATCATAATATAAGAATATCGTGCAATTCACAGAAAAGAAATTCAGTGTAAAACTCAAACGTGAAAACACCATGTAAGTATCTTTAAAATAATAAATTTCAAGTTAAATTATTACCAATTTAAAAAAAAAACCTACCTGAAATGATCTAAATGAAAGCACATGTGAGCAAAACAATAAGGAAGAATAGATATTTAGAAAAGAAATAATTCTGTATTATACGACATTCGCAAACTCAAACAATATAATATAGAATAAGCATAGAATAATAATCCTAAATGCATTTTCGCCACGAGGCTCAACGTAATACAGAGATTACCCATTTGCAGGAGATATTATAGTACACAAGAGAGTGTATACTCTATTCCATAACTCTTGTATTCCGATGAGAGGAAGAATCCGATACATCCGGAGAGAAATCACTTTAACACACTCTCCGAGGCAGGGAGGTATAACATACCTCCAACTCTTCAATTTCGAGCAAATGCAATTGTTTAAAATCCAACGAACAAAAAAGAAAATGTTAGTCTTGTACTGACCGCATGATACAATAATCCAATAAATTCGACACTAGATAAAGGCAACAGTCAGGTTATAATAAGCTAATATCATACCTAAAGACTGTTAAAGAAAGATAATTCCACTTTCTAGTCACATATATGCTAAATACTTTTTAAGACCTAGGCAACTTTTCTATGTAGGGTGTCTATAAAACAGCGAAGCAATCAAATGTGCAATCAAATCAATATTGTTTTGCCGCCTGGACTTGGCATTGTTATTCTTCAGAGGTATGAAATACGGGTAGGTATTAACGTCATATCTCGCGGGTGGCCTGTGCCTTGATGCCTAACATCGTAAAACTTGTATGAATTCTGCATACACAACATTGAAGGCTCTAGCTGGGCTTACTAATTAGTAAAATAATGACTCACCTATTAACAGATGGATGGAATTGCGTGAGTAGATTTTAATCTCGTTTTACATTGTATTTTCTGCTGGTGTGTAACAATTTTTTCATCTCAGTAATCTTCAGTAAGCAAACTAAAGGCAAACTGTTTTTGAAGTGAAAAATTCTGTAGCTGCTGTGCACGTTAATTTCTGGGTAATGACACTGAGTCATCACGTTCGTCTAGGTAACGCGCGATACAATAAAGTTGGCTCTAAAGAGTGCCAGAGAGTTTTAGGAAACTCTTTATTGTTGTATTTTAATTAATTATTTAATCTAAAGTTACTGACCATACGTGATTGAAATTTATGAGGAATTACAATCTATATTTAATACGTGTTAATTTCATTTGTTTGTAAAGATTGAAGTTAAAAATTTTACATTTTATTGGTGTCACTGAATACCTTCTTATTCATGAATTGTTAAATTAAAATAAATGTTAATGAAGGACTTTATGTAAATTACAAAAGGCGACAAATGTAATGAATTACTTAAATGAATTAAAAATTGTTTAACTCATAAACTATGTAAATTAAGTGTCCTCTGATAAAAATCATTAGAATTTTAAAAGGGCACTGACCATTTCCGTTTTGTTATCAACGAGTGTCCACTCTCATTTGCAGGAACTTTTAAAATACAAAACATGTAAATCAAAAACTGTCTTAAATTTATAACACACATTTCAAATTTTCTTTCTACGCGAACACTACTTGTGAGAAATATTCACACATTTTAAAGTTGCGTCCAAAAAGACAAAACATAATAACAAATTATAAAAACTAAACGTGATCACCGAGCTGTGATATCGTAAAATTTTATATGTTACGGTACGATACACGTATTTTAGTTAATTCATAACTATTCAAATAAATGACTATGTTAAGACTTATTCGTTACAACTTCAAATACTAATTCAAATTCATAAACTCTATGTGCAAGGGCGCTTTTGCAACGCTTCTTAATCGTCGAGGATATGTTTCTCATATATTATTTCCGATGTACGATTGATAACGATATTAAAGAACGACTTCAAAGCTGAAGTTATGGGAGGTTCCTTCGCTCCTTGTTCTAAGAAGAAATCACAACTAACTCAGTCGCACCTTTTCTGCAATCATCATTACAATATAAATAGGTAAAGGTAAGTAGCAGCCCATTAACGTCCCACAGCTGGACACAGGCCTCCTCACTCATATGAGAGAGGGTTTCTAGAGAACAGACCCACCCAACTGTTCTACTGCGGATTGGCAGGCATAATACACAATATTCTCTATTCCTTCACTCTCATAGTCTGATGTGACGGAAATCAGACACGACCGGAGAGAGATCAGGCTCAGGACTGACGGCTTAACGTGCCCTCCGGGGCACGGGAGAAGAGCAGACCTCCAACTTCCCAACTTCGGGCAAATATTGAGAAAATCTTAATAGAAACGTCTATATTTATTTTCGAATTGGCACGGCCCGGGACTCGAAACCAGGACCTCATGTCTATGGCCAAATATGCTAACCACTAGACCGATGAGGCAGACATTACAATATAATTTTCATTTATTTTATTTATATTAGAGCAATTTATTCACTATAAAAAAACAAATTTGTTATTTAAAAGTTTAAACTAATATACGACTATATGTCCACCATTCAGAACGGCAGCCTAAAATCTTCAATACACGCATTGAATACTAATAAACTGAAGAGCCTTAATTTTATAGTCGGTGTAAACACAATCAAGATAACATCCGTCATAGGAGCCGAAGTACGTGGCCATTGTATATTAATGTTGATTTATTAGTTATAAATCTTTATTATCCACAATAACATATATTACATGATTATGGACAATTTTTAAATGGATCAAACTGTAAGGTTTTCGTTTTTCACTAACCGTGTTAGCTGATGAATATTAGGACCCCGCTTTATGACGTCACCTAGTCTATATTCTGCCCATAATAGCCCGCTTGGATGTATTACTAATCCAAGCTCTTCTTTTTACTGAAGGAAAATAATTAAATTATCTTGCTTTCCCTTAGTTTTTTAACAGATTCATAGTCCAATGATACATTGCAAATTGCTGAAGCTACAAACAAGCTTTCGCAATTTTCCACGCCATTGATGGCTGTACTAAGAAATTCTTTATTTGGGAGTGCCATTGACTCTTCTTTAAAATTAAGGGTAATTAAATATAAAATTGTAAACTCTACAAGAATGTTGGGAACGATTTAGCGACATATCCGAAGTCGCAGTATCTACAAGATCCTAACTCATTATTGAGCAGATCTATGGGATCTTAAATGCATAAAAATCACATCCCTTTAGTTTTTCAAGTGTAGCATTTAAATGTTTGCATATAATTTGCTTTTGTTCCGTTGTTGTTGCAGTCGAAAATGCGATTCGCCGATTTATTGCGCTCTATAAACATCGCCAAAACTAAAATAAGCATGGTCGCGGCGGTAAAATAAAGACAAAAGACGACATCCATAAATCGCTGCTGAAAAGTAACCCGAAGCATTATACAGTTGCATAACAGTACAGTAAATAAAAAGAGGCAAAAGGAGCAAAACTGCACGAAACTGTGCGCTTTTAAATACGGACGATGTTGAGCGCGGGTAAGGCAAAGACATTTATGTTCACTAAACAAGTAGTAAAAGTCACTACTTGAGCGTTTTTATGGCACTCATAAATGTCAGATTGTGCGCCGAGGCTTAGCGCACGCTCCCAACTACCCGGCCGGTAGAGGCGCCCCTTAATTGATTCGACGCGTTTTTCATATTGTGTCAGGGTTGCCGATTTTATGATAACCTATTGACTTCATTATCGCTATTATAGAGATTAACAACAAATAATTCTATTACTCCTGATTTATACACACATTTGTAAATCAAGACTTACAATGCGAGGAAAGTCGGCCACCAAAGTCTTTTTTCTTATTGTAAAATGCCAATACAGGATATTATAAGACAATAATAATAAATTGTTATTGTGGTATTATGCAACATACTAATAACTTATATGGACGACAGACCCTCGAATATATCGTACCGACTTTAATTAACAACTTACCTCTTAACTTAAAACACGAAATTAATGAAAATAATAAAAAAGGGAAACTCAAAAATTACATAAGGACTAAAAAATATAATAAAGTTTGGGTTATGGTTTACTAATATGGTGTTAAACCGGTTTGACGCGTCGGTCACTTGTTAAGTTACGATACGAACAGTAAGTTCAAGTGCTGAATGATTCACCCCGGTATACAGACAAACCCAGAAGGGTTTTTGCGACATCGTTAACTTAACTGATATTTATGTGTTTCTTTTTAAATAAATAAATAAACTCAATGCATTAATACTTTATTAACTGTCGTTCTTCATGAATAAGGTCTCCCAGACTGTCTACCGCAACGTAATCACGCTGATTAACTCAATCAACACAAAAACTAATATCATAACGCAAACATATTTTAACTTTTATACATTCTATTAAGGCACTCAATGAATTATTTCACCACAATATATTTATTATTTAGTTAACATCTTGCTAAATCAACTTTATTGTACTTGTATCGACGATATATAAATTATAATGGTCAATTTAAATACTTCCTAATCGTATAACGAAAATGGCGAACGTAGCCGAAAACTGTAAATCAAAGAGATATTTCATTAAATTCGTTCTTTACATAATCGTTGAATCGCAACACTGTCATAAACTATTATACCTACTACGTAGTATACTACGTAGTATACCGGGTATTAGAAGACCGCTTCCGAAAACGAAAACAGACGATAGTATTAATGACACTGATGATGGGAAGGCAATTGAAAGCGATCTTGATTAAAAAATACATATTTTTAAAACGTTCTACTAGCATTAATTACGCTCCATCCATCCAGGATAAATTAAATATTTAAATTCAAAACATCTTTATTCAAGTAGGCTTTTACAAAACTTTGGAATCCTCAAATATTGTTTTTTCATATATTTTTTGAATGTGCGACTAATGATTACATTAAAGAACGACTTTCAATTCCTTTCAACAACTTTTTTTGTATCAAGATAGGAAGTTGATGTTCCCTTTCATCGCCGAAGAAGATGGGGTACTAGGCGGCGTAGTACGGCGGACCCGCTCCCGCCTTCTTGAATCCTCAGTCGGACTCATCGACACACCAGGGACGAATGCGCAAGTTGATACTTTTATGTCTTACTCACGGATGATGAACGTAACACCAAGTTTTTGACGGCCTCGCTGGCACAGTGGTGCGAGTATTCGCTTTTCTAGCGGAGGTCCCGGGTTCGATCCCCGGTAGGACGAATTTAGGAAATTGTATTTTCTAATTTGTCTGAGTCTGGACTGGTGGGAGGCTTCGGCCGTGGCTAGTTACCACCCTACCAGCAAAAACGTATCGCCAAACAAAGAGATTTGTGTTCCGGTACGATGCTGTGTAGAAACCGTAAAGAGGTATATCGCCTCTTAACAGAATAGCGCGCTTCCATCTTAGACTGTATCATCACTTACCATCAGGTGAGATCACAGTCAAGCGCTAATCTGTCAGCAATAAAAAAAAAAAGTTTTAATAGTCATTACGATGCCATCTTCCACGTTTAATCTTATACTCGTAACACATGGTTCGGTGTATTTTCGTATTAAATCTAGTTATTTTGTTATATTAATTCAATTTACGAGTGATAATGATTTTATATAACGACTTAATAACCTAAAGTTGCCAGGGTTCTATTTTTAGAGGAACACACAATAATCATGTTGTGTTTACAGGTCCTCTGTTGATAAAGTGAATACTAGTTCGTTTACGATATAGAGGCGGTCAAATAGATTTAATTATTATTTCATGAAAAAAAAAGAAAATAAAGAATCTATAATATTACATATGAAGTAAATTTGTGTCCTCACCTAAATTCTAATTCAAGCATAATACCATTATAAACATGTTAACACCTGCTTTTTGTTTTTCAGGTAAAATTTGTTACTATCACATAAAATTCATCACCTGCTTTTGGGTAAGTATAAAGTATTATATATTATTTAATTTATAACGTTTTATTTATAAAGGAGTCATTAAAATAAGATTTACGACGTCTAAAATTGCACATATATATTTTATATAGACTTGTATTTTACACTTGGAGTAATAAAAATGGAACCATTAAAATGTTATTGCGCAAAACAAAACTAGTCGGTAGTAAAAATCGTTCTCACTTTTGATATTTTCGGAATAGTAGACAATTTTTTTTATCGACACACCTTATAATATAATATTTAACTCTAACTGTTATTTTGGATCTGTACTAAATAGATTAAATTTCAAAACTCTGTTACGTATCACAACTAACCTGCTGAATTATGATGAACTTTTATAAAATATAGAGGTCTTAGTAAGAGGGAATATTTTTTTTATAATTTATATATTTATATATATATATATATATATATATATACAATAAATTAATCGCTGATTATTTGTATTTGTGGCGGCCCCGAATAGCAGCATAGCATTAANATATATATATTAATCGCTGATTATTTGTATTTGTGGCGGCCCCGAATAGCAGCATAGCATTAAAATATAGAGGAAGTACACGAAAAATTAATTTTCTTGTAAGATATTGAATATATAAAAATACTTGAATCAAAATGTAAATAAACATATAGATAACAAATAATAACCTTTTGGTCTACGCCAATATCCAGATTTATATAACTCACCTCATCTCAAGACCTCGAAAACTACTCGCATCATTGGCTAATAAACGCCATAGATATCCCTTATGCAATGTAGACTCTCAGTGAGAATGGGTTACCGCAAATTCTCACGGAATTATATAAGCATAAAACTGCGGGCTTTCAAAAACTTTTTCCCCCCTATTTCCCTCGGTATCGTTAACTACGCAGGTAACATCGGGAGAAATAGCTAGTCAACAAATAAAAAATTCAACGATCGAAACTTCTTGCGACATGATCCCGTAAAAGGAAATCACCGAGACGATAGACGTGAGAATGGTGCGAGTTTTCACGGCGTCAACTATGCAAATTATCGCTTCATTACACACCTCGACGAGCTTTCGCGTTAGATTGACATCGTTACGTCACTCACCTTGACTTTTGCAAGAAGTAGCGCAAACGTACGATAAGACTGTCTCAAAATTGCAATTTTTCATCAATTTTAACTCCATAATACTAACGGAAGTTATTCATTTACACTCTTCATTGAACCTCAACAAAAAGGGATAATATAAAATAATTGTTTATAAATTTAAAAAATTAGTATTGAAAATTGTTTTAAAATGAATAAAATACGAATATAAAATAAATTCGATAAGAATTCTTTAAACGGATATTAATTGTTATTTTTTGCAGAAGCACAATAATATATTATCATGGTGTATTATATAGCGTATGGCATTTATTTGAAGGGGAAAATTAGCTAAATATAATTGTAGTTATATCTAATAATAGACACAGTAATATTAAACAATAAAAATGTTAATTATTATCTGTGTAGGAATCTATTCTAATTAAACTTCCTCAATGCACTGTTATAATGTATAAAAAGAAATAAAACAATCTATTTAAAACGTAAATTTATTCCACCAAGTAAAAACGTTTAATAATCATAAAATGTTACCAATTTATGAAGCTTTTGAAATATCATCTGTACTTTTTCTCCATATTAATATTAAAATACGGGATCGTATCTTCATATAAATTTCAATTTTGTTTTTATGTTATAACTATTGTATATACGATCAAATAAAGTACGACATTCCTAATGCGACTTACAAAAGTTAATTTATTTTAACTATATTAGACGCAATGTCTTGGTAGAACCAATTAGTTCAAATTTTTAATCTATGACATTTATAGAACGAAGGCAATGTAATACAATATAATATTCAATATTCCTGACTACTAGTCGGTTATTTGTATAAGTACTACAAAATCAATTAAACAGTAAAAAAAAAACAAAAATTTGTTTATTAAAATATCAATTGATTTTGTGAAAAATATTCCTTATTTAAATTAATTTATTTCATTTAATTTACTTCTTAATTTAGATTTAAATCTAAGCTTTGTGACGAATATACATACTTTCTTTGATAATACAATATATACTAATATATTACAATATTTAATATACTGTATAATAACAAGGAGAGAGCTGTCGTCTAAAATACAGGTTTCACCTAGTTTAGAGACAAATGTTTTCAAAGTGATATTGAATTACACAAAATCAATAAAATCCAATGTATTTATAACGAATTGAATATATAACACTAGGAGCCACCTCTTAGTCTAAGGTCTACAACATGGCATTTGGATCGTCAGTCTAAAGGATTTGTTACACCGGATGCGTTTGATTGGCGTCCGTTCAATTTATTTTAAAAGGCATTTGCAGTCTTGAATTCAAGAACTGGGAGCCTCAAGTTCTAAGCCAATAATAGATAAAGAAGAAGAAACAAATTTCTTGTATTATCTTTATAGATTTATATACTTTTCTTCACATAACCTCAAGGATTCAAGTATCATGTGGACGAAAAAAGGGTACAAATTTCTCAATGTTTTCATTCTTGCTTTGACTATTAACCTACGTTAGTATAATTGTGATACTTGGGATATCAACACTACGGACTTTGTTATATAATACTAGCTGTAGCGTTACTCGGATAATTCCCAATCACGAGTAGGTATATATCGGGAAATCCGTACTTAGACACCGTCTGCGAAAGGAGTCACTTTGAGATGTCAAGGAGTTTATTGGTCTAAAGTCACCTTCGAATTATTGCCTTCGGTTGTTTCAAAAGTATAAACATAGATTTTTCCCTCTTTCAATAGAAAACACTGTCTTTGTAGTTCCAGCATATTCTGAACGTCAAAACTTAATTTCTATTGATGTTTTCCAAATCATACTTAGATATCCTCAGCTAGAAGTTACCTATAATCAAAAACTAAAGGTAAAAATTTGACACTACCACTATTAATATTTAAAAGCTGATAAGAAACCCGATAGACATTTGACCTGTCATAATTTTTACTTAAAAGAGGAATAAGTCTATTAGATCAGTTAAAATAAAACAAATATCACCCACTTGAATTAAAAGTATTGCATAATAAATATATTCATAACTTTTATATCATTTAATAACTTTTAAGCAATTGTAGGTTTCGACAAAAACTGAAATAATTTTACTAAGTCAACGTAACTTTTTTTGTATTTCAAATCCGATTGTGCGTTTGTGTGTGCGATTTTATCTTTTACCAACTGAATTAATCATTTTAGTGGTTAGATATTCAGGAAACTTGTTGGTACGAGTGACGAGCAAAAAACTTATAGGTAAAATCTACAAGTTTCTTGGATTACAGTTCGGAGGTTTGTTAATATCTAGGTTTAGAATTATAACGTAATAATAAAATTTTAACATCATCCGAAAAATATAATATCTTGATATCTAATAATAATATTTTGTCAGATTCGTACTCTTTGCTCATTTCTAGATAAGAAATAATATACAATCGAATATTTATCCAAGTTCATAAACTTGGATAAACATCGTTTGCCCAATTTAAAAATATTATTTTTCTAGAATTTCACTGGAAACAAATTCTGATAAGATAAAGTGTATTATACATCTATAAATTTCACTTACTTTAATATATTTCATACTCAAACTACGTGGCAGACAACGTTTGTTAAAGCCATTATTCCATCTAAGATAAGATTTATGATTGAATAAGAGAAATTATATTTAAATACATATACACATCTTACAAGTAAATGGTTTTGTAATCAATTCTTCTATTGTATAAATTAATAACTTTTTCGCACTAATAATAAAATGCCCTAGAATATATATAAATGCGTAATATAGTGTAAAAAATGATTCAATAGAAAACCCCTCATGTTTTTAATTACATATACATATGGCTAAATTTAACCTATTTATTAATAAATAATACATATTGGTATGTGTCCTCGATATATCTATAGCTAAAAGAAAGCAGTGTTGATAAAAACAATATCTTCGTCTAATTAGTGTAGTTTTAATTTAGGCAAAATAAAATTGTATTAAATATTCTTTACCGGAATTGTATTACCCGAATACTTTATTCATATTTAGAAAATATCAACTTTCACCCACGCTATTTTTGGATTATTTCTGGTTTTCTAATGCTAATTAACCTTCTAAAAACTAATATAAATGCTAATGTCCATCTAAAACAAAGCCTTAAATATTTATGAAAACGGTCGCCCCGTGGTCACTTTTTTGAGTTCTGCAGTAGGTTATACGGACTTTTACATATTTATAAACCGGTTTAAAAAATATAGAAATGTTATATCGTACCCTTTCTATAAGCACATATTGCATATATATACAGATGATTCAAGAATTTTAGACTATTTCCGAACAGGGAAGTCTAATAAAAACGAGAAACTTTTTTACAATTGCTTGGAAGTGTATACTATTTTAGAATTGATATTTTTTAAATATTTAAATTAGGATTGGTATAAAATACCCCGCCTTATTTATTGCCAATAAATATTTAAGTATCACAATAAAATCCGACAAGTAATGGCGAAAAAACACTAGCGGAATCTGAATCCCATGACGCTGTTTAGAATTCGTAAGCCAAACGTCGTAAAATGTTTGCAGTTCTACAAAATTTTATATCAGACGCAGAAATAAAAACCGTTAGATAGGTATTATTTATACACTGCGATAATCATTTAGTCAATTGAAATTAAATAAAAATATAGTAAAACATTTCGTGAAGTAAACAATATTTGCATGTAATAACTCGCACGAAAATTTTGTGTACACAACTGCTGACAAAATTTGTTGGTAAGGTTTAATGCTTGATTGGGAATCATCTACTACATGTTAAAGGACGAGATACACTTTCAACGGTAAAAAATTAATAATAATTCATTTCTTAGAGGAATCTAAATATAAACTTCATAACTACATAACAACGTTTGAAATTCGAGCCATCCAACTTATGACATTCTTAGTCCAAGTAAAATACAATAATACTCGTTTCAAACTTAGCTCGACATGACGACATCATCGTCCTAAAACAATGACATTAATATCGTTTTTATATTCCTACGTTATAGAAATAAACTGACACATCACTATAATGACAATTTTTAAGTGTATCTTTGTCGCTCATAGATATTTCTAAGATCAATGTTACTTTCATTGCATATTTATTGTATTATTTATTTATCAGAAAGAAATAAAAGAAATTTATTCTACATTGCAATAAAAAAATAAAAAAAAATACAACTATCTATAAGCTAACTTAAAGTATTATAAATAACAAAATAAACTTATTATCTATATACAATGTAGAAAAGGTCTGCAGCACAGAAGCTTGGACGCACGGCGCTGATTTTCATTATTATCCATTATCAGTTAACAGACTAAAATTTTTGTTAGGACTTTCTAACACCGCGCCTCTGGTTTGCTGGATACCTTATTCAGCAGCGGGACATATATCACTCTTGTATTCTATGAGGATTTGGTATTTCCCTGGTCTTGCCAATAGTCAGTCAGTATGGAGCACTGTTGTATGTAGTTTCTTTTAAGGTCTACTTCTTACTAAAATTTTAAGTCATGTATCGAATCGCATTAACACGTTGAGAGCTAGCGCGTAGAATTGCAAAGAGTAGAAAGTTGTAGTATATAATCCAAAGCAATCAAAACATTATCTGATAAACTATATAAAAACTGCAACGCAACTAACTGTAACGGTTAAAATACATTTTGAGTTAACAATTATTATAGGACGGCATCAGTTCGAGAAAAAAATATTCCTTATAATAAGTAAAATTTCGTATTGAATATTATAATCTTCAAAGGATTTTCGGATGATTAGTTAGTCAATTTTTTCAATAAAAGTGCAACAAAACATTGAAATTCTAATTTGTATAGACTATTTATATAGGTTAGTGTCAAATCTATGCATAAGATTTTTTTATTACACTGAATTAAATGGGTAATGTAAAAGTTTAATTACTGATAGGACTAATTTAGGAACTTATATTTTCTGCTTTTTCTATGTCTAAAATAATAAGATAAGCTGTGGGTAGTTACCAAACTTTTTATCTTTTTACGTGATGCCTCTCACTATATCATCACTTGTGTTAGGTGAAATCGCAGTCAAGCGCTTACTTGTCAGCAATCAAATAGATGAATGCTCGCTACTACAGTAAATCCTTCTAATTATCAAGATTATTATTGTTGTCGCTACTACTATCCTACTTCTATAACTAAAAGTATACCATAGAAATTCCTAGCTATTAAAGACAAAGTTACAATATCGTAACTGTATCTCTTGTTGACGTAAACATCTTAAAATAAAAAGTACAGAGTATAAGCTACCTCAGTCCATTAAAATACTATCGATTATCTTATCCCAGTCATGTCGTGCTGACGGGGTACGATAGCAGACTCGGCCGTATAGTTAGTCTTTATAAGAGTTGAAGGTACAATATTGAAAATAGCTAATCACCGGTGCATAGGCGCGTCGGGGAACCAATCGTAATGGCGCGAGTGTGCATGTCCGAGATCGCCTCTACGATAGTATTGTGCGGCGTGCGCAAGCGCCGATCGCGTCGTCGATTGGGGCACCCTGTCGCTTACGTGTCGCCTCTCGTCCCTATCGCACCCCACATCGCACGCAAATTATAATCGATACCATTATTGTAATATCCGACTAACATTTGCAACACTATTGTCCGTTTTCACCTCTTCTTTTGTTCCGATGTGAGACGCCTTTTTAATTGCCATTCAATATACAATGCACTATTATTCAAAACATTAGAAAAAAAAACAAAATATTCTTTATTCAAGGCTGAAAAAGAACTTTTGAATCGTCAGTAGTCTGTCCGTTGGTAATTAATCTACCACCGGTATGAAAGTTGATTCCGCTGATAAGAAACTCAACGGTTACTCCTTTAAACATAGTTTTTGTACGTTACAATGCGTTCTGCTTTCATATCCAACTGGAATCAAGTCCAAACATCCTTGTTGCTTAAATAATCTGCAGTATTATAATATGCTTTTTGTAATAGGATGTTTTTAACATATATCTTAAAACTATTTGGAGGCAATCTCAGAATTGATTCGGGTATCTCATCAAAAAAGCATATGCTCAACCTGACAAATGATTTTTGAACCTTCTTCAATCTAAAATATGGCATTACAAGTTTATTTTTATTTCTTGCATTAAAATTGTGTTTTGCTTCTTTATAAATGAATATCATCATGGATATATAAAATTTATTTCAGCGATAAGTATTTATATAACGACAAGTATAAATTTCTAATTTTCTAATACAGTGTTTCATAGATGGGGCGATATAATTAAATGACAAAAAGTCGAAATGTTTGATATGCAACTAGACTGGTTATGTCATCTCACATTTATGTATATAAATAAACAAATAAAGAATTTAATGGCCAAAATGATTTTACAGTCTCGTCGATCAGATTATACCTAGACAGTAATTAGAACTCAGTAAAAAATTGAACCGACTTATAAAAAAGAAGGAGTTTCTAAATTTTATTTTATTTTTAATGTCTACCATTGTTTCAATTCTTAAAGCCATCTATCGCATGTCGCGCTCGACAAAGCAGTCAAGGCCAATATGGCTGCGCCCAAAAGTTATTTCACGTACACTGTGATTTCATAAAATTATATGTTGTAGACTTAAGAATACGCAATTAATTATATTTAATTTTTATTGTAGTGCATTTTAAAAGATTATTTCCATGAAGACTGTTTTTTTTTTTTAACTCTAATCCACATAAATTTTCTAGGATTAATCTTATAAAAGTAACAGAACCCAACTATAGTCTAACTGCAGCTCGCAATTAGACTATAGAAGTGTCATATCCTCATAGAGGACACCAGAGAGAAGTAGGCATAATATATTTCTCCGTTTCGTTGCTTAAGTAAGGCGACCGGAATTTCAGGAGGTTGTCTATGAAATTCCTTTTAACCGACAACGAAGTGGTATTATCAATGATTCTCAAAATGGCTCTATTTAACTATAGATAATGGTAATTGATAGTTGACATAAGAAGCGTCGTTTGTTCAGTATATCTAACATATTGTAAATGTATCTAATCTAATATAATATATAAACCTCATTTTTATTATCGAACTCCTCTGAAACGACTTGTTTAATGAAACTTTAATCGAGATACTAAGTTGCGCTGATCATCTAGTACCTTAAACAATATCTAAATTACGCAGGTGTATATAGACTACTATGTTTTTTATTCCTCGATATTTTATTAGGCTTTAGATTTGCTTTATACACAATACAACTAATTGTTTTTCAATCGACACATCGTTTTAACACAGGTGTTAACTAATTTAAGCTGCTACAAATAACGTTAAATGGATTTAATATACTACGGCGCCACTGGATAACAATTATAGTGTTGTAAAAGAGAGCTTGAAATATTTCTTTAATTAATGTGATATATTCAGACAGAAGTTGTTAAGCGTGACTGAATAGTTACCCTCTTGTAATCATAATTTTTTCTACATATCATTGTAGAAATTTATGTGAGAATGTTTGTTTCGATCATTTTTAATTAACTTTAATTGGCTCATAATTTTATCCTTTTTCTCCTTCTGTAGAAATTGTTAAACTCTTTTTGACTTTTCCTGCAGATTATACCAAAATTAGTTCATGGTTATAAAGTATTTGCAGCTTTTTTAACATCTAAGAGTTCTTATTTGTATAATATTTTTAGCACGTAAGAGGAATTATACAAACAACGGAGATATACATTTGGAAAGCATAATGTTAATTATCAATTTGTAATATTGTCGCAATGTTTTGAATGTCAAAGTAAGAAATAATGTGATAAGAGAACGTTGTGGTATAAAAGAAGATGTAGTGACTAAAATTGCGAAAGGTATGCTTAGATGGTTTGGGCACGTAGAAAGAATGAATGAAAGCAGACTGACAAAAAAGATATATGAGACAAGAATTGGAAAGTTGGAAGGGGAAGACCAAGGCGAACGTTCCTGGGCCAAATCCAGGAAATTTGAAAAAAGGGCCAGGTCAAGAGTTTAAACCTACGAACTTGTATGAAAGGTTTAATGAGAATGAAAGAAGCGAAAGAGATATGCAAGAATTGTGGCAAGTGGAATGACATGGTCTTTGCCTACCCCTATAAGATTTACACGTGATGCCATGTATGTATGTTTTGACTGGGAGACATCGGGCGTGGTTAGTTACAGACTAACCAGCCAAATAAAAATATTGTGATAGAAGAGGTAAATAAACTTAAACCATTCGTTGGGGCTAATATTTTAGACTCCATCATCACTAGGTGAGATCGCTGTCTGGCTCTAACCTGTAGGTTATAAATATGTCACTCAACGCGTTTAAGATCTTCTGATCAGATACTACTCAGTTCTCCTTGTAAAATTCAATTTCTTAACTGTTTAAAATCGATCATTGTGCATCCAGTATAACCCTCGGGATATGGACAGGCTAAACACATCCCGCTATGTGTAGCCTGCCAACCTGAGTGGAGGGTTTATATATAGTCTAAAATACTAGGATGTTGATAGCTACCACTTAAAAAAGGTAAGGTAAGTTGCTACTTACATAACTTTCCCATTAACGTCCTAGTGCTGGGCACAAGCCTCCTCATTCATATGAGAAAGGGTTTTTAGAGCAATGACCAACGACGCTGCTCCACTGGATATTGGCAGGCATAGTACACAAATGCACTCTCTATTCCTTCACTCTCATAGGCCGATGTGACGGGAATCCGACATGACGAGCGCAGAACCGATAGCTTAATGTTCTCTCTGAGGCATGGGGGTGGAGCACACCGCTCACTTCCCAGCTTTGGGCAAATATTAACAAAATCTTAATAGAAAACTTATAAGAAATAACGATTTTTTAATTGACCCGACCCGGGACTCGAACCTAGGACCTCATGTCTGTTGTCGAACATGCTAATAACTAGACCAATGAGGCTAACACTTACGTACGTTTTTTTATATATATAAAAGCAATTGTTTACATTCATACTAAATGCTGATTGAAAATGTAATAGTTGAAATATAAACGTTGATTTTTCGTGCTTCATTAGCGAAAGATTCTGACAAACCCTTCGCATTGGCGATGTCCAATTTAAGTAACTGTCGCGTCAACACGCACTTGACAGGTGAGTTGTGAGTAAAAAATTATTTCGTACACTTTCCTCGCCATGCCTATAGCATTTTCAAGTATAATGGCTTTTTTTAGTGCGAGGCGTCGCTTTTGATGAGGCCTGTATAGTGTGTACGCATGGCCGAGAATTATGATTTAATGGCAATAAGATGCCAACTCTTATAGTCGTTACGCTTAAAATATTGTAATTGGGTAATTTGTCCGATTTTTATCTTATCAATTACGACGTTTTATTTTATTAAATATTATTATGAGTTTGGTGTATTTTATAGAGATTATTATACCACCACAATATTGATGTCATGGTATTATCACGGTATTTTATAACGTCAGTATTGTTTGTAGAAACAGGTGTATTGTTTAGTGTTCGAATATTGATCTTCGTCAGTATGTACGTATGTAGTGGAATCTTTGAACTCGATTATTGCCACTTCAAAAGAATGTTTTAGACCCAGAATTCGAACTGGTGGCAAGCTTCAGTCGTGGGTTACTCTATAAGCAATAAACCGTCTTGAAAATAATATATTTGGGATGTATCCGTCGAAAACATTAGATATATGAACATTAATAGGTAAATTATCTCCTTCTAAGTTTGCGCGCTACAATCTTAGACTGTATAATAACTTACAATTATTACCCGCTGTCAAAACCAGAAGTTAACCTATGAGACAATAAAGTAAAAAATGTTTTACCATTGTGTATAAATTTGGATTTTTTCGGTGACTAAGTTTTTGTAATTGGTTCGGTAACGACGTATCCCTCGTTTGATACGTCCTTCTTCAATCTTAGTTCCATTGCCCA
The DNA here is from genome assembly GCA_015832385.1 of Elymnias hypermnestra. NCBI lineage: Eukaryota > Metazoa > Arthropoda > Insecta > Lepidoptera > Nymphalidae > Elymnias > Elymnias hypermnestra. The sequence continues at coordinate 5,248,678 of JACTOM010000855.1, forward strand.
CTAAGTGGCTGATTTTTCTTATAATGGCCGTAGATAGTATTGACTCTATAACCATAATTATAATGAACATTTAAAGTCAATTTTAAAAGCTTAAGCGACATAAATAAATGACATTTAATCGTTAATAAACATAACATTAATTATGCTCTACATATTGTTTCGTACAGTACGAAAAATATGGTTGATATCTTTTTGTACTCAATAAGTACGAGAAATGGGCGTGAGCAGGTTTCTTGTCCTCATAAATCGTGGACTTGCAAATATATTGTTCCATCTCATAAATGTAATAAAGGTACGTTTTAAGCGTCCCAGCAGTATTCTATCTAGATTTTTCCAAATTGTATAAAAATAATATAAATTTTATACCAAGTCAAAATTTTTTTACAAATTTACTTTTTATAGTTTAAGACTCATATTCCGTATAAAATATTTAAGCTGATTTTATTTCAAATTAGTTGTCCCGTACTTGCATATTTTCGAAAACCATCGTAATATATATGTTGAAATCCGTTATTTTCTTTCCCTGTGGACCTTATATAAAATTTTACAAAACGTTTAAAAAATAAATAGGAATGGAATAAGTTCAATCATACTCAAGAAATTACCTCACCAAGGGATATAAGCATTCATTTTTGCCATTCTTATAGATACAATTAAATTTATATCTTTACTACTTTCGCATATATAAATTGATTAATGGGTAATTTTTTTGTTCATAAGCAAGAAATTGACATACTAAGCTATTGCCAGGTAGAAATCTCATTATTGCAGCCTTATCAGCGTGCTAGGTGTAATCTTTTGCGATGGCAGAGTTTTGTAATATTTTTTTATTTAAACCTGTAATTCTTTTACGACTTCGTTGATGCAAATTCGTACAATTATAAATTAACCTAATCACCAGAGTAGTTTAGGTTTAAATTGCTGCAAACTGCACGAACAATTCAGAACTTCTCATACGTTGTTCTATTTCATTTTATCAGTTCAAAGTATATTTAATGTTTATACGAGTGAGTATATCGGTGACGGTCACATCTAAATCAAACTTTTAGTAATACATATTTCACAAAACCGTACCTTAACATCTCAAGTCTTTATTCGAATACTTAATACTGTCTCAATCAAATTTTTCCATATAAGTAGAAAGCCAGTGAACCGATTTTAATTAGTGTCATATTGTCATGTTTTACATGGAACTTAATGATTGTCGTAGCTGTAAAATAATTTTTTTACATAAAATTTATTGAGAGTCATATGGGAACCGTAAGCTCTGAAATAAAGCGGTCGGAATCTTCTATTTTATGTGAATTAAAAATATAATATGATATTAGCTTAATATTTAATAGATTGACATAGCAGAAGTTTCTAATTTATTAAATTTATAATGTTCTATTAGATTTGAACAGAACAGCAATAGAAAGAAGACCAGACTCGTGATAGAAGAGATTGATTATTAATTTTGTATATAATATCAATGTACTGACGTTAATAACCAGAATTAAGCTAAAATGTAACCTTTACAAATATTCAGTTTTTAAGTTAATCAATATCTGCTATTTATTATGTCTGAAAACATAAATAAAGGTATGCTATAATTACTTGTGTACTATTAATAAGATATTAATTTTAATGAGCATCTTATATTAGAACGTGTGATCAGCTTTCTAATACTACCATTTAGGTCTAGGTAATTAATTAAATTTCCAAACAAACAGGTGAAAGTTCCTGCAAACAAGGTTATGGTGCTAGGGTATCACGCGAGACACAACAGCTGTTACGTAAAAGAGCGTTTAACGGCTTTAAGCTATAAATTGACACGATATAAGGTCAGGGTCCCCATATAAACGTTCAGAGCTCGATGCACTACACCGCAAAGTGGTCATTCGTTTCAAATAAATTACCATGTAATGGGCACGTTAATTTGCATACTCTGTTCAACGTAACCGCAATCTCGGCAATGGAAAAACGACTTTATCTTTTCGATAATAAAATGTCTTTCTCACGGATTGTTTGGTTTCATTCAAAAGCTCTAACAATGTCGCTACTTTCGTGGATATTTTGGGAACTACGAGCTTTTTTGGCAGTTCCCGCACCATCCCAGAGATGGCGCAAGTAGCTCGAGCTTAAAAGGTTCGCATACAAGCGTGTATTGGGGTGTGTTTTCGGGGTGGAGTATCGGATTTTTAGTGAACTAAGGGATGGCCCAATTTCGCCTAATATTTGGTCCGTTTTCTGGAAGATGGCGCCTCCTTTGTAAATAAAGTACTTTGAGATGAGTCAGTTCCCATTATTTATGTCCAGATATATTATAAGATGTTTGGTTAGACTTATACACGACCTCTTTTAATCATATTGTGTAAGTGTTAGGATTTTGTTTAATTTCAACCTTAGAAACTCAATGTTAACATTTTAAAATGAACTGAATTGTACTACAATTATTCATACTGAAAAATTTTTGGTTACTTTTTCTTTTCCTGTCTCTTTCTAACTGTATCATAGTTACACAATGAAACTTATGTCTGAATAAATTATTTATTTATATAAAAATAATTAAAATCTATTTTTAATAAAATGTATATAAATATATTAATGTACATTGTAATGCAGGCCACTGCCAAGTTAAATGCAATATATTATGTATTTAACACTATCAATTTTGACATATAGATGATTGAATATGGAATTTAAACTTTGCCTGTAGTGAAAGAAATATCCTTGACTATTATCTAAGAGCGGTACGGATATCTATTGATAAATTTTGTGAAAGATTATATATTTTACTTTTTTTTGTATTTAATTTCATTCATAGGAAGATCGCGTAAGAATTTTTTAATTTTAACAATATACACCTGAATCTTAATGTTTTAAAAGTGACACAGAAGTAGTTATAACCGTATCAATAATAGACTCACGTATATGTAATAAAAAAGAAGATGCAATTTGTCAGTTCCGATTTATCAGTACTCAAAACACTCACTTCTAACTATGCGTCGGCTACCATTGACGTTTAGAAATGGTCCCATTATTCTAATTCTGATAATAAAAGTGAAAGTTCCGAGCGTCATGCAAATTCCGATTTCTGTAAACATACCTGACTTCCTACTCTTCTTGTGTTCGTTGCATAATCGTTGACAATGACAATACATCGTAAATTTTGAATCGCGCAACGGAATCCCTTTTGTTAAATTCCAATGTTGTTTGACAATTACTTTTGACTTTACCTGTCAATCTGTAAGTGAAAAGATGTCTTTTAAATACGGTAGCTACTCTTTTGAATTCCTTTAATAGGATTATGCACTAGTACAATAAGGCATAGGTAAAAAACTTAGTGTAAAATTTTCTATAAAAACAAGACGAATGCTTATTGAATTAGCTAACATATATTGATTTAAAAATAAGGGAAATGTACCTCTTCGTACTACATTCTTGTATATATCTGAATGTGTTTTTACATTAATAATGCTCTTTATGGACAATGACGTTACGTTACGTATGAATTGAGATATTTATTTTCCATAAAGAATATAATATTCACTCTAATGGAAGCTTAGGTCTAATACTTTACAAAAAAGACTGTACTTTTGAGGGTTATTTGTGTAAATACTTCGATTACTACTTTAAAAAAAATTAAGAAGTGAATAGTCATACAGGTTATGAGTGCAAATATTGATGTTTCGTAACTAGTGTGAGAAATAATAATAACTACTTTTTATTTCTAAAGCTATTTAAACAGTATCTTTTTTTGTTCATTTTTGAGTGAACATAAATATTTATTCTATATTTTAGGTCGCTCTATTTTTTTCCAAATAATTATTTTAATGTAAAACAGAGACCTATTTCCATTATTTCCACAGCCAAAAATCACGACGAAGAATTGCTTTAAACCAGGGGTGGGCAAATATTTTGATAGTTGGGCCACATTGCGGATTAAAATTTGACCTCAGGCTTAAGGATGTCGGATACATTTTAGATTATCCCGGGGACAATATATATATAATTAAATAATCAAATATATAAATAAATATATTATTATTAACACTAACTTGATCGTAAAAATTGTAGATTTTGGAAAGATTAAATATTAAATTTTAATTAAATTAAGAACTGCGTCAAAAAAGTTGATTCTGTGATTAAAATAAAAACAAAATTCCTAAAAAAATCTTCTAGAAAAACTAATATTTGTGTATTTAAAATGTTATATAAAAATAGCTTAAACCATATTTAGACACAAGGTTGCATACAGAAAAATTTGCCTGTTCCAAACCTGGATTAGAATATGAATAGCGTGTATCTGTAATGGTCTTTATGATAATATTACGGTACATATATAATAAGCGTGCCTACTTTAATTTTCTAACTTTGTTTATCATGCAGGTATTTCGAAACAATGCACAATGAAAGACCGCCTCAAACAATTACACCCCTACCATAAATACAAAGACAATTCAAGCATACATCCGAGAAATTTAGACGTCGTGCGCTAAGCAAACATATGATTTATCCCCGAACATGCCCGATGACGTTTCCACGCCATAAATCGCGCCCTCAACTTGAACGGACATCGGGCTTTATGAAGAGGACTCGAATTTCGTAGTGTAAAGTCGTGAACCAAGTGATAACTATAAGCAACTATAATACCGAACACTTGTTTTGTCATACAACTCCGGTCGGTAAGGTCTTGTTTATCAAAAACATGGCACAAAGACAAGCGCGAAGCCCGCTACATCTGCAATCCATTATACATACGTACCTAGATATCTTATCATAACTCTTCTATTAGTATTCTCCAATTATTATTCCCTAGAAAAAACAGTTTGAAAATTAAAAATAGCTATTACAAGAACTTAGACAACTTATCCTGGCCAGGTTTATTGGTCTTCAATATTCGTAATGCTCAAAAACTTACGTTTACGTTACGCTACAATATTACGTTTTTTACTGTCCTGGATACAAAGACAAGAACAAGTACATGACAAATACCAACTGCTCTAAGTATAATAACATCTTTTTAAATTTATTATTAGTCTACACTCCCTATAGACATATATAAATAATTTCAATTGTTTTTTAAACTTGGTTTTCAAGGGAATGTTACAGTTTTTGTTTCAGATTTTGTGGAAATTGTCTCTATAGTAAGCTCAAGTTAAAGGTTGAAACTTTTTTTCTATGTAATGAGTTGAAGAAGTTCGTGATAGATAGCATAGGAATGGGGTATTTTTTATATTAATCGTTTAAAAGCAATTTTCATAATTGCGACATTTTTGTACGTGTATATAAAATTGAAGTACACATTTCGATTTAAATGTTATTTCCCATGTAATACACACACAGATATACCGTCATCGGCCATTTCGTCCGGGTGCTGGGATATAAATCTGGAGCGGTCCGGATGATGGTGACCACACCGGTAGTGTCGACGATTATTCACCAATATCTAGTTTGGTATATCTTACTACAAATCTTCGATTTCGTTGTTATGGTGCATAAAGTCTTATCACACACATAGTTCACCCTGCCTTTTAGTATAACATATGAGATATTACAGACAATTATGTAGAATTCTCTCAAATTTCATAAGATCGTATCATTATTATTCGTTAAAATATATGGTGTTCATACTAGAGTCCACTCGTGGATTTAAAATCGAATCCAGAGGTAGATAGCTACGATAACACCATCAATGTTAAAATAATAATGACTCTGCTTCTACAGCGTCAGCTATAAGACTCGTGATGACACTCAAATTCTGTTCAGTCAACGGTCAATTCTGTTAACCGATTTTTGCTTAAATAAGTATCTAATATCCAAAAATATTAGTAGTATTACTGGCTATCAAAAGAAATTCTATTATAGATTATCTTTCAGGTATAAGTTTTGTGTATTATATTGTATGTTTATTTCTTCTCAGCGTCTTTCAACACACATAGTATTAATATCATCCCCGTAATTTATAAAAGTTTTATAGACGTTTTTGAAAAATAAATAAAATTGTTCAGACATATGCTCGAGAAAAGTCCGTAATACGTGTTGTATATAAACAAATCAGTTTTAAATATTACTCACCGAGTATTCAATAAATTTTAACCATTAATTAAACGTTAAATCTGAAACTTTCGTAGTTAATAACGTCGTAGTTAACAAGATAAAGAAACATTGTCTACGAGTACATACCATGATTATAAAAATGTTTATATAATTTGTCAATATTTAAAACATCAAAGCATTATTCCTTCATTGAAATAGATTAAACAGAATTTACGTAAAAACACCCAATCCGGAATCAACGGGGCTAATACGGCGGGCCTATAATAAATCAGGTTGCCATTTTTGTTTTCAACGCACCGATAACTCTTTTGTCATAGGGTGATGTAGGAGGCAATGGAGTTATTTATAATGTCGTATTTTCTTTGGAAGAAAATTTCCTTTCTGTTCGGTTCATGGGTCAGTGATCAGATTCGACGCCGCTGCCGTAGGTTACACCATGACGTAGTTAGAAAAGGAGGCAAGCTGAAACACTAACATATTTATATCATTCAAATGTATTTTATAATTAATACGGAATAAAATACACTATTATAATTGCCTACAGTGCCATTTAGTTCCCGATTCTGTGGGAATATAAAGAATTAAATTTCAAATTGATCGGGAATAGTTTTGGAAGACATCGAGATGAATGAGTGAGTTAAAAACCATCTCCGTATTATTGCCTATCTCAAGATCCTGATTTGAGCACGAAGAATGAATGGTGTCAAGGTTTATAACAGACATAGATAGATGTATGTTAAGTGAGAAAAAGGGGCCCAATGTTGCGTGTATTTTACGTAATTCTACTTGAATGATAATACTAAAACTTTGTTAAGGAAAAGAACATTTATTTGACAATTGCATTCATAAGGATGTAAAAGGAGGAATGAATTTTGGCAATAATATTTTACATTATATTGACGCGGTTTTCACAGATAAGTAGTTGAGGTTGTTAACGAAAGTTGGACTATGTCTTCTCATAATTAGTATTGAAAAGGACGTAATGGTAATACACATAAAATTGTTATTTAATTACCATTTCTATTACTTCATGTAATTGTTAATTTCTAGTCTACCTTGAAGTTTCTATTTATAACGCTTTTTGTATTATATCTAAAATCCGAAACAGTTAAATAGACGTTATGAAACTTATTATTCATTGCTACTTGTTAAAAGTTTAAATGGTTTTTAATATTTCTTACATCATAAAAACAATCGTCGACGAATATTTATATTACTGAGTAGAATAAGCAATATTTTAACGTCATGAACATATAAATATGCATGTTTTTATTATATCTCGCTAAAACTGCAGATGAAAATACTATAAATATCCCTTAATCCAGTTGCATCCTTCTTCTGTACCGCACTCGGCACCCTATAGTTACTTCACAACCGTGTTCCCGGCGTGCACCCTTGCAAAAGAAATAATTGTTTATTTTTCAACTGCCACACACTTAGTACATTGTCCCTATAGAGAACAATAATTATTACTTACTATTGTATCCCCGCGTTTTCATTCGCTTAGACGAAATTGAAAAGTTTTGCTGGTAAAGTAAACACGCAATGTACGAGTATTTACAGAAAGCTTAAAACCTTTTCTTAATATTTGCGTTTTAATTTTCTCTGGTTTAATATTACAATTAAATAAAAAAATACTATTTCACATTCTATATAAACTTATCGTTAATATAAATAAAAATATAAGTCATTAAAACGCGCCATCTGAGGCAAATGAATAGGTACCCATAAGGCTGGCAGCGTTACCTCTTTGGACAGCGATACTTATACGCTGTCCGAAGTATCACCCGGCCTTAGAGTCAAGGGTGACATCAACTAAGCTAGATGAAATTTCTTTAAATAATATTTTAACCTTAAGATCCCACGGTCCCAAAGTCTCCACGCCAGAAGGCACAAATATGTATTCTAAGGCAAATGACGCTGCCGCTCCCCCTGATTTGGAGGTAGCGTAAATGTGAGATGTTGCAAGCGTAGCAACACATGTAGTATCCCACACCAACGACCTTCCTTTTTCCAAGGCATTATCGACATACCATCAGGTCGCGCGCAATTCCATTTGGCTCGAGAATAGCCAGAATGTTAATCATGACAGAGGTCCTTCTAATGATGTCGTTGATGATAACGTGTCTCGGGAGACGATCAAAGCTGGCTTATATTTTCTTGGCTTACCATCCGTAGACGGTAGGCAAAGAACACCTGAGTTAAATGCTGTAAATTGATAGTAATTTATTTTAAAATAATAATAATTAAATATAAAAACAAAATAAAAACGACATTATTTTCATTTTTGATATATTCAAATATTAATTTAAGAAAACAAAGCTGTTTTTATACTGAAGCTTTAATTTAAGAAGCTATTTTTCCCATGTAAAATAAATTTTATAACACAATATACTATATACCGCTATGTTACACGCTTTGCAATCTTAGCTTATACTTGGCTACTATATGTTGTGTATATATTTAAACAAGTGCAAGTAATAAATTAGTCAAGCCCTAGGAGTGAGGAGGCCTGTATCCAGCATTGGGACGTCAATGGCATGGCATAATATCTCAGTGGAGACAGGAGCTTTTTAAAGTTTACTCACCATACATTATATAAATCATATTCTACATTGTGTTAACATAAGATTCGTAATGATTGCATGACTAACCGTTTCTCAGGTATGCGTTTAACAATTTAGGTTCCACAATGATGTAAACACAGCCTGCGCCTTATAAAGCCGGCCACACAAGCCGCGGCAGAACGATAAGCTTCAAGATTAAATTCTTACATCGTAAGGTCAAAAGCAAGTAATTTAGAAACGCCATATATGGAAATATAAATTTGCTACATCACAATTGTTTACATAGCTTTGTTTGATTTCTTTATTTTTACTTAGTGGCACTTTTTTATTATGTTACCTAATAAATAAATAAAAATGTCACGGTGTTTGTTTATAAACTTCTCCGAAACGGCATGAGTGATTTTTATGATTTTTTTTTTACTTGTTAGGTCTGACAAGAGATCGTAATGTATTTTTCTCCCTATTACTTTTAAAAAAATATAGGGACCTATTGTTTCAAACGCGGTACGAACATGCCCGAATCTACTAAAAATAGCACAAATTTAAAGGAATACATGAAAACTAAACAGGAAAAATGTTTTCGTAGATAGCATATTAAGCTATTTCAATTAAAAAACAATGTCTGTATCAACTTAAATTAAAATATTGTATTACAATCCTATATTTTAAAAGCTCACTCAAAGTTTTGCCGGATTTTTATAATATGTATTCAGTTTTTAACAATACAATAACAAAACATATACATAAAATATATAATATACGTTTACAAAATCAACTCATCTTCAATTTCAGAACATTACTTTCTCTATGTGTTTTTCAAAAAAATTTGTTTGTCTAAACGCAAAACTGTTTCCGTCCGCATTTTCACTTTAATAATGTGCTCACTTTAAAAATTTCCAAAGTAAATCTTTTAGTAAATTGAAAATAATAATCAGATTAAAAAAAAACTTTTTTACGGTTAATTGGTAATTTATTCGCTATTAAAAGCGCAAAAGCTACCATGATTTTTGAGAAATAAAACCTCTCCAGTTTTATGCATGAAACACAAAGATCTTTTTCGGAAATAATAAACGCTACTGAAGTAAAAAGGCGATACGTACATATTTAGATACAGCAATGTTATGTACATACTAAGGACATTTATAAAACAAATTGCAGTGTTGTATCTGCTAATAGGATTTACGATAAATGAATAATGTTAATACAATGTTAATTAATGCGGAACGTTTTTTTACATAATTTTAATTACATATCGTAAAGGGTTTGTTCAGGTTCTATGAATACTTAGATATGTGATTAAATAAAATGCATACATAAAGAAAAAACAGCGTATAGACAACAACAATAGCAAAGGTTTCGGCAATAGTTTTCACTTATCTGGTAATAAAATCGCATGAATCACAAAAATATTGCTTCAGAAATCAAATTTTAATATGCAATAAGGTGGATATTTGTTTACGGCAATTTTGTAGGCAATGTTGTATCTGCTAATAAAATTTGCGATAATTGAATAATGTTAATTAATACGGAACGTATATAATTTTATTTGCACATTGTAAAGGGTTTGTTTTGGTTCTATACATACATAAATATGTGATTTAATAAAGCACATACATAGAGGAAAAGCGGGGCATAGACAACAACAATAGCAAACGTCGGGGCTCACTCGCGAGCATTGTAGCGTGGCACGGGAGGCGTTACGAATCAATGGAGGGAATTATCGGCACTGCGATTGTATGGAGACTCCTATCTAAAAAAAGAACCACTAATTTATTAGATCAGAAAAAGTTGAATTTAATAGATTTCATAGAAGTTACTTACTGCTCATTGATGTAATTATAAGATTGCGATAAATAAAGCTTTTTTTACATCGCCTCATATTTAATCACATTATTATAGCAAGCCACAAAATTGGTGTAAAGTGAAAACTCGGCAGAGCAGCCAATGCTTATATGGCGCCGTCCATGACTAGCAACAGCTGTTTCACTTGTATCGTGATTTCACAAAACCACATAAAATATTTCTTTTGCAAAATTGTTTACTTTAAAATTCATGTATGTATTTTATGAGTTAAAGCAAAGTCATTTTAATTTCAAGTGATACAATTATTGCTCCTGAAATATTTATTGGATTAGTTGACAATGACGGATTAAATTTACGAAATACGTACAAATAATACATTCCCCGCTCTAAAGCTTAATTTCTGAAATTCTTGTATACGTTCTATTAAGTTTGTCTACAAACTTTTCGTTAACTTACAATAAATTAGCAAAACTAATGATCATGGGATATTGTACTTACTTGTCGAGTACTAATATAACCTAAAATGATTTGGATTGTGTATTATAAGTTAATCAATATGTCATTTATCGTTTCATATATATAGATAACATAAATTTGATTCAAATGTAATTAAAGAGGTAGAATATACATTATTGTACACAAGAAACATTAAACAAGTAATACAGAAAAACAATACTAAGGTAACAGTACAATTAAGCGACCTTAACACTTATCAGCTATTATTATCACTATATCTATATAGATATATAGCTCTAATAATTTCCACAAGGATCTTGCGCCACGTTTATTTATTTGTGAATTTTAAAGCTTCGGTTCTACGCATTTCTTTGCGCCAGATTAGTCCGTCCCACGCAGCGTATCGGTTGAAGAGGTAAATGAAATGCTATCCGGAGGGGAAAACTTAAATTACTGAATTTGAGGGTCAAAGGAATAAGTCTCCCGAAGACACATACGACACGCCACATTGAGCCGATTGATTTTAAAATGTATTGTTGTAAAATATATTGTCTAATTGTAATTTTCAATGCTTAAACAAATGTAACTTCCTTGTATATACGAGTATGTTTAAGAAGATTTATGGTACGGCCTCGCTGGCGCAATGATGCGATCACTCGCTTCGCTAACCGAGGTTTTGGTCCCGATTTCCTTCAGGTTATTAGGTTTTATGTTTGTAGGTCTGATCTAGTAGGAGACATCGATCGTGGCTAGTCACCACCCTACTTTAAGTGTTGTTACTATATTACTCAATAACAGTTCAGAGCTATCAGTGTTGTCAGCCAACTATCTATATTCTAACACATCCCTAAACCTTTTTCGCAATAAAAAGTAATATATGTCCTTTCTAACGCTCTGGACTATCTGTGGACCAAATTTCATTTAAATAGGTTCAGTAGTTTTAGTGTAGAAACGCGACACATTTATGAAATCTATAAGGATAATATTTGAACATACAAGAGAAAAAATATTAAGTTAGATACACATCTACTTATCATATTACAATTACTTTCACTATCAATTGTCCAATTTACAACTTTGTTCTTAAAAGTTAACATAAAGTAATTTATTTCTTAAATGAAGTTATTAAGTTAAAGGAAGCAATAAAATATATAACGCAATTCTTTAACCTAATGCTATAAAACGTTTGATAAATGCATCGCAGCGCATCGGTATCGTTTGAAATTAGGTAGGGTCGTAATGACCCGTTTACTGTTATCGGGAACGATCGCTACCACAGACCCTAAACACCGGCAAATTTTATATTTCAATGTCATAATCTTACCTCACTCATTAAAAAAAAAACTAGGAAAACTTTTTGGATATACCCGAATACATAAATTTTAAACCTTTTACACTCTATTGCTATTGACATAGAGATTGAAATGGATAAAAAAAATTGTTTAATATTACGGTAAAGAAACATCTGCCGGTACAGCTTATATCGACTCGCGCGCATTTGAAATTTTCAAAAAAGAACCAACGGCAACAGATGCGACATGTCGGATTCTTGCAAGCAGATGTTTATAAAATTCCCTCATCATAGATTAACTCCAGGATTCCTTTTGTTTTTGCCTTTATTAAAAATTTAAAAGCTTCTTTAAGCGACCGATCTGGGGACATGTGTATGTGTGTCATGCGGGCAAGATAATGGCGGTAATTGGTTTGTCGCATTTCATTTATTAGCGATACGCTTGCGGACACAATCTTGTTTGTTATACTCGTAGTTTATAATAATTACAGGCATGATAGTTTTATGAGTCTACAGAAAAAGTATTTTGCACCTGAATAACAGCGAATTCTACACGCTAACTTCCACGAGTAAAATACATAACAATGTGTGTCCATAAAAGTGTTCGTCGACCATTAACAATACTTTTATAATAACTTATAATTGTAAAGTTTCTATATAATACATTTTCCCTGAAAATTTATGTACAGAGCACTTATTTGTAGTGGATTGTTAAATAATTTCTGATAAATATTCAAGCAGGGCTATTACAGCACTTATCAATCAGTGAAATATCGTCTTTTTTTTCATATAATATTTAAATGAATAACTGATGATAACATTAAAGAACGACTTACAATCTAAAGTTACGAGACTTCCTTCGCGCCCTGATCTGAGAAGAGCCCACAACGAACTCAGTCGGGTGTACGTTTTTTTTTGTCATCATCATTACAATATATATTTTTAATTTATTCTATATCATAACAAACTCTTTACTTACTAAATATACAAGTATCTAAATTTAAAATAAAGTATTTGCTATTTAAATGTTTTCAATTGAAGTTGAAAAATTAAATTAATATAGAAAAAAGTGATATGTAGTAAACATTTTAAATGCTAGCATTAAAAAGGAAATTAAACAAAAATGTAGGAAAAGTACTTGACACAAAATTTTATACTTTCCCCGTTACACTTTAATTTTATTTTTAAAAAACGAAATTAATATTTGGTTACATTTATTAAATAAAATCTACAAATATTTGTGTCCGAATTGCCGCAATACGCTGTCTTTTAAATTACTCACAGTTCTTGTATTGCGGTTAATTGTTAATGTGTTACAGATATTTGGAAATAGAAAACGCAGTAAACATTACCGATATCCAAAGCGAATTATAAATTCGTTATGTCGATAAAAAACTTTAACGAATTTTTGTAATAGTAGAACGTTGTACCAACGTTAAGTAAAAATTTCACGGTCAATTTTTATGTTTCGTGGAGGTTGGCACCGCTTTAATCTGAATTGCCCTTAACTGTCGTTTGACCTTCGTGGTCCGAAATTAGATCTAGAGAGGGAAATAATTTGGTCTATTCGTATTAGGAAATATTTGGTGCTTGAATAAAATTTCTCTATAATGGATTAGTAAGAAATCATTTTTTCTTGAAATATATCATCACGGTATGTGGTCTATATTAAGATGGCTAACATGGTCAGGAAAGCGGCTAAGATAAAATTGATGTACAGATTTTTTAAATTATACCTTTGTCATTTTTTTTGTAAAAATAGTTAACAAACAAACATTTAAAAGATACATCTCGTTTTTCATGTATTTTCTTTTAATAGCTGAAATATTACTGTTAATGTGATGAAGAATTGTTCTGAGATTGTTGCCCAAAGGCTTTATTCTAAGATACCGAACCTCGTACTGCAACATTCCTGCGAACGAATAAAAAGACAAAAGCTTTTTAAAATCTGCCATTTCTTTTTATATAAACTATAAAGGAATTTGACTCCAATTGAAGTATTTTCCACGAGAACTACAAAATGTCGAACTAGTGAGTATTAAATGATATATAGTCTAACGCTTCCTGCATTTTTTTGACTCGGTGACGTCATCTGACGATCACTGCCATGGTGAATAGCTTCATACAATGGCCACAGGCGAATCCGGCCTCGCCCTGTAGCTATAGGAATATATTATTTATGAGGGGTACATTTTCACTCTGTAATTACTTGTATCGATTGTGGGGAACCGGGTCCCTATGACACCCAAATATAAGTCAGATGAATTTTGATAGCATTTTAGTGCAAAGACAGAAATAGCCTCCATAATAAAAGAAATTTGGAGTTCAATATAATAATGGAAATATGTCTACAACACGCATCTATGATACCGGACATGAAATTAGCACTGCAATTGTACCACAAATTATTAAAAAATCAATAAGCATTAAGTTTATGAAACATATTTCATAGAATATATTCACATTAAAAATAACCAGTAATATAAAGAAAAGATAGCTTAGAACCTTTTACGAGCATTTTAAAATTTTTACGTTAGCTGGCTATGAATGATGCCGTAATTTTTTTGAAATGAATAAATATATGAAAAAAATTTATTAACATTGTCATTCTCTACAAGCTTTAAAAAGTGTATTTCACTTAAAGCGGATGAATAATAAAGTATTTTTTTTAACGATGTAAAATGCAAAACTTAAACCAGATTTAAAGAAAGATTTATATCTAACATTTAAACAAGATGTAGAAGAAGATTTTCAGCTAATACATAAATTAGAATTGAAAAGGACGGTAAATGAAAATTGTACAAGAAATGTCACATTTCGGTGTTGTCAACTAAAGTTTAGTTTTTGTATACGACCCATGTTAATATGTCATAGCGCAGCCTTGTATCTCTTATTGAATGCCTCCTTATAAGCTTCTGCGATTTATTGTGGAATGCTTTGAAGTAAACCTTGAATATCCTCGGGAAACATTTTGTATGCTTAGCGTGCCTACCTACAAAAAAAAATGGAAGAACTAAGCAACAAACAGTATCGTCTATGACACATTATAATTAGTCGTCCATTCACTGTATTACAAAAATCCCTACTTAACAAAATGAATGTGATAATTTTTTTTCCAAGTTAGCTACGAATACTTTTTTGTGACTAGGACCATATATCTATATTTATAAAAATTCCTTGTCATAATGTTTGACCCTGATGAACTCCAAAATTCAACTGATTATGTTGTATTGTTTTTATTTTGTCGTTTTAATAAATATTACTTTTTTTTTAAATCAAGAGGTCATCGTACTCTAAGCTTTAGGTTAAATTGTTCGCAGGTGAACCTGCACTCGGGTCATTTTGTATATTACATAATTTACACACGTATAACTATTGCGTTTTTTTTAATTTTGCCAAATTGTCGTCAAGTTCCGATATTGATATCGCATTTTAAAGCGAAATACTGGCGTACACAAATTATACAATACACAAAGATAATGAACGAAAGCGAAAGTGGATATACCACGTGATTGCGGAGTCCCGTTGGCAGTACCTGTTGCAGTCTTATTTACGATCCAAAACAATCGCTTTATCTCACCCGGCCATATAATGCGGCCGTAAAACCCGATTCTTTACACGACAACATTTATGGCCCTCTTGCATAACAACTTTTGTTTATAAACAATAGTTTTCAAGGACTACATCGCTACCTTACAGATATTTCGTCTTCGTTTGTCGCTTTAGTATAAGATTTACTCGCTCACGGAAAAGGTATTAGATAAAAGTAGCGAGCGAGTTACTTTTGACTAAATAACCCAAAGAAATATTCAAGTTACTTATTTCCTGAATTACTTTACGAAATATGTCTTATATTAATATTGTTTTTATTAAATATGATTAGAGCGGGCGCTTCATTTGCCTGTATATTGTGTACGCTACTGCCTAATACCGTCGCGCGAATCGTTAATTGGCTTATTAAAATTCAACGGGCGTTCGTATCATTACAAAGTATAAGTGCGATTTATTACTATATTTAAATACGTACATTTAATATCAATGAGGTGGTAAACAAATTGTTATGAATATCATGATGAGATAATGGACATTGAAATGTAAAGGCATAAGGCGAAATAAGTGTTGTTTGATGTGTTTCAAAGTATATGTTATTTAAAGTTTTTATGACATCTGTGGGATTTCTATCAATGATTTTTATTCTGTGATTGTGCTCTAAGTTTTATGGTGTACGGTGTGTTGCATGACAAGTATATTTTTGAGTGTTTCTATCCTGACGAAGAAAAAATGTAATAATTGTTCAATAGTTTATTCTATACTTTTAAAAGGTAAGAAAAAATTCATAATTTTTAATAGTAGGCGATGTATATATGTATGTATATATATATATATAAACGTAGTAAGATTCGATATCAGACTTAACAAGTACCTATAACGAAGTATGCACTGAGTATTAGTTCCAGTTTATTGTAGTCGGTATAACCCATGTTTTAATTAAAAACTGTTTTTTTAACGAGATAACATATTATTTAATTTTATATGTCTTTAATTTTATATGCCTAAATATGGCAAGACTAGCATTAAAATTAATTCTAAACCTTCCACCTTGAAATATGAAAATCCAGTCTTAGTTTTCCATAATAATTACATTCACCAATAGTCTCTACGTTTGAAGCATGATGTGTATACTCATTACCAATAAGCATTTTATGACGAGTGTTCTCCCCGAAATTAAATAACTTAAAAAATATAAATATAAAAGTTAAAGCGTTGCTTCATTAAATACTAAGTAATAGGTAAAATTAAGTAAACGAAGAGTTTCGCAAAAGAACAAGAGTTGGCACCATAGCTCGAAGGGTCGCGGAGTTGAAATGGCTATGGGCAGGGCACATAGCTAGCCGAACCGAGGGACATTGCGGTTCCAAAGTACTGATATGGCGACCACATACCGGTAAGCGTAGTGTCGATAGACCCCCACCAGGTGGACAGATGATCTGAAAAGGTTACAAAACGCACACTATCGTGTATTATGGAAATTCTTGAAGGAGACCTATGTCCAGTCGACATCCATCGCTTGAGATGATCAATAGATAAAATACCTCTTGCCATGTTAGAATGCTTCCATCCTATATTATGAGACCACTTACCATCAGGAGAGATTACAGTCAAGCCCTATCATGTTTTTTTTCTTATTTTATTACTATTGCCGACCGTTTAGCGACTGTCTAAGATAGAAACGCGCTAATCTGGGTAAGGGGCGATATACCCCTTATGGTTTCTACACAACATCGTACTGGAACCTAAATCACTTTGTTTTGGCGGTACGTCTTTGCTGGTAGATAACTAGCCACGGCCGAAGCCGCGCACTAGACCAGACTCAGACAAATTAGAAAATACAATTTTCTAACCTCGCCCTACCGGGCATCGAACCCGGGGCCACTTCTATCAAGGCAAGTACTCGCACCACTGCGCCAGCGAGGCCGTCAAATGTCAATGTTAGCAGTAAAAAAACTTAAACAGTTTTCGTATAATCCACTGTCAATCGTTCAGCAAAAACAAAAGTCTCATCGGAACAAAAAAGTGTACAAAAACTGCTTCTAGCGGGAATGGCGGCCGCACTAAAGGGAGGGGAGAGTGGGGACAAAAAACTAATAATAACAGTGTGTCACCCCATCACCGTGTCCCATTTCGCCGCACCTACCCGTCAGTCGTGTGAACTTTGTAAGCCATATTTGATCTACTGATGTCGTGTATACCTAAACTCCACCATCATACTTATTTAAATTTAAATTCCGCCTTATTTGGATTGTAACTTTTAAATCTTGATTGCGATAAGATATACCGTAATTAATTACTTCTAACTGTTATTTTGGTGTTTCGTAATTACCTACTACGGTAGTATGATTTTCTAAAAGAATAAATTTAAGTTTTCTGTTTGTACGAATTCGTAACATTGAATTAAAAATTCATATTTTTGTGACGTTCATTCCTCTCAATAAATACCACTGTGATATTCTAAAGTGCTTTTACAAATAGCCTTACCTAATCGGATTATACGTAGTATAACGTGATACATTGTAACATACAATACTATAGATATATAAAAGAATAACCGCTGAGTTTCTTACCGGATTCTTCTCAGCGGAATCAAATTTCCGAACTAGTCGTAGATTTGTTAGCAACGGATAGATTCAAAAGTACTTTTCGAACCTTCTTGAATACAGAATACTTGGTAACTATGTTTCAGTTGCTATTGTTATACTTTTCTTTTACCATAAACAAATTCTGATATTACTAAAATATACCTTGAATAAGTAATAAGCTTAGTTATGTTGAGTAATAGAATACCATAATGCCATATTATTTTCCTTATCGATTAAATTAAACTACCTCATTGAAATGAAACGTGCACGTTTACATCCATTTATTACAAACAAAACAGTTTACAACTTGAAAAAAAAAATGTCCGATAAAGATTAAAATATAGAAAAGGAATAAACATACAAAACATATAACTGCGGTAAAATTACTGTTCAGTCCGGTTATGTCGTGGTGGATTAAAAAACCATCTATTTATGAGAAGTTCGCCACACGATCATAATAAATGAAAATTAAAAAAATAATCCTGATATCTCCACTTCAGAAGCAGTTTCTATAATAAACGGAGTAGGGCCACCACAGTTTCAACGATACGAATTGTAATGAAAACAAAATAAAATTTATGAACTAAATAAAGTGTGAAAAATATATGATTTACGCTGCGCGTTTAGCGGCTATTATCGAAGTAGCTCATGTAGGTAATCGCTCTGTGTAATCTAACGTAATTATAACATACCTCTGCTAGTGTAAGTCACGATTTAAACTATCTGGCGTGGCGAGAGTTTAAAAAGTAAAGTCCTTGTTAAGCTGTATACATAGCAAAAGTCGAGATAGGTATAGATAGCGTAGCGGTAATGATTATGATCGCGGCCAACATTTAAGATGCGGGTACAATGGTGTTCAACCATGACTCTGTAACAAAATAACTTTAGATATGTGAAACCTTTCTTACAAGATATAAGAACTTTTAATATTTACTTGCGGTTAGCACTCTACTGTGTCTCTCTTGGTAATAGTAATAGCTAACCGATGGCTTCTTATTTGCATCTTACTGTTGTACAAATTTAAAATAGGTAAGGTAAGTAGCAGCCCGTCAACGTTCCACTGCTAGGCACCCTCGTAGACCCACCACGCTGCTCCGCTGCGGATTGGCAGCCATAGTACACAGGTGCACTCTCTATTCCTCCACTCTCATAGTCCGATATGACGGGAATCCAACACGACTGGAGAGAGTTCAGGCGCAGGGCGACGACATAATGTGCTCTCCGAGGCACGGGGATGGATGACACCGCCAACTTTCCAACTTCGGGCAAATATTGAGAAAATCTTAATTGAAAACTTTATATTGATTTTTAATTGGCCCGACGCGGGCCTCGAACCCGTACTGGGTTCGAGGCCCGCGTCAAGTCTGTAGTCGAACATGCTAACCACTAGACCATTGAGGCAGTACAAATTTACTAATACCTTATTTGTTGGTGGATGTGTTATGGAAGAAATTCAATTTTGTGATATTATTAAAACAGAAACAAAAAGTCGTATTAGTGAAACAAGTCGTTACAGCCAGTACAGAACATATTTTTGTAAAGAAATGTATGATGAGAAATATTGAAGCGACATTGAGATGTATCGTCTACAAACTCGCAATAACTAGAAGCTGTAAAAACTTATATTACCTTCAATTACCTCGGTCTTTAATTAGTCAAAAGGTTTATTAAAAATTACTCGCTATACGATTGATAATTCGATTTAACAATACAATATAGCTGTCTATATATTTAGTCCAAAATTTTATTGAATCTTCAGTAGATATAACTGTACTAGGTTAAATCATTGAGTTTTTCACCTAAAAACAAAATTATAATTATGTAACAAATATATAAAATACTGTAGTATAAATTACTATCCTGGATGCCTATCCAGGATAGTAATTTAAAAAAAGGCTTCGGTAGTGGTTAGTTATCACTCTACTATCAAAAATGTGCCGTTAAGCAAAAACTTTAAATAACGGTTCCATGCTGCGACGAAACTACTTCTCCGGCCAGGTCAGTGAAATTCCGTTTTAGAATGTATCATCAGTTACAATAAGTTGAGAGCGCAGTCGAGCACTAACTTGTTAGCAAGTTACCAAAAATTTTGTACCCAAGTTGTTTAGAAACTTATTCTAGCATGGATTTGCGGTTCTTATAACAAATGAGTGAAAAAAGTCGATATATTTGAGTATTTGAATTTTATTTAAGAAAAGTTAAATAAATAACTTTCGAAGACAAGTATATCCACAACCTTACACAAAGACCGTGAGTTAAAGCGGCCGATAATCCTGGATGTAAACACGCGAAACACGATCACCTCCCAGACCGCCTTCCATCGTTTTCGCCCTCACTAAATACGACTTTTCAAAGATTGGTGAACTTTGTAACTTTTAAATTACAATCAGATGCTTTTAACCGTTCACAAGTGGTATCGGTCTGTTAACAGAATATACGAAGCTAAGGTATTTTTTATTCATTTAAATCTGAACATTATCATGTCAAAACATGGTCTATAATAAAAAGTACATAAAACATTGTGATAGTGTTCTATATATTTTTGTCAAATCATTTACATCAGAAAAATTTTATATGACCTTTACATTACATTACATTAAAAGTAAATATTGAATGCTTTGTTAATACCAGAGAAACTCAAAAACTATTGATTTTACACTTACAAATCAGTTTTCGTTGCTGCTTCGAAATTGTTTCAGTGATTTTCATGGAAGTTTCACTTACAGATAGATATACAAATAGCAGATGTTATAAAGATATATAGTTTAAAATCTCCAGTATGTGACAATAACTTTTTTAGACAATCAATGAGCTATATTGTAACCAGTTGATCTCGGACTCTGAAACTAAATCTGTTCTTCTCTTAAAATTCCGAAACTACTAAAGTGATTTCGAAAGGACTTTCACTGGAAGATAGCAAACTTGATTAGAAATAATAAAAGTTATTTTATCGTTGAAAGGGAAAAATAATTTAGTGAAGACAGAAAGAGAGAGTTACGTTTAAATTTTTGAATTTGGAACGCTTACTTTTTATTGATTTGGTATCTGTATAAAATAAAACGTGTATTTAATATTTTTATAAGTTTTAAATTCTATCGGTAATCCCTATGACTGCCATTTTTTTTTGCAAACGTGACCTCGTAATCTGGGTGTGTATTTAAAAAATTTGAATGTCGAAGGGACAACACGGACGCTAAATTAAATTCAAATATCGAATGAGGAAGTTGCCACCGCCCCCTCGCGTCTCTACGAGATTTATTATATTTGTCCTCCGCTTATTTCATTGCCGCTTGACGCGTTGATCCAAACGGTCCCGTTAGGTTTTTAAAATATCGTATCGAAAATAAAATAATGTTAACATAGATCTAAATGTAAACACACGCCTCCATAAAAATCACGTAAATTTTTACAGATGATTAAACGAGTAACGTATTCTGTTACAACTTTTGAAAAATTGCGTCATGTGTCATTACTCTGTACAATAATAGCGCTATTTTATTAAATAAAATAAAATAATGAGTGATAAATGATTTTTATTTATAATAACACGATTGCAGATTAAAGAGTATTATGAAATTTTGACATCAACACACTGATCTGACACATCAACTTCCGATGACAATGCATTGGCTACTAGGTTAAATTTCTTTTTGTTCTAAATGTCGCTTTTAGGACCAAATATAAGCCAATGAAAGTTAATCTTTATTACTTATATACTACTTTTTCTTCACAGTAGATGTTTTGTACAGATAAAACTATATTCTATATACATATGTATACTAACTGTGGTTAGAGCAAATTGCACGATTAAGTAATTATATTTGATGTGTGCAGTCTGTCTTATGTGAATGATGACTTTATATTTTTCTTTTCAAATCTATGTAATAAATTTGAAACCCGTTTGGTATATATATCAAAATGTCTAAGTAAAAGTTGTTGTCAAAAGAGTAGCTGCTGAGTTTCATGCTAGTATCTTCACCATTAAATCTTTCGAACTGGTGATATATTCATTACCAATAGCCAGACTTGACGCCTCAAAAGAACATGTAAGCCTACTTGAATATTAACTACTTTAGTTTCCAAATGTTTATCAGATAATTTTCTTTAATTAAAGAAAATTAAAATATTTAATAACAAACTTATGAGTAGAAATGCGCGAAGAATATCTGTCTCGGTCACACTTGAATACGACATTATCAATCTAACGCGAATCGAACAATAGCATCGCGTGTTTGATTTATACAGGCGTTTAGTAGAAACATTACGGATAATTATAGTTCGACTGCGCAGCTTTAACGCTTTTACACGATTTTAATTAATTAATCTCCAGACTTGAAATGTAATTTTGTAAATTAATTTTTTGGTCAGTAACTCTAATTTATTACGCCTTATGTATGCATCAGTCGTTCTTATCTACCTCTTTAAATTTTAGTCGGAAAACTTTACACGGAATTAATTTTTTACTTGCTTATTTTATCTAGATTACTTAATATTAGAACTCACGCAAATTACTTCGAACGTTTGAAAAGTATATTTTTTTATTGCTGACAGGTTAACTCTTGGTAATAATCTCACCTAATGTTATGAGTAGACATAGTCTAAGACGGAAGCGCTATAACCTGGTAAGAGCTAATTAATTTCTATGCAGCACCACACTAGAATACAAACTTTTAAAGTAAAACATTTTACTAATTCCTGAAACATTTTCGTCAATCAATCGCATGTCGATAAAGTAACAGGCGCTCGGCAAAGTCGCCGAGGCCAAAATGGTGGTGCCTATGGTCACATTAGGGTTTATATTCATCATTTTAACTATATCCTTCCATTTTTGTTTATATTTATTCATTCTAAGCCTAGTACTTTTGTTTTATTTAATTATAAAAAGAATAAAATTAGGCTGTAACAATAATTTGTATTAATGATTTAATTTTGTTGTTGGGGTTATAGTAAGCCTCGGCTGAATCTTCCCATTTGTCAAGACTCAAACATATGAAATATTCTTAGTCATATTATGACAAAATTTGATGTTACATTATACCAAACAATAAATATTGCGTTTTCATTTATAAAGATTATGCTCTATTAAATTGCATAATATTCTTAGTAAATTAATAGTCGCAGCCAATACGATATATTATTTACGGCTACAAAATGCTTAAACGTAACCCAAATTGCAAACTGTCAATCGCAGAACAAATCCCAAGACGTTCCGCCCGTGCTACACCTCCACAAAGCCGAACAGAAGTAGGAGCTCAGCTACGAGCTTTTCAAGGGTGGTGCTTTCGGCGGGAAAGCGGCTCGAAGTAGGGTGGGGGGAGGGGGGCGTGATGGCTCGTATTGATTTAGTGCCGTCGTCGACGAAGCTATGTACTGGAGGTAAAAGTATCGCTTTGTCGCTTCACGCGCTTTCTTAGGCGCTTTATGCTATTTA
The DNA here is from genome assembly GCA_015832385.1 of Elymnias hypermnestra. Taxonomy (NCBI): domain Eukaryota; kingdom Metazoa; phylum Arthropoda; class Insecta; order Lepidoptera; family Nymphalidae; genus Elymnias; species Elymnias hypermnestra. The sequence goes on from JACTOM010000855.1 coordinate 5,272,405, forward strand.
AAAAATTCTATCCCATAAAATTAAAAGCTTTTAATATATTCTAAGCAAATTAAAAAAAACCCTAATTAAATTTTGTGTCTCTAATAACATGTTTTGAATTTTAAGGTTTATGTTACCGACTGGATTTATACTTATTTTTAAGTCATCATCACATAGTTATTTATTGCTGACAGGTTAGTCATTGCCTGCGATCTCATCTGATGAAAAGTGATAATATATTCTAAGATGAAACCGCGCTGGACAAAAGATGATTTACCTCTCATGGCTTCTATACATCGTAACTTAAATTATTTGCTTGGCAACGCATCTTTGCTGACCCATACACATTAAAAATGGAATTTCTTAACTTATCCTGCTTTCAATTGAATGAAGACTGGTAGTAAAGGGAGTACTAACATCATTGCGCCAGTGAGGTACAAATTGGTGAACTTCTGACACTCATTTAACCTTATTAAAGGTCTTACTCCAAATTATTTTTTTTTGAGGTTCAGCAGCGACATACGAGTACTTATAATAAGCTCAAGCTGTTCATGCTAAAAGGCTATCTTTTTATTAAAGACCTGTTAATGGAAATATTAATATCCAAATAGCATTTTAAAATAAACTATATTTTTATAAATACCTTGCTATAGTTTCTTAAAGCGCTTTTCTCAGCTGCATCGCTACTTTCCCGAGGGACGTCCCGGCGTCGAAGATTTAAATGGATATTTAACTTTAGTCTCAAGGAACCTAAAGTCTATTGCTTTTAACGTCCTCTGACTGGGAGAGGTTTTTTCTTTGTATCTCCAAGAGCTTTTAGCAAATGTTTTTAAACAGATGTTTTGAAAAAAAATTTAAAACTTTCCTTTGCTTGATTGTAATCCCTCGTGATTTGTTCAAGGACGTTTAAAAGTGAGGGTTCAGCTGTTTTTCTTTTGTTCGTATTCGTATTTTCTATCTTAAGAAACTAGTTCGTTTTCTCTTTCACTGCTAAACTATGAGATATAAGTAGATCTTGCCGAGTTGAAATTATTGTCTGCAGCTAAAAAGCTTCCTTGTAAGTTTGATAATATGTTTCATGTTTCATTGTATCGAATTATATTTATTCAATCAGTCATCTTGTTGCATACTGAATTTACAACTAGGTATTGATTACCCAATTTACCTATTGAATTATCATCTAGTACTATCTTATCTTCAAGATCGTAAATTGAAAAGGTGATAATCTAAAAGCGGATTTCCATGTCAATAATGGCTTTCTTAATCTCGTTAAATTTCGTTATGTCGATAGTAAAGTTCATATAAAGTTAAAAGCAGTCGACTGTGATCTCACTAATATTATATCCATAATGATAAGATAAAAACGCACTAACAGTAATAAAATACGTAAATTACGTCTATGTTAAACAAAAAACCATGTGTTAAATCATGCAAACAGACAAACACTCACATCAATACAATTATTACGACTAAAATTCGGTTATCGCCCTGCCTCGTAAAGCGTCAAATATTGACGCATATAATGACATGATCAAATCACGTCTTGATTACATCTTCACTATAATTGAGTCGTAAATTTTTTTAAAAAGCACACCTGGTCATTGAACTGTAAAATATATTCCTAACATCTAAAAAAATACCCGGTTTCGTAAGCTAACCTGTGCGGGCGTAAAAAAATTTATGACCGCGTCGAAGCGCCTACGTACGACCAGCTTGGAGTTCGCTTCCTACTTGTTATAATTATCATTTTAATTAACCGAGATAATATCGTAGTTAAACTATTGTTCAGAATCGCTCGAAAATAAAAACCTTGTGCAATCACAATGCGATGATCTAAATTCGTAGTGTATTTATAAAAGTTTGCAAAGACGTACGTGCTTTGTCATAGGTGATATCATTTTTGACAGTTGATATTTGCAATTCACAAAAGTTGCCCGTCAGGTAGGTCTTTGGAGTGATCTTTTATTTATAACTAAGGATCTGTTACCCCTACTAGTTGCTCAGTTGGTTACGAATCATTTTTTCATACAAATTTGTACAAAGCTTACAAACCTCCCTTAGATATATTAAAAACTGTAAATACTTCAGGTAATTTTGTTGAAAACAGGTCACAGCAATTGATGAAATAATGTTGTTAGAAATATATTCCAGAATTATTAAAAGTTATTGCTAAGCATCTATATCTATATTGTTGTAAAATTTATATAAAGCTTTCCGATTGCAATGGTGATTTTAAAAAGAAGAATGTGTGACGGCAATGCGGCAAAAATCTTGGTATAAAAAAATCTTAACGTATATGGGATATAATAATATTACTTCAAACTCATGTCCAGGAGGATTCTTGGCCAACAGAATAGAAGGGAGATTTGATGCAACACACCGAGCCAATACCTATATATATATAACATATATCCAGGTATCTATTGACTCATCACGATATCTCTGGAACAATAAGGCGTAGAAACTTGAAATTTTGTAGAAATATTCATTTTGCCGAGTAGAGGTCAGATAAATTAATGAAAATGCTACGCAAAAAACATTCCACACAGACGAAGTCGCGTGTTCAGCTAGTATTATATAAATGCTGGCATTGCGATGAAGCCACAGATTCGAATCCTGGGCAGGCACTACTAAGTTTCTCTTTACGAAAAGAAACTTACGTGTTTAGTTGTTATTTTCAGTCTATCATAATAAAGGAAAATATCGTGAGAAAACCTTTACATCCCGGGAGTAATTTTGGAGTATGTTTAACCTACCAAATCGCAGTTCAACAACATCATGGATCGACGCTATAAAACCCTCTCTCCAATGAGTGAATACAATGGGTGCCCAGCAATGGGCTATTACTGACCTTAACTTAGCTTACATATACATACTTTATACTATCGCTAAGATAAAAGGAAAATTTCTTGACATAAAATCTTGTCGACTTAATCCGGTGAATGAACCTTGCAAATCCTCTTTGTATTAAAACTGTTTTAGTTTACAGGATATAGTAATAGACTTACGACCATTCTTAGACTAACGAAGTAGGTTTTTAAGAAGTTTATTTATTTAGGAAATGTAAGCCTAAATCGAAAAATTCGAACTAAGTATAGTATTTTTAAAATTATCATTGTGTTTATATAAATATCGCAATACATCGAGTTCTATTCCTAATATTTACAATAGTAGAGCATTTATAAGGCCGGAAACCAGCGGGTGTTCTCTCCCATAATTATATTCACGGCCGATATTTTTGAACTTCCATGTGAGTTCTTTATTTTTTTCGGTTTTTTTTCTAAACTTTGTGATTTACGCCGCGAGTCGGATTCTGTGAATGTCGGTGAGTGTCGAAAGCTTTATATGACTTCCAAATTTATTTCGTTTTAAACGATGCTTTGGTATTGTTTCACACATTTCAGGATGTTTCTAGTTTATAAAAGTTGAAGGAAGGGAAGTCTAACAACCTCAATCAGTTTAAATTCAACACTTATATATAACTTTAAAGTTGTAAAAATACAAGCGTCACCAATAATTTGGGATTTTTGAAATTAACCAATCGTAAGCTGCAATATTATTTTAATTAGCGAAAACTGTTTCAAATTAATATTTAAATTGACAACACTAAAAACACAAATAAAGAAAATATACTTGCATAGTCATACCGTAACCAGAATGCTTTTGGATTCAACAAGTTTTAACTATTAATAAGAAGTTGAATCGTAATTAATACAACTGTTATATGTTTTTTCTCTTAATCAATCAATCAAACTGCATTTATATAAATATAGACTGTAATTAACGTATAAAAAGCGAATGATGTATAATTTAGGTTTTATACATTCATGTTTTATTGTTTCCCGTATTTGAGTATTCTGAAAAAAAAAAAAAATTACATGATTAAGATTGTTGTTGTATAATAGTTTCCAAACGATTTATTAACACTTTACAACACTGTTCAAAAACAAACAGAAGGTATTTAGCCAAAAACTAGATAAGTTTAAGACTAGATAAGTTTTACCACTTTGGTTTAATTTTTTTTTACATTTTAATGCGTCATAGTGACTATACTCTGTTACATTACACACTAGATTAGTTATCTTTATTTGCTTTTTAAATACAATAAAATCGTCCTGATCAGAAGTGTATAACCAATTAAACATAAGCATTATTGGTACAGAACATACAAGCAGGCTCCAAACTCAGCTAACGTAAATCTTTTTCCGTTTGGGTCCGGAAAAGTGCAAGGGAGCGAAAACTAACACAAAAGAAATGGCCTCACTTCTGGTAGCACTCAAGTGAACTAATTGTTTTAGTTGCGAAAAATGTGGATAGGTGTGGTGAATAACATATAAAAGTTTGGAGGTATATATAAATATATACACCTTCTACTTTATGTAGACATCTAGGGTTTTTATTTAATTTTCTGTAATTTGCTTTCATATATGTACATATTACAGAAAATGGTTAGTTACTGATTCATCATGAGGTCTTCAAAACTATAGATTTTATTGACTTTAAATTTAGCAAAGTTTTTTTATTACAATGTAGACGCTCATAAGGAAAGGTGTCCTTATAATCCACATATATAATTATGCCTTTTCAAATTATAATCACGGTGATATGATATTTCACTATATATGACGAATATAAAAATGACTTAATTTCGTACTAATATTGGTATTGTCATAGTACTTACGGTTTTAACCTGAAACTTTTCTTTCATTGACTGATCACTATTATTTAATATCTATACATGAATGTCGAATATATTGCAAGATAGCAAAGCGATTTCATACTATAATAATGTAAAATTTACGTATTTCATAATAAACGAAGAAGATTTTGATCATATAGACGACGTTGCGGGTTTCATAAAATTAAAATGAAGTCCATTAATGGGACAGTAAATAAGTATTTATAAGGAATATATCTCAAAATTATAACATAATGATAATTAGATAGAACAATGGTGTGGAAAAAGTTAATAATCCAATTAAAATCTCCTTCGACTTTTGTCGTGGGTTGTGTTACAAATTCGTATAAATCTCTCCGTACTCGTCCGACGGAAATAGCACTTCGTCCGTTCATAAATCACAGTCTATTTAAGCAATCCGAAACGAAAAATCAAAAATAAGCCACGTGTATGTCGCCTCGCATATAAAGATAACGTAAATGGTCGATATTGATTAAATTAATGATTTTTTTTATAATTGTTAAAACGAGTTTTAATAATCATTATTCGGCATTTAGGATTTGCTGCCATTATTCTATCGTTTTTCTCTCTTGACAATTTTAGAAGGAAATTAAAGGAAGTGCTTCTTTGGCTTATGTTAAAATAAATTCTATAATATAATACTAACCTACACTTATACATATTCGCGCATGACGCCCTACCGTTCCGTAAAGTTTCCCTTAAAACATTTTATCTGAGAAGACTGCGTGACCTTAAACATTTTTTTATACGGAGATTAATCATAGGCTATATTTGCTATACATTCATTATAAGAAATGTAAAAATAATCATGGCTCTAATAAGTAAAACTAATCAAATTAAAAGCCGTAAAGTTCTAGTCCTCAATCACGAAATTCAAATGTGTGATACTGATTTTTTTTTTGGATTTGCTCATTTGTTAAATGGAAACTTAAATTAATTATTTGTAAAGCTAAGTATTTGTAAATTTCGTAAGTCGCATTTGTATCAATATATAATGGTTGCCAAGTTTGACAGTAATTGGATGTCCACTGTAACTCGTGTAATCTAATGCAGTTAAAAATTATATTTGACAGTATTAGATTTAGTGTCACATCTACTGGTGAACCTCAAAAAAATAAAATTAAACAATATTCTACATAAAGTATACAAGAACTCATGCACAAACATTGAAATCTTCACATTGTCTTCATTAATTGTTATCCTTTTGTACATTGTAAAAGAGAGAAGGCAACTGATGCCTATAGTACAGGTTAAGCTAGTTTAAGCATCAGTATCCAACCAAACCGAAGTAGGATTGTATTAATCTTTTAATATTTTGTAAAACCTATGTTGACTAATAAAGTTATATTTGAAAATTCTATTCCAACCGAGACTTGTTGCTTTGTTCTAGATAGTTCGGACTATGAGTTAGTGCTATCCGTTGTTGAAGGCGCGCCTTGCGTCTCCCCACATTTCGATGAGCAAGCGTGGGAATGATACCAAATAGAGTGCCACAGGAAATACAAATCAGTTAAACCAGTTTAAATGGTGAAATCTGCGCCACGAAATTAATTTAAAAGAAAAATTTACCGATGTTTCGATTCTTATCTGAGATTTTGCGCTCTTTATCGCACCAATAAATGTCAGCAACCAATCTTTTTGACATAATTATCATGAGTGATAAATTCCGGGCGGTTTGATATGTTAAACATTTTGAAACTTATTTCATAACTTGTATATTCATGCACGATTTCTTCAGCAGGATTTTTTTCTCGTGGGACTAAAGTGAAAAAATCGGAAATCAAATTAAAACTTATCGAAACCAGGGTATCCAAAACATTGTCGGTCATAATATTATAATTTTCTTTTTATATTTTTACAATATTATCACTTTGTAATAGTAGTCTGCATATGCTATGTCTCGTTTTATACCATGTCGTTGTTTTTTTTAATAAGAATATTACTTGCCTTGTGTTAATGTATATATATTTTTTTATAATGTACCTAGTAATAAGTTCTGTTGGAAACTAATAAATAAATAAAACATTTTGTAACTCATAACTTGTATTGTTGAGACTAATGTAACTAAAATTTAAATAAGCCCGTATAAATATATTTTAATATTAGCGATGATGCACATCCTTAACAAATGTGTTTAAAAGTAAACAGCGAGAAAAAGATAAGCTTTTAAAACGTTATTTCAACGTTTATTAGTCATATCCAGTAAGACATAATATGTCTTTCTTTTTAATTCTTTCTGTTAGTTCACAATTTCCTATATATATCGTGTTAAAATTTTCAATGGTTAATTTAAAACTTTTTAATTCATCTGCTCAAGTTCCAATCATTTTTTTTTTACTTATAGTAGATGACATTTGATATTAATATTATGTATGTTTTTAGTAGGAACTGACCTTAATTTTTTTTGATGATTTCTGTTACATCATCGTTATTGCTATGTATGCCGAAATAAGTATTTCCTAATAATTTCAACAAGTCACTGTGATATATCGCCAGCATCCAGCGGTTTCCTGAAAGCCGTCATATATCGTCTTTCTACGCAGTGGGGATCTAACGACATTGGATCTTCTCACTTGATTGAATAATATTCATGTTTGAAGCACTTGGGAAGTAGAAAATACACTGCACTTTTATGAAGAAGAAGGAATGAACTCTGAATTTTTTGACACCGCAATAGTGCGTTTGTTTATGTTTCTATAAAAAAATCTTAGTTAAAGTAGTAGCGGGTAGCTAGCAACCTACTATCCTTTAAAAAATCATTAAGAGATGAATTATCTGTTACTAGATACCATATTAGGCTGTATCAGTACTTAATAGCATAGCTTTCTTAGGCATGCTAGAGAAAATTCTCACTATGCCTTACGCCAATAAGTTTGCAGGATCTTTACTTACCTCAATGCCGCTTTACTTGAAAAATAATTACGAAAAAATTCTTATATTTAAGATGAATTTAAAATAAAATGATATTATAGTACTTAATACAATATACGCTAAAGAAGTTTCACTTCCTCCACGTGTACACTGAAACCCGCACACTTTTTTGGAACTAGTAATATATAGGTAATATTTTATTTACTCGATATAATATATTTTATCTGTGGCTTACGCTTGACGTCACTGGATGAAAAGGAATTCCGGATTGTAAAATATAGCCGATCGACACCACGGACTACAGATACAATACTGATTTTTAGTATCATGGTGAAATATGCAGTTTATCAACACTGTAGGGCGAAAACAATTTAAAAATAACGAAACGTTAATAGTGTTTTCGTGTCATTTTAAATTACATGATCCTTTAAGTTACGTATAATATTCAATAGCTGGTATATTTCTAAAAGCACATAAAATAAAAGCCCATTATTCCATTACTATTTTTTATTTTATTTATTTATACACTTTATAGCACGGCTACAATAAAAATATACAATTAAATAAACTTAAATATAAGAGAAATAAAAATACAACATGCGGTCTTATCGCTAAATAGCGATTTCTTCCAGACAACCTTGGGTTTAAAAAAAAGCTGAAAGTAATATAGGAGGTAGGCAATAAAATAACCCTACATACTAATATCCACATTCTAATACATGTATAACAATAAATATATTAATAAATTAATATATATAATATTATAACATAGATACATAGATTTACAAAATGTGTACATACATATTGTCGTCAAGTTCTAAGATCGCAGTCTAAGAGATAGTGTTCCTTTAATAATTTTTTGAATATCGGTAGCGATTTAGCCTCCTGGATAGAGCGAGGTAATGCGTTCCACAGCTTGGTCGCTTGGACAGCAAAGGAATATTCGTAAAATTTTGTTTTATGTATCGGGACTTTCAGTGTAAATTTTTGGCATGCATTCCGAGGAATTCAATTTTATCCTTCAAATAGTGAGGCGTATTAGGGTGAAATAACACACAGTACAGGAGAGAAAGTATATGCATATTCCGGCGATGTCAAATGGAGGGCCACTTGAGCTGTTGACGAAAGTAGGAAATGTCATATTTGCGCAAACCAAAGATGAACCGGATAGCAATATTTTGAAGTCACTATATTACTTTACTTACATTATATTACTTTAGACACGTAGGTTTATATTAATTCCCATATATAGTTATGAAAATACAATTGAACATGTCTACACAAGAATGTTAAAAAAGTGTCATAAGGGTTTGAACATACACAGCATCCCGCCTTGTTCCCATAGGGGTAGGCAGAGACAACGTCCTTCCAGTTGCCACGATCCCTGCATATCTCCTTCGCTTCTTTCATTCTCATTAAACCTTTCATACAAGTTCGTCGGTTTGGAGTACTCTTGACCTGGCCCTTATTCAAAATGTCCTAGATTTGGTTCGCCTTGATCTTCCCCTTCCAACTTTCGCATTCACTCTTGACTCATAAATCCTTTTTGTCGGTCTCCTTTCATTCATTCTCTTTACATGCCCAAACCATCTAAGCATACCTTTCTCAGTTTTAGTCACTGCGCCTTTTGAATTAAGTAAAATTACGATCTTAAGAAATTCTCTTTATTTCGTTACCATCTTTCATTTCTCAGTTTTATTAATATATATAAAGAAAAGTGAACGTAACACGATTAGTTGCATAACACAAAAAGTGTTCGTTATTTCTTATGAAAGGTATTATACATAGTAATACATAGTAAATCATACTCCTCGGATTTGAGAACTGATTATATCCCGTACAAATTTTCAACCCCTATTTTAAACCAAAAGAGGTATGTTTCACGCTCAAATAGTGTATGTTTCCTAAATTGTGTTATCATAAAATATTTATAACGAACATCATTAAAAAAAGAAATCCAGTTTAGTAATGGCTATCGCATTTGCACATTATTTTCGAAATTATAATCTTAATATAGGTATAGGTTATATAATTATAATCTAAGAAACCTAACAATAAATTACCCATATCTGATTTAGGAAAGATTAAGGCAGAAAATTATGATTTGTATTATAACGCGAGTAATTTTCATACAAATGATTGTTTTACTGTTACACTGGTACCGTTTCGCCTGTGAAGCGTTTAGACAAGTTCCGTAATTAATTGTAAGAGCCGATTGTACTGACGACAGGGGAATGATCCATTAGATTTATTGGCTCTTATGCTCTGATTCAAGATTGTTAGCTATTTGCTAGTTGTATCGAGTCATACGATGTGTTGAGAAAATATATACATTATCAATTAATACAAATGTGCTGTAGCAAATTGTTACACACATTTTACAGTATATTTAAAGATATTTATGGAATTGAGTATATACTTTGAAAGACCACCGATAGAAGACCATCCCCTATGAGTAAGGAAGCCTGTGCCCAGCAGTATCAGCAGCAAAGACCATCGCTATACTATAAAAAAAATGCTTGAGATTTAAGTGTATTTCTCTATAAGCTCGAACATTATAAAATACATTATTGACTTCAATGCGGTTTACATTTTTACAAGATCAAATCTATTTTTTTAAACTTATACTATTTATCTACGTTACCTGAATCAAAACAGTAGTGTTTAGTGAAATATTCAATCATGCATAGAGAATAATAAGAAAGCAATAAGCACTACAGCCGCTTTTTTACGTTTCATGCTTTAATTTTATAATTTTAAGTTTTTGTGTCTTCTGTAGGTATATGTTTGTGTGTAATAAAGAGTTTTTATCTATGTTTTTTTTTTAAATAGAGGTGAAGTTTGTAAAGATTATTAATTAAGTAACACCAATACATCAATGTGGCTAGCTTTCATAATATTTATAGGGTGAAAATTGAGCTTTTTTTAGAGAGTAACAGGCACATACCATTACATAATACAGTAGCTGTTATTAGATAGATTAAGTCAAATTGAAGCATTAAAATTTTATTACGGGTATAGATATAAAACATATAAATATAAGTGCATCAAAAAGCAGGAGAAAAATAAATTATGTAGGTTTCTACCCTTGATTTCTCTGGTACAAAGTATTTCGGATAAGCAATCTAAACAAAATGAAAAGTATCCTCCAAAAATCTCTTTTTAATAAAGTGATCAAAATTGCTTATCATTTCTAAAGAGATATATAATTTAAATACATTGGTAACAGTTTTATTCTAAATTGGACGTAAATTATCCAATAATGATGCTCGTGTGCATAAATTGATAAGCAATCAGTATTCGACGCAAAAATCGTTGGTGGCCAGCGTTTAATCATGTCTCTACACCTGCTGTATACAAATTCATTATGTATGTCGTCCCAGTCAGTGACTGTGATATTTTTGTTACTGTAACAGATCGATGGAAATAAAACTTGTTTTAATATTTATAGAAATACTTAATATTAATTATGTGCTATACAGATTATAAAGCAATATTATGTACTAGCTGCTCAACGACTTCTTGTGCATCACATTAGAGATTGTACAAATTTGTTAAAGATGGCTTTTAAAAAAAATTGAGAGTGACAGTTAAAGTGATACGATACTTAATCATACTACGAATTTTGAAAATGAGGGAAGAAGTGGGAAAAGACCTAACAATATAATATACCAACCAAATATACAAAACATATTAATGAAATCAATTGAACCATAACTAAACCGTATAAAAATACTTACTACTGCTTTGTGATATTCCGAGTAAACAGGGAGTTAACATTTTATCATTTCCGACTGACATTGCTTCAGTGTTTCTCCTTGTCTGCTATTTATGTCTGCAATTACCTACTCTCTTGGATACTTCCTAATAAAAATATACATATCGTATATATTCACAAGCCGAAGTGCCTATCGAAAACAGTTTAGCAATTTGATGATTAGAACAAATAGACAGATAGACAGCCATAAAATTCTATAAATTTGTTTTTAGGTATCTTGTAGACATTTGGTAAAAAGAATTAGATTAGGTATAATACGATTTTTTTTATGAAAAATGACTAGTTGACAGTACTTAAAAATAGCATCAAACGTCAAAACAACCGTTATACGTCAGGCATATTAACATTAGTTAAAAAAAAAGAACAATAGCGGGTAATATGCAAATATTACCAATTAGAATTGTTACATAGGAACAAAGAAAAAATGCAAAGGAGACGAATTCAATTTAAAATGAGTCCCGTCTCCGTTCCGCTTGGGCTTGCGTCGATCGGGACGAAATTGAAAGGAGAAAAAAAAACGGAGAGTGGAATAAATAAAAATAGAGATCCCGCTACAGCGCAAGTCGCCGTTGAAATGAAAATAAAACAGCAAAATGCTTTTTGTGGACGAAATAAATTAAAAAGTGTGTCGCGATTTTGCGAGGGACAAACCGTGGACAGTTTTGCAGCTCGAACTCTATGCCTCGTCGTGTTATTCCGTTAATGGCATTTGGATAGCTTTTGCATAGCACTGTCGAGGCGTTTGATTTACATTCGTATTATGAACATGTTTTTGATGGCTTTGCTGGCGTAAAAGTATGAGTAACCACGTCGCTAGCACAGGTCCCGAATTCAAATTTAGGAAAGTGTAATTCCCTGTCTAATAAAGTAAAGTTTGGATCTATCTACAGCCTGGTACGTGGCTTCGGCTGTGGCTTGTTTCCTTCCATACTACTAGCAAAGACAAGCCGCGAAGCAAACAAATTTACGTTGTGGTAATAATATACTTTATGAGAATCGATGCAGAATTGAACTGAAATTCCTCTATTACCTAATTTAAGTTGACGGTGATTAAAGTATCGATCATCATCAGTATCTGATCATCTGACCAGAATTAGATTTTACATATAAGCTTCAGTTGTTGTTTATTATAACCTTAAAGATTTTAATGGATTTGAACACCTTCCCATGTAGATGATATTATGATGCAACTTAATTGCATATATCTTTTATATATGATGCAACTTAATTGCATATATCTTTTATATAACGTTTTACGAGAAATTAAAACTTGTGATCGGAATTTTCACTCGACCTTATACACACAGTCACGCAACTAAAAATATAATAACATGTTTTAACCCATGAAAAGTTTATTTCATTTGTAAATGAAAACTATTAGTTATAATTATATGTAAAACGTACTAATTGTTTTGTGTAAAATATGATGTTTATAAAAGGAAATCGTAGTTAATGCAGTGAAAAACAGTAGACATTTATAACAGGGAGAAAGTTTTACCTAAATTATATTTGTGGGTCGTCACGCATTTCGTGGAGGGGGCCATTAGAGGGTTCCTTTGAGCCCACTGCGGGGCGTATTCATAGATAGGCATTGGAAGTCTATTGATGCTTTTGTAATATTTTTTACCTCTCAAAATTGGATGATCAAAACAGTCTTATAAAAAAAATTAAGTTTTTTAATTGTTCATCTAAAGCCCATCAACGGTTCGCCTAGAAAAAACGTAGAAGTTTTAATATATATATTCTAGTTTGTGTCTTTACCTCTTAGAAAAATATTTAGTGATTTTTCTGAGCGTCTAAAAATAAGGAAGCACGTATGTATAAACATTTTTTGTTTATTAATTAATCAGGAGACAAGAAATGACTGTACTACTCTTAGATATGAGAGAGAGATAAGTGTGATTAAGTTTCAAGTAATCCCCGCTGAAATCCAAACATTTACTCAGAAGAGAATTATATTTTTAAAAAAAATATGGAAACTGTATTATGGGTGTAAAAAAAATTGTTTTCATATTATTTCTATAGTAGATGATTACGGGAACGACTTAGTATCTTAGTTAAGAAGGAGGGCTTCTTCCCAGATTTTAAGAAAAAAAAAAGCAATACAGCGTTCGAGTCTATACTATACATATCGATCGCTTGTAATCCGACCACCACTTAGTTGTGGGGGCAATCGCTCTATATACCCGCGTAACACTTGCGTTGTTTTCTCCCAAAGTACTATCGTTTTAGCTACTGTATTAATGATAAAGTTGGAAGCATTGTTTATAAATTTGAAAATTATTGTAAGAGTTGGTTTATAATGTTTCTTCCGCTCAATGAGTGGTCGCATCGATAACACAGGTTCTTTGTTATCTGTTCATCAATGGTCTGAGTTTTAAGTCTTAACTTCTGCCTCGTCTAGTTATCTTCATCTTATCAAAGCTGAGTATATGTTATTTGTATACAACGATATAGAAACTAATACAAGATTTTCCCCTATTCTAACTCTCATAGTATGAAAATTTCCACACACGTTTAACCTTAATTAATAAGTAGTTAACTGACAAACTAAAGCTACCACTATTACGATCCACTGTGTTTTTTGTATAAATCACTAAAAGCTCAATAAGCTCCAATAGCATTATGAACAAAATAAATAATAAGTCCAATCTAGCAAAAACATACCGCTAACTAAATAATGGTCATGTTTATTTAAAGTTTGTGCTGTACACGTTACAATAATATGCGCTTTAATATACTTCGACCTTAATTGATATTGGACCTACACCTGACTGAGTTTGTTGTGGGCTGTTTTCAGATCAGGGTGAAGAAACCCTCGTAAATATGGATTGTTAATCTTTCTTTAAAGTTACCATCAGTCGTACATTTAAAAAATATATGGGAAAAACGATATTTAACGATTGAACAGTGCTGTAAAGGCCTACTTGAATAAAGATGTTTTAATTTTGAATTTAACGCCTAAAGACGGCCTTGCTGGCTCAGTGGTGTGAGTACTAGCCTTTCTAGCAGAGGTCCCGGGTTCAATCCCCGGTAGGACGAATTTAGGAAATTGTATTTTCTAATTTGTCTAAGTCTGGTCTGGTGGGAGGCTTCGGCCGTGGCTAGTTCAAAACAAAGAGATTTGTGTTCCCGTACGATGCCGTAAGTGGTATGTCGCCTCTTACCAGATTAGCGCGCTTTCATCTTAGACTGTCCTGATTTGATCGAAAAACACTTGGATTTGGTTCGATGGCTTTATATGCTTTTTTGAACCAAGATGAACTTTTTTTGCAATAAAACCTTATAGGCCTCAAAATCTGCAGTCAAACAACCTTACCAATTCACCAACCATATCGATAGTAGAAGAGCAGTAAAGTAGATCAAACTGCTGTGGTCCATTCAAAACTTTCTCCATATCTATTGTTATGGATAGGTATGAGGAAAGTTTTGAATGGGCCACGGCAAAAAAGAAAGCATTTAAGGCGTGAGAAGATGCTATCCCGGCAAGAAAGTTTAGTAAGAATTTTTAATCAGGCGTCGTAGTGGTGCGGGGGTGGCGGGGGTGGCGGGGCGGCGTCGCGGCGGCGGCCGGCAGTGCGCCGCGCGCGGCCGACGCGCCGCCCGCCCAGCAGTTGCTCGCGCTCGCCGGTACAGCGCCAGTCGCCGCCCGACGCCCGCCGCCGCGATGCCGACACGCGCCCGTACCGCCGCGCCGCCGATGCTCGCGCTCTGAGCCGCGCGACAACGTACGAAACTGAATAAGTTCGACAAATCCTCCTCCTACCTGGACCACTACATAGACCGAGTGATTCTCGACACCGACACCGGCAGCGGTGATAGTTATATACGACTTTTTAATTTTCTAGTACAAAATTGTATATCCTCGGTAGAGAGATGAGATTAGTATTTTTTAAAGTACAAAATATTGAAATATTGTAATATACTTAACGTTGTAGCGTCTATAGATTACCTACTAATAAATACAGGGTCAGTTTTGTATGAATTCATTGTGATTGTAGTTTAAGTCGCCGAAACAATATAGCTCTTCATACCGTTTAGAATTACTGGAATCATTTTAGGTAAGTTACGAAGTAAGAAGAATACTAGTCATATGTTTAAACATGTACTATTAGAACTGTAATAGTAATTTTCTTTGTTAAAATTTTAGATATTTAAGAAACAGAAATGTCTCAAATAAAAGTTACACAATAATAACTTCAAACAATACTCTCGATGACGTCTGCGATTGTGGAGAGATGATTGTTGTCGCGACTCGACAATGGGAGAATGATTTAGGTATTAAACTAGTCTCCTATATCACTTTTCGAACGCCGGGCGACAAGACTTCGCTGCTCGCACTCCACAAATTGTTTGTCTCGCCCCTAACAATGTAAATTTAGAACCAACGAATGCCGAACGTAAATTGAACGCTTTGCGATTGTTTTCAATATATAACAACGAATTGTAATGCCTAAAAACCTATGAGAACTTTTTTCTACGAATAATTCAACATGTACTCAAGTGAAAGTATGCTTCAAAGTTTGTGCAACCACGACATTGAAAATGAACATTTAAACTATATACATTTTATTACATACCTTTTACACTAAAAAGCCTTTCCCTTTTGATGCACAAACCATTTCAATATAATTAAATATAGTGTAAAATCATCACCAAGTCATCAGCGATAAGTGACTTAGTCAATTTTAAAAAATTGTTTAACAAAACCATTATTTGTCAGACTTAGACATGTCGTAATAAATAAAATCAT
The DNA here is from genome assembly GCA_015832385.1 of Elymnias hypermnestra. Lineage (NCBI taxonomy): Eukaryota > Metazoa > Arthropoda > Insecta > Lepidoptera > Nymphalidae > Elymnias > Elymnias hypermnestra. The sequence goes on from JACTOM010000855.1 coordinate 5,288,485, forward strand.
TCAACACACCATCAAAGAAAATGTTTTATATATTTCTTTTGGATATTACGATTTCCCACAGTTTCATATTTATATCAGGAATAAAAAAATTATAGTAACTGATACTTCCTGAAGTCTCATAAGTATGTAAATATTCAAGAACTTCCACGACAAAGAGAAATTAAAGTATTATATATGAGCTAATAAAGCTTTTTTTCTATGTCAATAGATATGTAGATAGTTCCGTATAAAAAATCACAATGTCAGTTTCAACATTCCCACATATACATTACCTAATTTGCAGCTTAATGTAGTATTAGGGACGATTCTAAGCACATGGGAAATTTTTAAAGGGGAGAAGTTTATCTTGGAATACACGTTAAATTTGTCTAATGTACAGCACACAATGAAAGACGAATCTTAAAATATCTGATAAAATTGTACGCTTCTATAAGCAAAAGTTAATTTTCCCGCCATTATTTACTTTTAATTTTGTCATTATTGTACTAAAAATGTTTCATAAATAAATATTTTAAATATTGCTTCAATAAATCAAAATCAAGCCCACTATACTATCATACAAAAAACCCCTATTGATTTAATCTAGCGTACTTACCAATTATTAATAAAACAGGAAAATCCCACTAAATCCGAATCTTGGAGCTATAAAAACATTAAAGATTATTATCAGCGGTTTATTTGAATACGAATAATAAATGTAAAATAGTACACGTAACCAGTGTAATCCAAAATATACATATGTACAAATTATTAACAAAAAATACCAACAATGTAAATCCGTAAGAACTATGAACTTACCAACACATTTAATAAAAATTGACTTACGCTCTTATAAAGTTTAGTTTAATTGCTTATCACTTAAAAAGCAAGTAAGAACAAAACACGTGTACGAAAATTTATTTACCATGAGAAAATCTTGATGGGTGTTCATTGACTTGATCACATGACTAAATATTAAGATAATAAAAAAAACTAAAGTTTTTTTGCTACAGCAATTCTTTTTTTACGCAACAAAGTGACCAAAGCGTGCCTATTGCATCTTTTTAAGTTCTAAAAAACCATGAAACGGAACGTATTTTGCATGAAGAACAAAAAGGTACTAAATCATATTCGGTCATTGTTCAGGAAATCACAAAGGAAATGAAGCTAGCCTAGTTTTTCTGTAAGATGCGAGATGGTAACGGTGCAAGGTATTGTTATTATATGTCCCTAAAAAGGTAACAATAAGGTTGCACTGAATGAGCTTGCGCAAGAACTTTTTTTGGTCGTCTCTTCCTTAAATAAGTCAAGATATTGTGTTTTTGTATGTTGTCATAATCGTTTTTGTCGTCAGGGTGGTAAGTGAAAGCGAAATTTTCTTTGTAGATTTAATATACCCAACCACCCGCTAATATTTAATACCTATTGCAACGAAATTGCTTTGAGTATTAAAATTATGCTAATTTTAAAAGCGGCGACTCTCGTTTGGTTCTTGTGACTTTGTATAAATTAATAATAAATAGGAGTAAGTGGCTCTTTCTATTGAAGTTAATAAAAAAGTCTATAAACTTAAAACCACACGAGAGAAGTGAAAACTTCAGCAAGGCGAGTTCAATAATATGAAATACAACTTATTTTTATTCTATATTTATAAAGTACAATTGTTTTATAATTGTGCTTTATGTGTAAATGAAATTGTATAAATTATTATTAGTAATGACTAAACATAACGATTTAATTAAAATATAACACTAATGCGTTAATTATGATTACTCTCACACCCGACCTTACTGTACCGAGCGTTACACATCCGAGCGTTTCAGGTCAGGTTTATTCAAACACATTGCCTTAAAAAGTTTTCAGTTCAAAAAATATTTACTAAAATGATATGGGGCATTTATCCTCTATACGCTTCTAAACAACTGTCTCATCAAATTCAATCAACCTTATCCATTCGAATATCTACGAAACTTTGGACTGTTGTTTTTGACATTTACGTGAAGGTTTCTAGCAGTATAACATTGACTTAAAACAAGTAATATATATAAAAAAAGTCATTTTGTACTTAGAAATGTATTAACATTTAGTGTCATCCACTTTAACGAAAATGTAATTAAACTTTGGCTGACTTAATGAACAAAAAGTGTTTTAGAAAGATTGAATATTTTAATAGAATATTTATAGGGACAGTATGAATGAATAGTACGAATTTCATAAGTATAAACCTTATATAAGCATGTCAGGTAATATTATTAAACAATTTATCTTTATAGGTTTTAAAAAGTCTTTTCTGATTACTTATATGTATTTGTCATCTAATTTTTCATTTGTTATCCGTTTTTTTTCGACGTATTTATAAGAATATATCCAAAATTCTTTAATATATACAAAATAGATTCTTAATATAATTATTTTTAAGATATAATAAAATACCTTAAGAAACTCGTTTACGGAACTCTTATCGCAAAAGTGTATATATTTTAAATAAAAGTGGAATGCTTTATGGAATAAAGGCCTCATAAGTTTCAAGATATTTTAATTTATTATAAAAATCAATTAAAAAATAACCGTTAATATGGATAAGCATGCCGATTAAATTCAATAAGCAGTATTAATAAATTTAAATAGCCATATAACTGGTAGACTTGTTCTAACCGAGTACCATAAATTATCATTCGAAACATTTTATTCTGCAACGTAATTTGTATGTTAATAATTAGAAGATGTGAGAGTGGGAAAATAAACAATTAAAAATTTATGCGTTTTCTGTAATTTACTTAGCCGTAGTCAGTTTACCTTGTTACGTGCGCTTATATTGAAGACTGTATTATTAAATAATCTAACTATTTGCTTTAAAAGTGTAATAAGAAATTTTTGCGAACCATAGAAGTTTGCCTATGATGCTGCTGTCTCAGATGGTATCGTGCCAGATAAATGGTAACTTACCCGTGAATTTTGTCAACATAGAGTTGTATTGGATCGCATTTTTTTTTTGGTTGATGGCCTTTTTCTGATTGGTAGCATTAATAACTAGCTATGTATGGAGTCTCCCACCAGTCCAGACTGAGACAAATTAGAAAATACAATTTTCTAAATTTGGCCTTCCGGGAAATTAATCTAGGACCTGTGTTGGTGTGATAAGTACTTGCATCAATACGCGAGTATATATAAGTTTAAATGTAAAAAGATCGAACTCTTTATTTATAAAATTGCATTTTCTAATTTATATGACTGTGGAATGGTGGGTAGCTTCGGCCTTGCCTAGTAATTACGCTACCAAGAAAGACGTACTGCCAAGGAAAGAGATTTGTGTTGATGTATGTAGAAACAATAAGAAATTGCCTTTTACCATATCAAATCAGAACGCTTTCATCTTAGATTGTATTACCACTTACCATCAGTGTGATTGCAGTCAAACGCTAACCTATCTACAAGAAAAAAAAATTTTTTAATATATTAAATTATTTAATAAATAATAATAGAGAGAGATAATGCTTTTATTGTACACCACAAGAAAAATACATAGAGAAAACACAAGAAATACAAAAAAAATACTACAATAAGGCGGCTTTATCGCTATATAGCGATTTCTTCAAGGCAACCTTTGGGTTATAGGAGTTTCAGAAAAATAAAAAGGGGTTGATGGTGGTGACAGTTATAACAGTAATAGTTTGTATAATAAACACAAATATATACACATATAAATATATACAAGAATTTATATAATATATATGTCAGAGGGCAGATGTCTGTGGAACGCTGGCGCCATCTTTCGCCGTGGACAGAGTCAATAAGTGGCAGTCCGGCCCGTCTCTCGGCAGTTCTCGAGTGGCGGTCGGCCGGAGTGGTCGACTATTGAAACTGTCGCGTTCCTAGCTATTAGTGTTAATGAGTTTATGTAAATTGATATCGGGAACATTATAATCCGAGTTAATTAATAAAGTGTTTGATTGCACCAACATTACCCACGAACGTCGACAGAATAAGAAATTAAATAATGGGTCCAATTAATAACGATGTCGGCGGAGAACCCTACGCTTCTGTGCTTTATGCTTCTCCGTTCTCTCTTATTCTCCGACATATATATATTCTACAGAAAAAATAAAATAAAGTATACTCGTCATCTTATTCCGATAGGGATAGGTAATATGCTTTTACATGTCTCTTAAAAATTGGCAAGGATTTTGCTTCTCTGATAGAGAGAGGCAAGTTGTTCCACAATTGAATTGCACGAACGCTAAACGAGAGACCATAGAATTTCGTAGTGTGAGCAATTAAATTTAATTTTAGATTTTGGGATGGTCTGATGGGTCTGCAATAAGGGGAATGAAATTCAAAATTGTCTTTTAAGTAAAAAGGCGCACTAGGATTAAATAGTACACAGTACAGAACAGTAATATTATGTACTCGTATATATTAGGATTTCGTTATTAAAATTGTATATATAGTAGAATAATTAATGTAGCATGTAACCACTGTAACTAAATCTCGTAACAATCGACGACAAGCCTCGCGTCGTGACCTCATTCTTTAGATGTTCGTATCATTTAATTTATATTTTTCCTTCTAATTTTTGTTAAAACTTTACCACGATAAGGAAATTATGAAGCATTTGTGTTAAATTACTTTTTATGTGAATTAACAAGGATTATTTCATAAATAGCAAAATTACCGTTAAATAATTTTATAGTACTCATATTCTCTTAAATGTATTTACTCACTTGCAGACCTAGTTCATAATCACCAATTTAAATATATAATTCTTCTGCATGTATATGTGAGTGAAGCTGGATTTATTCGTGCGTGGATTTGAAGAGACTCAAGATTGTCAATTCGATCCGATAAACAACGAATATTCGCATTTTCCCTCGGGATCGGAAACTATGCATGTGATACTGCGAGGCTCAGCTAATCTATAAATATATATAACAATTCTTTGGTACGTATATGTGTGATTGAAAAAATCCTAAGTGACTGAACTAATTTTGATAATCTTTTTATATGTGTTCCGATTTAAAAATGGTATTTATTGACAATTATATATCCAATTAACACTTCGTATCTGAGCCGCACTTAGTATCCGCCGGCTTAGTATCTGAGTAAAATTATAAAAGTGCAGAGTAATCACAATGTCAATCAATATTTTTCAAATCCTTGATTTAGATCTTTCTTAAAAAATCACAATCCTGTATCGTCTACATCTACTAGCTATCGGTGACTCTATTAATTTTATATTAGTCTTCAACCGTCTCTATTTATATTTAGAATTTAATATTTTTTGATACCACGTTATATCAGTCTTAATTTATTAGTAATATATCCTACTGGCCTTGTAGGCTTAACCGTTACAAGTTTATAGGCCTTCCAATTACAAAACGCAACAACTATAAAACTATATAGCACTAATGTAATTTATAACACGAGATTATAAAGCCATAAAATATAATATTGTTATATCCAAAGGGTCAAACGTTCGGCTCAGTTTTTTTTATGCAAATCGTATATCTTACGATCCTCTTCACAAAATATTTTTAGGATATAATTTCTCTATTACTATATATCTATTTTCGATCTATGCGTTTAACTTACTTCTCAAAGAAGACTCACTATTGATAGTTCAATAGTATTTTAACAATTATTACAGAAAATACTTAATAGGGCTAGTGAGAAATATTTTTCTTTAAATCCTATTAAAAAAGGTTTTTATAAACCTCTATACATATATGTATAAATAAAAATCCAGCTTAATTTTTTTTTCTTTATTCAAGTAGGTATATTACAGCACTTTAGAATCGTCACTTTATATTTTTTTTCCACACTCTGATTCTAATATACTGGTCTGGTATGATGATGGAACTCAAGAACGGCTTAAAATCTAAAGTTACGAGGGTTCCTTCGCGCCCTGATCCGAGAAGAACCCACAAAAAGCTCAGTCGGGTATTTTTTTTTGTTACCATCATCCTTAAAATATCATATTAGGTTACTATATTTTAATTAAAATTAGAGCAATTCGTTCACTCCCAGGCGTTTCTATCGTCTAGGTAATCTTGCAACTTATAATACGATTTTTCTATCAACTTTCTTTTAACAAAGACTTTGAATTTATTAATTGACATCTTTAGAACGTCTTGTGGGAGTTTATTATAGAAACGTATACAGTTACCCTTAAATGAGTTGTTAATCTTATGCAGCCTACTAGAATTTATAACAACTTTCTTTTGGTTTCGTAATTTATATGATGTACATTCACTCTTTTTATTAAAAGAGTCAATGTTTTTATTACATACAACAAGTTTTCTAATAATATATACGCAGTGAACTGTCATTATGTTAACTGTCTTGAATTTGTTTCTTAGCGACTCTCTTGGACCCATATTGTAAATCGCACGAACGGCCCTTTTCTGCAGCACAAATATTGCATCTATATCAGCAGCATTACCCCAAAGTAGAATACCGTATGACATAATGCTGTGAAAATAGCTGAAATATACCAGTCAGGCAGTATCAACATCTGACAGAAGGCGAATTCTTTTAACCACGTAAGCCGCAGAGCTGAGCCTGTTCGATAGACCACTTATATGGGGCCCATTTCATTATGCACTTTAAATTCGAAATATCTCCGGGAAACTAAAATTCGATGCGTCTTATCTAAAGGTTGCAATTATTGGAGTATCTCTTAATAGATATTGTATGAATGGTTTGTCAATGTGATAATATACTGGGAGCAAATACGAATAAAAAATAAAAGTCTCTGTAGCTCACCTCCTAGCCGCGAAGGATTTAGCAAATAAAATATACCAACAATAAACAATTTATTAACTATATTTAATGTAAAATTAAACATCGATAGACTGCAAAGGAATAGAAACGGAAATAACATTGCTTTGTTTAACGTAAAACTTAACGAATATAACCATAAAATGTTAAGTTTTTGCGTCCAGTTTCAAAAACCTACGAAAACATTGGTATCACCAACAGCTAGTGCCATTTGTGTATGAGGGTGTAATAAATCATTCCCAAAACGAGTAATTAAAATACTGGTGGACGCCGGAATCAGGCATTTTGAATTTACGCACGGCAGTGAGCGATGCAAAAGCATAAAAGTGATATTGCACGGCGCAAATATGAACAATGGCGGTAAATTGCAATTGAAAAAAGTTGAGCTCCCTAGAATTTTCCCTGTATTTTCGTTAAATTAATCTGATAGAAAAATCGTTATTGCGTTATTAACTTCCTATTTATAGGCGCAATAAATGTATTGCAAGTTTATGTCGCGAAAGGAACATGTATGATGAATGTCAAATCAAAGGGTAAAAGAAATCTCTCAGTATGTTTTGCTTACATCCGGATCCCCTGGGAATATGGGGAAATAGGTTCTCAGCAAGAGACTACGTCGCGAAAGGATAATATATATACCGAATTTGAAGTGAAACCAGTGAATATTTTTGGAGTTACCATAGTGTCTAGGTTGTCTACGTTAAAAAGTAGCCCTTGTCCGTTCTCAGGCTCAGGACTGTGTGTAAACCTAATTTCATTTAAATAGTTTAAGTAGTTTTGGTGTGAACGCGCGACAGACTAGCTAGTTTCGCATATTTAATATTGGTAAAATTTCACGGGTTATTTAATTTTTCTAAAGAATTTGAGCTCTACAAAAAGCATTAAGTTATATCCCTTATTTATACTCACCGTTAAAAGGAGCTTTAATAGTTTGTTTTAAAGCGCCCTCCACTAAACCCATCTTTAAAACAAAAAGATAATTTTATTCTATATGCTTTACTTTTTTTAAAAGTATAGGGCTTGTGTCTAAAACTTTTCTAAAAAAAAAAACCAAATAATATCGAATGGTTCGAGTATATAAGGGTAATTTTATTATTTAAGACTTCAGATGATCTTGCAGTAATGTATAATCAATACAATTATTATACATATGGTTTTCAAAAGGAAATGCCTCATAATTTATAAAAATAGAAATATTACTGTAATTTATAAGAGATACTCTTTCTAGATTACAAATAATTAGAAACGTTATTAAATCGAATGAAAAAAATCACTTAATCATAGAAAAGTTACTAGTATATTTTATTTATAAGTAAAAACTTTTTATAAACAACATCGTAAATAACACCACGATTGGTACTTAAACAAGTTAAGTAAAATTTTGGCATTCTATAATTTATTCCATAGAAACTCAAGCCATAAAATCGACAATTAAAAACTGTGGCGTTAAAACCGGAAAGTCAGGAATATAAAAAAATATAGTAAGAAATCAGCTGACAAAGTGAAGTTACGTCGGAAGGATTATAAATCTAACGAATATAGAAGAGGAGATGGCTACATTTAATATTATTTTTTTAAAACAAACAATCACTGTCTATAATATTATTTATATATGTTTTAGTAAAGTTGTAAAATGTTAAACTGGAGTTAAAAATTGTACTATGAAATCTAATACCAAGTTTAATAAATTTTGGTGTTCAAGTTTCATTTATTTTAAATGGCCTAAATATAATTAGCGATAGGTATATATAAAGCTAATCTGTGTATATACTACTAAACCGCTTTGGATATTTTTCTAATTTTGCTGGATTTGTTCCGATTTAAAATAAAGGACAGGTCTCCTTTTAATTTATCATAAAAATACGTTTGTTTAAACGGTGAGTATGAATTATTTTTACTTATAATTTTCATATTTTATTGTTTGTCTTAGAAAAAACAGAAAGACCAATGTACAAAAAGGCGGTCTTATCGGCTAAAATATAAGCATTATATAAATGGCGTCGTACATTAAATTCCATGCTTAATTATCTTACGTGGGTCAGTAGTATATATTTATATAGTATTTATGGATAGTTCACGCTTACTTAACTACAAACGTTACGAAGATATTGATGCAAACTACAAATATTATGGGAATATTGGTGCAAACTACAAGTGTTACGAGGATATTGGTGTGGAATACAAATATTATGGGAATGTTGGTGCAAGCTACAAATATTATGGGAATATTGGTGCAAATTACAAATGTTATGAGGGTTTTGGTGTGGATTGCAAATTTTATGAAAATAATTGAGCGAATAACATCTATTTAATAAAAACAATTCTTTTAGATAAAAGTTTTAACCATATACATCGCTATATTTATTTATAAGTCTGGTTTCAAAGTACGTATCGAACGTAGGTACAAGCAATGATTGTATATATAATGTCAGACAATGTTATATAAATAAAAGTTTCAACTTCCTTTGATTTTGTGATTAGATAGGTGTCTCATCAAATAAGTAAGACTTTAAGTCATCTGCTCTTTATTTATTACTACTATAGTTTCATTAAACCAATCAGGTTAGTAGTACAGATTGTGAGAATTGATTGTTGGGCTTGCAAGTGAGTCGTAAAGACGAATTTTACGATCGACCCATAGCGTATTACTAGTAGGGCATCCGGTACTCATTTTCAACGCAATGATTTATAGGAAAACAATTAACACGCTTTTGACAATAATTTGAACACATAAAGATATGAAGAGCAAATTATCCACCAATATTGTTTAAACTTTATGAGTTTTTACTAGTCGTTTTTGAAGGTTATTTAACATGAACTAGTATAATGTAATAGCTCATGTTACAGGATAAAAATATACTTCTATGATGAGAAGTGATATCCACAATTTATATAAGTAACTAAACAGCGCGAAATAATGGCAATAAAAAATATCATTATGGAATTTGATTTTTTAATAACAAGTTAAATCATTTTCAGTATTTAAGATATAAACATACCTTAAACGAAATGAAGTAATAATTAATTACTGCAATAAATGTAACATGTCTTATGTTAACAAAATACATAAATTACATTACATCATAATATATCAATGTAATTATAACAGCGTGATTATTCCTATTCATTCAAGGCCTTTCTAGCGACCTTACAAAATCAAACATGTTATGAGTCAGTGACTCACTTGATCAGATTTTAAATATCCTTAATCATTACTTAAAATGGACAGCATCTCATTAAACGACATACGTTTTTATTTACATTAATGTCAATATATAACCAGTAATTTGTCAAGGCAGTAAAAACTCTGCTGCATGCCTGTGTAAATATATGATAAATAAAATAATTAAATACAGTTTTTGAAGTGATACTCTTTATATGAAAATAAGATCCATGAAACTGAGTTAAAATCGAAACATGTTTGTCTTTAATATACTCGTTAACAATATGATATGGTTTTAATTATTTTTGCTACTGACGAGTATTTTATAAACGAAACTCTTGTAGATGCTGTTGTTTTTATATCTGATAGACTAGAGATTGACAGTGATCTCACCTGCTGTTGAATAATGATACAGTCTAAAATGGAGGTGTGTTAACCTGGTAAGAAGTAAGTTACCTCTTATGGCTATTTTGCTTGGCGGCACGGCTTCCATGGTAATGTGATAGCTAGCCACAGCCAAAGTCTAGAGATAGACACATTAAAAAATGCAATTTACTGAATTTGGCCTGCGCGCAAATAAACCCGGGACTGCTATCTAAGCGAGTCCTTGTATCATTGTGCCATCGACGCTGTCAAATGTTCCATATTACATAAATCTCTGAATGTCATAGTGCAATATGTCTTCGTTTCCTATGTATATCAATTACGAGTTGTTTACAACACTAATTACTATAGGCGCAACTTGGGTGAACTGAGGAAAAAAGTATGCAGAAAAGTAAGTACCCACTCATTAACGTCTCACTGCTGGGCACAGGCTTCCTAACTCATAGGAGGGAGGGTTTTTAAAACCTACCACGCTGCTTTACTGCGGGTTGGTAGGGATAGTAGGTACTCAAGTGTATGCGCTAGCCCAAGTGCATTCTTTATTCCTTCACTCTCATAGTTTGATGGGACAGTATTCCGACATGACCGGAGAGAGATCAGGCGTAAAAAGTTTAAATTTAAATATGGTCGACATTCGATCATTGAGTAAACTCTAACTTAAGTCTACGGAGTAACATCTATCTGCCATAAAAGGTTAGGTTAGTTATATAGATATATAGGAGCCAATTAAGCAAAGCTAACTCGTATCAAGCACATCTTTGTAGACAACAGTTTCGTGTCTTCCTACATCGCGTGACTGTAACTACAGAGATTCTTGTTGTAGAGCACGCCGACTATTTTAAGGCTCCTATCACACTAGAGTATGCCGGGCGTAGGTGCTTATCTGAGTTACTTGTCTACTTATGTGGTACATCTGTATCACACACTTAAATTCTACAGTTTCATGCAAAAACAACTTAGAATGTACGATTTAACTCTCATTTCAATTACTACTAAATCCACACTCACTATAAGCTCGTCTTGTTCAAATTCTCTATTTTTAAAAAAAATAATTTTATTCGCCCATTCAAGTGCAAATTACATTATAATGTATTGGACGAAATTTGTATTGAATTCAGTTTTAAATAAAAATTGACATTATTCATACCACTCATTTATCTACACATAAACCAAATAGGACAAAATGAAAAAATCGGTTATCATAGCCTAAGACATATATAAAATAAGTAGGACTACCAACGAACCATTAGTTTAAAAAGCAGTAATGTTTTCTCATCCATACCTTCGGGAGGAGTCGGTTGTATAGTATTGGTTGTATCGGTTTAAAGATCATCATAATAATGTCTATCAAAATAATGAACGCAATTAATTCAATACTTATTTTCTTTTAATGCAATATGCAATGTACAATTAACTATCTCGTTGATAAGTAATGACAATTACGATAATTTTGTAATATGTAAAATATTTTTTACAAATAGTCATTTTCTATATAGATAGTAATACAGGAGTTATTTTTGCCATTTAAGTGGCTATGTTCACCTAAAAGAAACACCTTTGTATCATTTAATGGATAAACAAAAAAGTTATGACCCCATGTCTTTTTTTTATCTGCAAGCATGTGTGGTAACTTCTAAACTTTAAATCCTCGCGTGCATCTACTATTACTTAACTCGAGAGAACAAGTTTTGGTCATGGAGAGAATCGTTAATTAAAATATATCAATGTGTCTCAACCCTTATTTGTTATATATCGATTAAATATCTTATGATAAAGCATAAATATTTTTTCCTGTATACGAAATTTGTTAATTTAATCTTGTTTAAAAACAAATGTACTTTGACTATTATACATTTCAAAATTTTACTCATAAATTTCAATATCCTCCACTTTTCGTTATAGTACCTTCTAAGATATGAGTGCGTGATATGAAGTCTTCGTGGATTATTAATATTTCATTATTATATTTACATTAAATTTATCAAACTATTTACCAACCCTAGCGCAAAAGTGACATTTTGAATTTTTACTTACAAATACAAAATAAAAATTTAATAATATGTACTTTGGAAGAACAATGACATACTTAAAAGAAGTTATAGGAGAGCCGTTTGAAAATTAAACGACATGTTTAAATCAATCGATATCAGGCATACATTTTGTAGTGCCACACTATCATTTTCTATTTTGAAATGTGTTTTAACATAAGAAAATAAAAATTATCTGCTCTGTCCTTAACTAAAATACTCAAACTTTTCGGTTGCGTAATTAACCACCCAAAGCAGCAATTATTTACTTACTAACGTACAAAATTTACAGCATCTCAACTATGAATTTATATATTGTTGAAAGAAAACAACGTGAAGAAACTTGCATGTCCCGGGAGAAATTTTAGATAATGTGCTCTATAAATCAAATCTCCTGTGAATGAGGAGGCCAGCAGTGGGGCGTTAAAAGACTGTTACATAAACTGTCTTATTTAGCTTGTTAAAGTCAAAATAGCTAACATTCCATAATCCATAGTTTAGGTTAAGAACTAGCTTTATAACTGCGCTTGTTTACCAATTCAATAAAGACATTGTTGCATGTATAGCATATAAACGTAGTTAACGAGAAAATATTAGAGTAAAAAATGATATAGCTACATTGTTATAATTCTTATCAAAAGAATGCGATATGAATGTTACCGGTCCCCTTTTAGCTCACATACTACATTACAAGCCACTGTCGTAAGTTTTTGTCAGACGCATGACCACCTCTAGACCGGATCACAAAACCGTATATGTAAGCAACGACGCGTTAACGTATAGTTTTTGTGCCTATCGATATCAGTGATAGCAATTAATACAATACAAGTAACATAACTCTTGTAAAATCATAATTGGTTTTTTAAAGTTAAAAATTATATCTTAATACCATTTTTTTATATTGTGAATCAGTAAGAGAGTAAAATTTGTTTGATTTTTTTACTGTACACGTTCTGTATGTATACCGCATTTCGCGTGCTTTAGTGCCAGCAGCCTGCGACTTTGCGTAAAATTTGTTAATGATCGAATTATCTTTTACAGCAAACTAAATGAAAATATCTTACATAAACCAAGTGGGCTCTTAAAGCACTTTTGAATGATCAATTATAATTTTTACCCACAGATTATATGACAAGGATAGATATTTTTGCGTCCTGTTCTGAGACATATCATTCCATTATTCTGGTATCCTTTAATGTTATAAAAAAAGAAATTTATTTTTGCTACATTATTGTTTCAATTAAAAACACCTAGTAGTTTTATTTGTGAGAGAATACCAAAGATCCATGCAACTTCATAACCTTTCGCATTAAAAATAAGTACCTTATTATATATCCGTACATATAATTATATGGTACGCAAATTGGTTTGAAATTAATTATAAGATTGCATTTAATTTGTATATACAAAAACCATGTCATTTTTTATTTTAATTGTAATCATTTATTATTTTATATTATACTTAAAATAAGGTCATGGTTGCATTTACATATAAGTAAAAATTAACACAGTTAACTTAAACTTTCAAACAAGTTTTAAATGATGTTAGTATAATTGGCTAATATAGCCAATTTTCTTAACATCAAGTTCAAACTCCATTATATTTTCAGTGACAAAAAGAATTACTTTTGTGTAATTTCCTGAACGCTAATTTGCAATAATTTTATACTTATTTGAAATCTATTTAACTTCATCGATCTAGCATAATAACAAGTATTTACACAGCAGTAGTTAACTAAATATTGGCGGACAAAATGATCGTTGTACAAACGTTCAGAGTTCTGCCTACTTACTATGCGGGGCGGTAATTCGGTTTGATTTTTGTGCCATGTCGACAACGAGGCCGAAATGTATTAGTTGATTTAACTCCTACGAATTAGACCTCCGCATTGAATAACTTGCGACGAGAATAGACTGTTTCCAATAATTTTGTTGTGATTTATAACCTATGCTACTAATATTATAACAGTTTGTTTGCCGAAACGCGCTAATCTCAGAAAGTACTAGTCCGATTTGTAAAATTGTTTGAGTGTTGGGTTACATACATACATAGCATCACGCCTCATTCCCATATGAGTAGGCAGAGACAACGTCCTTCCACTTGCCACGATCCTTTCATATCTCCTTCGCTTCTTTCATTCTCATTAAACCTTTCATACAAGTTCGTCGGTTAAAAGTACCCTAGTACTAAAGTACTCTAGGAGTCTTAGGTTATATAGGCTATATATCATCACGCTTAGAGTAATAAGAGCCGGTCGCCGATGAAGAATAATTCACAATAGTTTCTTTTCCTTTTCCAGAGCTTCCGCTATGTAAATGATTAGTATCGCAAAAAAGAAATGGATGACTTGTTGGAAGTTGTTCTCTTTTAAAAGATCAAAAACAAATCTTCGAAAGCATATTTCTACCTTTTCAAGGTTGGCTCACTATAACCTTTTTTATGCTAACCTAATTTGTTCTGAAGTAATGTATTGTTTGCGAAAATGGTCTTACGAACGGGATGACAGCTAGTTTTTAAAATTTATACAACTTAATAAATATATAAAGTACGAGCCGAAACGTGCAACTTATTCTGCCATCTGTTTGATGCTTATATAACATAGTTGATAGAAATACTCATATTCAACGATCTCCTATACAAAAATGCAATAGTGTTTTTTATTATAAATTACAATGAAATGTATTCTTTGACCTAAATCGACACGAGTGGGTCAAAATGAATACAAGCTTCATCATTTCGGTTGAGTAGTTTCGTAAATTAATTTTGCAGGTATAGTTTTTACTTCAGCTTTATTTTTTATATATTTAAGGGAAGCCTTTTATTTAATATTATAGTCAAGACATGATGGGGTTGATATGTCCAAATAAAAGTAACACGTTTTATATTATTTTCGTGAGCCTATTAAAATTAATACCAGATTTTATCGAAAGTATACCCTCATTCCCTTCATGTTTCTATATCATAACTTACTAATCGCACCTAATACTCAGATGCCATTTCATTGAAAATAATACCTTAAGAATACATTAGGGATGTGGATAAACATGTTCATAAAGATAGCCTTAAAGTATATTTGTGCGATGCAGAAGTTTGATTATAAACAGCTGCTCACTACTAACTTAAACCAGAGATAGGAAGTGGGCGGTCAAGAAGCATATCATTTCGACAATCACCAACTTATTAAATACAGACTCATCACATTAGCAATTGAATTACTTTACAACATTTCAAATTTCGTTGCTGTATATCGGATATATAATTTTGCATCTTTTTCCCCATTACGAATTTCCTAAGGCGTTTATAAATTTTAACTAGCTTTACATCACATACAAGTAATGCATACCTATCGCAATAGTCAGGGTTTGTTATTACTTTCACATTAAAGTACATTAATATCGCAATAAAAACTGATATTTTTATTGAATGACACAGGTTAAAATAGTATGTAACTTTACGCATGGAGGCACGTCTTTGCTTATAAGACACCATAACCAGCCACGGCCGAAGCCTCATTACAGCAAAGTCTGAAAGTAGAAAATGCTAATTCCTGAATTTGCTGCACCAGAAATCGAAGTTAGACCCTGCTGTTAGCGAAGCAAAAATTCGTATGATTGAGCCATCTTAACCGAAATTATTAATTTAATTGATTAAAAATAGAGTTTCCATAAATAGATTAATTCTATATTATGTTATAAATTTCAAATAGGAACTTTGATTATTATTGGATTAGATTACTAGGTATATATATTATACTAAAAATAATGTTTCATTTTTCATTCGACATTATTTTACTCCAGCAGTTATACGAAAAATTAGCTTCTAAAGTCTTTCTTTTTCTTACATACAAAATACTGATATTTAGTGTGAAATTTAGTATAATAATTAATTTAAATGTTAAAATAAATTTGCATTTTTATTCAACTTTAGAAATTTTTACTTTATTGTAGGCAGTCCACGATTAATTAGAAATTTTACGTTCTCACTATCCAATTGTATTGTGTTATTAAAGTAGGCATATAGCTCCGTTATATTATCACAATAGAATAATTATATTATATTTTATAGACTTGCAGTAAAACTTCCGTTGCAGGCTTTTATTTGCATTAAAAATTCCCAAAGGCAAAAATCTCCCACGCGACTGTTTTTTTTTTGTTAAAATTAAGTTATAAAGATCTGAATTAATACAAGAAGCAATTACTTACATATAATTTAATTTTTGTTCTTGTAAACTCCCAATTAGTTCGGATAATTACCGTTTTTGCATCATTTAAGTGTAATCATAAAATCTTGATCGAAACGAAGGCAGTGCCTTCGTAAAAGTGTTTGCAACGTTTGATCAATTGAAAAGATAAGAAGTATTTCATCTTGATAATAATTATTGTAAACACACGAGTGGTTTTCTTTTATTAATGACTTATTATTGTTTAGGGTTTTGATATAAATTTTCTTTCTTTTGACAGCAAAGGCTTTATCAATCTTTTTTTTTTATTGTGTTCTTAAATTCATTTCGAAAACCCAGTGGAGCACACAATAAAAAATATTTATACAAACTATTAGTGTGAATATTTCACACTAATGGTTTGTATTTACTAATGTAATTTTGACTGAAATAAAATTTTCTTATAATTTTTACATACTTGTTTTTCTTAGAATAGAAAAAGTAACAAAAAAGATAGATATTAAACAAAACAGTTAGTATCACAATTAAAAAAATTACTAAACGCCAAGATAGCATATTTTGAATAAAATAAAATAAAAACTTTAACGACGATATATATGCGCAAATTCCATTACCATATAGCCACTAAAATAAAACTTTTATTTTTAACGTTAATTGTATAAATGTAAAATTTAAATCAGGCTATTAACCAGTAAACTGTACCGTTTATACGGTTTAGATTTTTTTGTATTAATTAAGACGATGACTTTGTTCTCTTACGAATTTTTACTCTAAGGGCAAAGCTAAATACGTAAATCGTGTATTTGCTGTGCAACTACGTTATAAGTTAGATATAGGGGATTTCATTACTTCATTGGCATTTCCGTACAGTAATAAATCAAAGATTGTATATAGATTACTTAAAAGTTATTTTAAGCGTAGATAGAGAATAAGTGAGTGTTTTATATGATTGTTTACCTTACGGAGCGACATAGTCGCATAGTAACAAAGCTCCTTAAATAAAGAGCTAAAAAATCGTGTATTATGTATACATATAAGATAATATATATAATATTTATTTACAGTTCTATATTTCGTGTTTCGGAAAGTCATATACCCTTTATACGGTTTAGAATTATTTGACTGAATTAAGACGCGATGACTTTGTTCTATTACGAAGCTTTACTCTTTTAAAGGCAAAGTTCAATGCATTAATTATTTATGTGCGTATTTAGACAGTGTTATATTAAGTGCTTGGAGAAGCCCCTGCCAATTGATCGTCAAAATGACGAATACCAGTAGCGGTGGGTATTTTTTCCTGTGGCCCCTAATGCGATGTTATCAGAAGAACGAAGGGCCCGCGTCGGCGCGCTTTGCCACTTAAAGTGAGCCTATTTATATCGTCTACTCAGACGACAGATTCACTGCACTAAACATCTGTCTGATAAATTTATTTGGGAAAACTTTCATATAACGGATAATTGAAAATTAGAGAAGCTAGCTTTTAAATTTGATTAGCTTTAAGTCTATATGATAAATGACTTTAATGTGGGAGCGCTATGAAGAAATGAGACGTATTATAACACAAAGTCCACGCTACGTTCGTGTCCGTTCTATTTTTTTCTATTTTAACGGATTTTCATGCGATTTTCACCAATAGATACAATGATTTACGAGAAAGATTTAGGTGTAAAATTTGTTATGATTTGAAATATGACTACACGTGTTGGAAATGTCGGAAAAAATCAACCCGCCTGGAAGCTTTCATCGAAAACGTTGCCAAATCCCTTACAGATATAACAAAACCATGAATGGTAGAATATACCTTTTCTAAAGTCCTACAAAAACGACATGTATCTCTCTTTTAAGGACTCTCACAAATATATTTTCTAACAATATTATTACGTATAATGAATTTAATATAATAGTATACACCAATAAAGTAAAAACAAATAAATTAAAATTAAAATTATTTTACTTCGAACTGTTATGTATGAAGTAATAATGCGAATAAAAAGAATAGAAAAGCTTTTATAATTTGTACATTTATTATATAACAGTGTTGACGTTGATATTTTGCTTACGTGTTTAAAGTATATGTGATTATCTTATATTCTGTTCTCCTAAGGTTTACATAACGTTTTAACTTCACATATTACTTAATATAATAGAAAAATAAACACTCGACAGATTCATAGACGTCCATTCATTAAAACCAGATGTTAAATAAGCAATTAAGTACAGTAAATGTACTCATACATTTGAATGTTTAATATAAAGATTACCAGTACAATAGCATCCTCGAAGTTGCGTCACTTCATTTGTATATGTAATTTAGGGCGGCGTACTAAATTTTATAACAGTTTACTTTATTTAATTAGTTTTATTGTTAATTATTATAATCCCAAGTAATTTGTTGTTTCTTTTTTTGTTTCAGGTACTTATCGTAATATTTCCGGCAATATATTTTGGTCAGTATTTATAATATTTAAGGTGCCATTTTAACCGTCAATTTTGGTATTAATGTACGCTTGTAACTTAATTTATGCAAGAGAATCTGATACCGGTTTTCGTCGCAAAAAGGTTATCGTGCGATAAAAATGTATTTTTACAAAGCTTTAATTATTTGCAGCAAATAGCGTACATACAGTTGGCAATACGATTAAATGAATTTTATTTTAAATACGAATCGTATATAGCTAAGCATATATATCTAATAACAATAATTATAAAGTCTTTAAATTTTTTGATTAAAACTTTCTAAAAATAACATAGTTGGGAATATATTAATTTAAATTTTAGTGAGTAATACAATGCTCCTAAGATTAGGAATAAGGTATTATTGGAATTTTATATTTAGTCTATTATTTGAATTTTTCTTGTATAATTCCGCTTTTGATGTCATTTTAAGTGTCCGTTTTTTATTTTAAGTTTATTTTTTAAATCCACTTTTGCCTTTGAAATTAGCTGTCAAATTATATGGGACAGGTAACTGGCTCGTCGGTAAAGATTTTAGAAAATTTAAATTTTAGAAAATAAATTCGAATACGATGCAATACAATAGCGCAAAATCCCTTGTGCAATGCTCTCCTCACAAAATCCTTTTAGAAACAAACTGCAGCAGTAAAAAGCATTCAACTTTTACACAAAAGCTCTCAGGTAAGTAGTATGCCGTGCAATAGTACCGTTTATAGAATGGGATAGTCTTAACCTATGTGCGGAATGGATATATGTAGTTTGTGCTAAGTGCGAGTGGGATAGGTATATGCAACTCGCTCGCGTCCTACGACTAGAGCTCAGCTGTCTACCACGAGCGGTGATGTTTGAAACACGGGACAGGCGGAGCTTAGCTACAAATCACTCAATGTCACATTTTGACATTTGAGATATTAGGTCTTTTTTCTATAACTCCACCACCTCAGTTTCTACATTATATAATATTTACTACATGCAAATACGCACGTTTTAATTATACACTCATTTTAATCATTAGTTTTTAACTATTACTGTGCACAGCTTTTATAATAAAGCAGTAAATTTCTATACAAAAGTACTCTGTGCTTGGTCATTATAAATTCTCACGCCTCATCACAGCAACCATAAAATTTACGATGTCTGTTAAGATTGTTGTCGCGCCTTTCCTAAAAGAGCCAAACCGGGCCGAACGGGCAGTGACAAATTTAATTAGAACTATCTGTGACGATTAGATATTAAATTTTGGAAGATCAAGTTTAGTTGGACGGTCATGGTTCAAGGAAGCGCCCTCAAATTCTTTAAATGAGGCCATAAAATCCCGTTGAGTGACGTCTCTATAGTCACCTATTTCAAAGTTTTGAGGTAAACTCAAAGCGGAATCAGATACTTTGTTGTGTAGATATAAGAAATTGACGAATTTAATCTTGTTAAATATAAATATGCATACTTATCTAGTTTCTAGTTTTGACTTGCCTTAGGAATTCCGAGAAGAATTTAAACAAAGCGCAAATATTGTACAAAATTTTAAACATCACCACATGCCAGAACAACATTGTTTAAAATTACGCAAAATGTCCAAACAGTTCTAAGTATTGTTAAAAACAATAGCTCTATATTATGAACATAATTAATTCTTACTTTGAAACTCGAAATGTTCGACCGCATCATCTTGCCGTTATACTCCTAAAAGCAGCGGGGGATTCACGAATTATGAAAGCAAAATAACAGCTTCTTTCAACTGAGACTCTATTACCTTATTATTAAGGTTCTTTCTTGAATAAATAAAGTATAGAAAACTTGTCGAAATTTTCGCTTCACGCAGTCTAATTCCACATTTTTAGTTTTTACCCATAGACAAAACAATACTCATAATGAATAAGATAATAAGCAATTACGTCCAAGTTGTTGTACAATTCCGTTTTGTTACTTTAATGCAATTCTCAAATTATTTACGACGCAGTAAACCACGGAATACGATTCTTTTGAATTTTCTTAGACAATGAATTTTTTTACCGCTTTCGTGATTCCATGTGAGACCTTTTAAACCACTTTAAATTTAATTTCGAGGTTGAACAATTATATTAAGACGGTATGATATTTCATTATTAACGCACTTTTGTACCGACACTTAAAACTTTAAGCGATAATTAAATTGCGCGAATTTTGCGATTTAAAACTTTAAAGTATATTAATTGTTAACGTATTTATTTAATTGCGTGATACAATATATTGCGGTGACAACACATGGATGGACCCAAAGACATTTGTCAAACGAGAACGAGTTATTGGAACGGAACGAGGAAACTTTAATATACAGAGTTATAAGTTGCATGATGTTATTATGTTCACAATTGGACTAATGATTTTTCGAAGTATTACCAGGTTATGTACCATTTTAACGGTCTCTCTGATGCAATGGTTTGAATTTTCGCTTCGCTAGCAATTCTGCGTTCGATTACCGTAAGTTAGTAAACTGTACATTTTAATTGGTCATCAGCTTGGTTGAAGATTATTAAGGACCCGGACTGGGTTCGACATTAGTCAAATAGAACCAAACTTGAGCAATAAAGTTATCATCATGCAGTAAAAAAATAACAGTGTCGAACATTAGTCTCGAATAGTTATTAAATAGAGATAAATTAAACTGAAGTATCTTTTTTAAATTTCAATGAACTTTCCACTAATTATATAGGTTTATATATAAGTATTTACGGTACGAAGATTTAAAAAAAGTATTTATTTTTCTATCCGTATGCATATAACATATACGCATACATGCCGATTTTGACTAGCAGATAGTTGATCTATCTGCTAGAGTAACTAAGGATCTTTTACTTTAGTAAAAAAAATAGATAAAACAAAATGAAAACCAATGAAATATTCCGATCCACATCTATTCGCTCCGTGGACTTCAAATATTCCTTTCATGATGTAATCTCCCACTATGAACGGGTTTCCCCATATTGTTATCGAGAACAGTAAGCAGAAGCAAATACAGTAGCCCCAACTGAAAAGCTTGTTATAAAAACAAAGGAATATATAACTTCCATATTTATTGAATATATGTAGTTATCTTTAATAGACGCTCATCTGAATGTTTTGTTAAACCAATATATTGCGAGTTACTACGTGCTTACCTTTCAGCGTCGATATAATGTCTCAATTGAACGCATAATACGACGGAATTACCTACATATTACGTCCTTCAAAATATCCGTCTAATACAGGATGTATTTTTAATGTTTATCGTTCAACTTGTCGATAGCAATAAATTTTACACCTACAATTTAAATTTCATTACACAATCTTGCTCAATTTTTAATTGGCTGTAAAAGGTCAAATTAAAGTGGTTGTTCTCGCGTAACAGTTTTGATAGAGGCTTCGTTAGAATAATTAGATATTAATTAAAGAAATTTCTTTTATTTATATTGAAACTTACCGCATTCACAATATACACATATTGTGAATGCAATTTAGATATACAAATTGAGGTTATCTAGTTTTACTTTTACTCAATACATAAAGATTAGATTAGATTAATGTAAGAATTTTAAGCACGTACTTACACGAACTTTTAAATTTTTGGTGACTGTTGCCTAACTGAGAAAAGGACCATCTATCTCTACCAATACTAACTATATATATATAGTGTTTCTGATTTTAACAACTTAATTTTTAATGCTAAAGAAAAGTGTAATCCCTAACTTTGCACATTATACAAAAGGTATGCAGCAGTCTATTAACATCCCTAGACTAGGCAGAGGCCTCCCTAATCATAGGAAAGGATTTTTATAGGAATGGCCCGACATATCTTTGTTTCATAAAGAGAGCTAAGTGTTGCATGTACAGGATTCAAACCCGTGTCACTTTGACATGTATCTAACCATTGGACCATTACGGCTTCCACATATTATATATGTCTTTCCTTACCACGGTTACTGCGTTTGCGTTCACTTAAACGTTTAACTTAAATTACGTCAATATATTTTTGATGCTCATTAACTTTTCCACACCCCGCGCCAAAGCCAGACATTGTGCCTCCGCTTAAATCCTTGATAACTTCTAATGTGTCCTCTTACATAGTATACTGTTATGAGCAGTTTCGATCTACATGAAATATACAACCTTTGTAATATATTATATTGATAATGGAATGATACAGTCCTGTATAACATAGCTTGGTAAATAACACATTGTTTTGGAATGTGTAAAAGTTATTAAAGGTTACTGTGTATTTATAAGGGATAAATATATATAACATTGTGGATTTTTTGATCAATCGTTTTAATATATACAATTCCATAGCATCTTAATTTGATCTATCTCTATAAGGTTTAACCAGTATTTGCGATTAAAGCGTATAAAATTATGTTTGTGACGACATTACATTTTTTACACAATATTACACAACAAATGTTTTTTTACTATAATACGTATGTATTATACACATAACCTTCCCTCTTGAACCGTTCTGTCTATTGAGGAAAACTGTATTAAAATCCGTTGGATAGTTCATAACACCTAAGAGAACAGACAGCGGAATTGATTTCATTTTAAACTATGTAAAGATATTTTTTATAGGAATGAGTGCTTGCATAGCATGGCTGGTTCAGCTAGTCTATTAAGTTACATAAGGTACAGATTTATTATCGCACCTGTAATTGGTACATATACGTCCGGATAATACCTAGCTAAGGCGCAAACACGTCTAATATAGTCGCCCCCCGTCGTGCTAAGACGGTGTGATGGATCGCTTCTATATTGAAAACCAATAGGTATTGCATAGTGTGTGGTCACGCGAGTAATAACGTCGCTTAATTTGATTACATACTATTTCTTGTTTGTAAGTAAATTGAAAATATCGAGCACTATATTTATTGTGTATTCTTTTCAATAATTTTATTAAAATTCTTGAAATCAGTTGGTTTATGTATTGGAACTTTTAACGTTTTGTCTATTATCGCACAAAGCTCAAAGGGGTAAAAAATAACCTCTTAATGGCGTTTAGAAAATGCAGCCTTTCCTTTAGCATGACCTCTTTGCTTTTAATATAGAAACTCCGTATCCAATTCTAGATATATTCATATATAATATTTCTTAAACCTGCCCTGGTGTGAATTATACACATCATATTAATTTTAATTGTTCCTTTTACTATACACCACTCATCGTAACCTATAACAAATGGCTAAACTAGAGTAGATATCGATTATGGTAAAATGGTTATTCGCTCTGTTCCTTCAGTAATGTTTTCATAGGCCATTGTAGTTTTATAATATGTAATCTGTTTAACATTTCAATTTAATTACACTTTTCGAATAAAATTTAAAACATTCAATCGTTTGAAACTTATCTAAGGTGAATTATTCCGATGCATTTAATTCAATGTCAGTCATCATGTCATTATAGGACGCCATTAAGCATTGGAAATGTACAACTACCGCGGCATCTGCGTTTTTTAATTTGAGTAATATTTACATATAGTAGGTGGCTTTATTCAGACACAAATATCAGTCAAGTTTCAACTATTAATAAACTTATATTTATATATATAGTGTTAACAGAATTGTCAAGATGTCAATCAATAGCCTTTCTTCGCACCTGTGTTGCACGAAGAGCTTAGGCATGACTTCCGTAATTAACTTTATAAATAAATGTAATTAATGATATTCATACAATTACATTGTACATATAACGAGCAATAAATTTATAATTTATTTGAACAATTATATAGTGAAATTCTATTTCTCGTAACGAATATCCTATATACCTAGTTCGGCCAAACCATAAGTTCATCTTTTCTAACAGAATTTGATCTACACACTAGAAATATACTCGAAACCTGTTCTTCTTTACGAGTAGTTCATTACGTGATACGTTATACTACGATAAATTAGATCGAGAACGTTTCTTACGTGATTAATTAGATTATATAAAATTTAAATTGGCCTACTTTTAATAAGCATTCTTGCAACGATATGTTAATAGATGTGTCATTTGATTGATAATATGTTGACTACTACTGATGCTTTAAATCACTTCAATATAACATGTTTCGTCACTTCTTAGCCTATTCTCATACTTTTATATGAGATCACAGAAAATTGGTAACCTGTAAATAAAAACAACTTGTTTTCATGATCAATTTCTCCAGTGTTCTTTTATAATTACGTCGAATAATTTATATAGCTACACGTATATTTCTACCTTTCTCTTGCCAAGGGAAATTGACAAAGGGCTTTATTGAATCTCGTTTCATAAGCTTAACTAAATCATTGATGATCTCATTATTCTCTCAAGTCATCAAAGTTTTTATTCATTATTCGTTATTGAAACTTTAATTAGGTCGCGAAATATACGTTATTTTAACAAAAAGTTTTCTATTCTATCGTATGATTAATTAATCAGACGATATACGTTATATTTAAAAAAATAATCACCATCAATAAATATGTTTCTTAACAGCAATATCATAAAATACCTTCCTGTTTTATGATCGCTTGGAATTATTTAGTAGTGCGTGTTGCGGTAAGGTTAGGCCTGCTTAGTCTCGGTATGTTAACTTTATGATGCCTCAATTATTGTAACAGGCGATGGTTAGATTACTATGGAGAATATGAACACATTTATATTAATTCCAAATTGAACCTTAAAACCCTTACTGGAGCGACTGGAATAGATTTTAAGGACATCAGTTGATTACAAAATTTGTGTACTCATTAGGTAGAGTGCTTACAAAGTGGCTAATATCTTAGTATATTAGCCGCCTTTATGTCCCAATTTTTAAATATTATTCGTTTATTTTGTGATAAACATTTCATTTTCACTCAATTTCTATAAAATGAGGGATTTTTTCTTTAAAGAACTCTTCCTCAATATCAAGGAAAATTCTTAAAAATAGATAAAGTATTTAGAAAAATAGATAAAGATATACGACTTCAAGTGGAAGATTTATTTTGTCTTCCTTATTTAGTTCAATAATTATAATATCTCTACAATTTATTTTTATGGCTTTAAGATATACTATAGACACTTACACGTATAGATTCAAAGGAAATCACAATAAGAAATCTATACGAATAGTTATTTAAAGCTTATATACCTTGAGTTCAGCAGAAACACTACTAAACAGTTCTTAATATAACCTTTCTAAAAGGGGAATGGTACTTCACCGTATAAATCTTGTTGAATTTCTTTAGTAATACCTAATGATTGTGAATTTTACATATTTAAGAATCTTGCGCTTTATTAAAACATTCTGTATCAAGAATTGAAAAATTGTTTTTAATTTATCTATAACTACTTTTTCTAAAGAGTCTTACATATAAAAGTGACGATGTATCTGCCAATTAATGTGCGATACTAATACAGATAAATAACACAATCAAATGCTTATGTTTCGAGAAAGATATTGTAAAAATATAGAAATAACTTACACGATCACTCTGTATGTCCTCTAGCATACGGTAAGTTCTGGTAAAAATATAAATTGGAAGTAAATATTTTTTATTTCTACCCAGAAATAACGGGCTCATATTCAACGTCCGCTCAACTCTTATGCAAAATTTTCATTAAGGCCAGCGGAGAAGCTGAGATATTTAATCTCGATCTTCTAACTGTAAACGCAAACTAGGTTATAACTGAATAGTGGCATGTGTGAATTTGAATATTAAATAGGCGTCAT